>CM075807.1:27112141-27725279 GCA_037975025.1 Excoecaria agallocha | reverse complement strand
AACTAATACATACCGATGTATGTGGACCATTAAGTACACAAGCTAGAGGTGGTTTTACCTACTTCATGAGTTCACAGATGACTTCAGTAGATACGGCTCCGTCTATCTAATGAAGTACAAATCTAAAACTTTTAAGAAATTCAAAGAGTTTAATAACGAAGTAGAAAAACAACTTGGCAAAAGTATAAAAGCCATTCGATCATATCGAGGTGGTGAATACTTAAGCCAAGAGTTTGATAGGCATCTGAAGGAGTGTGATATTATTTAACAGCTCACTACTCCTGGAACACCACAATGGAATGGTGTGTCCGAAAGGAGAAATCAAACTCTGTTGGACATGGTTCGATCAATGATGAGTCAAGCAAATCTTCCTGTCTCTTTTTTGGGTTATACATTAGAAACTATTGTGTTTCTACTAAACCGTACTCTAACTAAAGCAGTTGAGAAGACACCATACGAGGTATGGACTGGGAAAGAACCCAATATGTCGTTTCTCAGGATTTCGGGCTGTGAAGCACATGTTAAGAAATTAACATCTAACAAACTAAAGTCCAAATCCACTATCTACTTGTTTGTGGGTTATCCCAAAGAAACAAAAAGATACTACTTTTACTCACAAGCCGAGAATAAAGTATTTGTTGCTCGCAAGGTCGTTTTCTTGGAAAAGGAGTTCCTTCTCAAGAAAGGCAGTGGGAGTAAAGTAAAACTTGGAGAAATTCAAGCGCCATAAACTCCTATAAAGGATGAGTTGGAATGGGATCAAGTTCACAACCGGTTGTGGAATAAGAACCCATTACATAAGAACCTAGAAGGTCCAGTAGGGTACGTCATGAGATTGAGAGATATGGATTTCTAATCACTAACAATGACACTATTGAGTTAGTAGATCGTGAGGATCCTACTACCTATCGAGAAGCTATTGAAAGCCCATACTCGAAAAATTGGCTTGAAGCCATGAAATTCGAGATGCAATCAATGTACGATAACCAGGTTTGGACCTTGGTTGATCCACCGAAAGGTGCTAAGGTAATTGAATGCAAGTGGCTATTTAAACTCAAAACTGATAAGACCTACAAAGGTAGACTAGTAGCAAAAGGTTTTCGACAAACTCATGGTGTAGACTATGATGAGACCTTTTCACATGTAGTCATGCTCAAGTCCATTAGGATCTTACTTGCCATAGCTGCATATCATGATTATGAGATATGGCAAATGGATGTCAAAATTGCTTTCCTCAATGGAAATTTACTTGAGGATGTGTATATGATATAGCCTGAGGGTTTTGTCTATCCCAAGCATCCTAAGAAGGTTTGTAAGCTTCAAAAATCCATTTATGGATTAAAGCAAGCATCCCAAAATTGGAATCTTTGTTTTGATGAGGCAGTTCAAGAATTTGACTTCATAAAAAAAGAAGATGAACCTTGTGTGTACAAAAAGGTTAGTGGGAGCATAATAGTATTTCTGGTCCTATATGTGGACGACATCCTTCTCATTGGGAATGACATTCCAACATTGCAAAGGGTTAAGCAATGGGTGGGGAAGTGTTTCTCAATGCAAGACTTAGGTGAAGCTGAGACAATCTTGGTATTCGGATCTATAGAGATAGATCGAATCGGCTTTTAGGACTAAGTCAAGAAAAGTACATAGACAAAGTACTAAAGCATTTTAGTATGGGAGACTCAAAGAAAGGATACATACCTTTGGCTTTGGGAGTTCCTTTAACTAAAGAACAGTGCCCTAAAACCAAAGAAAAAAGGGATAGCAAGAGTAGAATCCCATATGCATCTACTATTGGATCTATCATGTACGCTATGTTATGTACTAGGTTGGATGTTGCTCATGTACTGAATATAACCAGTAGGTTTCAGCAAGACCCTGATGAGAAGCACCGGTTTGTTCTAAAGGGGATTATAAAGTACCTGCGAAGGACTAAGGATCACTTCTTGGTGTATGGTGGTCAAGAAGAGCTCGTCGTACAAGGTTATGCCGATGCTGCTTTTCAGACCAGCACTCAGGATTCAAGATCATAATCTAGGTTTGTTTTTGTTTTGAATGGTGGTACTATCAACTAAAGAAGCTCAAAGCAAGAGACTGTTGCCAATTCAACTACAGAATCTGAGTATATTGCAGCGAGCGAGGCTGCAAAAGAGGCTGTTTAGATTAAAAATTTCATTTCGGGATTAGGAGTGGTCCCAAGCATCCTAGATCCATTAAAAACTTTTTGTTACAACAATGGGGCCATTGCAAAGGTCAAAGAGCCCCGATCACAACAGAAATCCAAAAACATACTCAGGAGGTACCAACTGATCAGAGAGATCATTAATCATGGTGACATCAAGGTTAACAAGATAGCAACTGAAGACAATGTAGCAAATCCCTTGATGAAAGAGTTGCGTCCAAATCTGCACAAAGCTCATTTAAGAGTATTTGGTCTTAGGGCTATGCCCAATTGGGACTAGTGCTAGTGGGAGATTGTTAGTGTAAGCCCTAGCCACAATGTATTGTTATAAAACACTTTAGTTAATAAATGAGGCATTTGTTTTATCTATTGTATTCCTGTGCATATCAATTTATAGAACTATCTAAGAATGTTGTTTCAATTTAAGTTATCATGTGTGAGGCATATGGTTGTAAGACCTTGAAATAAAAATGAGACTTCATTCTAAATATCCCTAGTCAGTCGTTGTTATGGGAATAACAAATGAATTAAGACTAGTATGCTCTCTCTGATAAGATGAGTTATGTCTTACGGATCATAAGGACAAGAGTGTCCATCAGAGATCATAGATACATGTTTAGAACATGGTATCTGGATTCGATCCGTTCATGAGAACACTACATGGTATAAGTCATAAGTGTTTCTCATGTGCAAGTTTTGCATCGAAGTTCTTAGACCTAAAATCTCTATGAAACTCTTTATGAATTACTGTGTACTTTGACATACACCTAACGTGCTTGTAATAGGGTGACAAGTATGGGTATGCTTGGGTATGCACTAATCCATGTTAAAGAGCATGAGAGAAGGGAAAGGATTATCCCTCTCGATAAGAGAGAAAATATCATCGGCCACTTGATCAGTGAACTAAGAAGTGTATGGCCATACGGAGATGAAATAATGAGTAATCATTATTTATATGAGAGTTTAGTGTCACTGGAATATCAAGAAAGGAATTAGTATATATAAGGATGATTGGTTCCATACCTTATATTAATTCTAATATTTATGGGTAAGGGACTATGCAAAATTGCATTAGGTCACTAAATGCCATTTGCATTTTCATTTAATTTGGAATTCTATAATATCTTGCTAGAGAATATATATAGCCTTTGAATTAATTCATTAATTCATTGCCAATATTAAATGGACCTATAGGATCGTACACAAAGCATTGGGCTTAAAATATTTAAATAAAGTATTGGGCATTAATTTGGGCTTTTAATTAAAGTCATATTAATGTATGTAATGGGTATTAAAATTACTAAATGGACCTTGATCCATTAGAGAGAGATTCGGCCCACAAGATTTAATTTCAATTAATTAATTATCTTGGATTAATTAAGTTAATTGAGTATTAAAGCCTAATAGAATTTAAATCAAAGTAAAACACTTAAATAGGAAATGGAGTGGTCGAAATTCAAAGACAAATTCCTTGTGAATTTCGGCACATGCAAATATCCTTATTAAGTGATATTATTTGATTAAATGTCTTATGATTATTTCAAATTAATTTGAATTTAAAATTTGAAAGAGTTTGATTTAATGTATGTCATTTGATCTTAGGAGGTGATGGAGGATGAATTAACTATCTTTTAGATAGTTAATATCGGAATTAACACTTCAAAAATAAATGACATATATATATTTGGTGAAAAAATAAAAACCCTAAGGCGTGAAACTCTCTCTCATACTGTTGGCCATTTTTCACAAGGAGAAAGGATTCTTCCTTATTCTCTTGTGTTCTTGGGCAGCAATAACAATTAAAAGGAAGTACAAGATCAAATCTTGCAGCTTCAATCTATAACCATTACACAATACTTAAATATAGAGCTAGCACTCTTGATTTTAAGCCGTCATTACAATTGTGTGTGTGAACATAGAGAGGAGTGGCATAAAGGCTATTCCTTTGGCATTGGTGGTGAAGATCTAAGGCAAATAAATCCTTCTTGGTTGCTGGTCATCATCAAAATCAAATCTTAAAGTGTATCTAAAGTTGTTAGTTTTTAAAACCCTAAAATTGCATGTTTTCAATTCTTGTTTATGGATTGGGTGGCATGTATGATCGATTTTATTATTTTTCCATTGCGTGATCATCATATTAATGCCATTTCATATTCCATCATATAAGCCTTCCATTAATTTGAGGAGAACCAGAGTTCTTTATAGTTTGGGTTGTTGACCAAAGTCAAGCTCACATTACATCGAATATGTTCGAATCTAATTAAATGGGTCATCTTAGCTAGCCCATTAGCCTGTTGACCAAAGTTAAGGCTAATGGTTCTAGAGGCAAGATTAGGGAATGCATGTATGATATGCATGTATCAAGACCTAATGATCCAATAGTTATGTAGAGACACAATTGGTATAGAGATACCTACCTTTCAAGGGTATGGAGTTTGATTTGTTGATCAAAGTCAAGGTCAAATTTCATATCAAGGATTGGATATTGACCCACTAAGAAAACCATCGGGTTTTTTTGGATTAAATAGTGAGGGCTATTGATTCTTAATAAAATTGTGGGAGTAAATAGATTAATTAAAGACCTAATTAATGCATACATATATATGAACATACTCTCATATGTTTTCTTTTTCACATCAAAGGTCATCATCATGAGCACATCAAACATTAATATATGATCAATCTTGGATAATAAGCTGGTTGGCAACAACTATTCTAACTAGATCAGGCAAGTGAGAATTATTCTCAGAGCTAAAAAGATCCATTATGTCTTAGATAAAGATCCACCACCATTTCCATCAGATGATGCCATTAATGAGATCAAGGGCGCTTATCGAAAATACATGGACGATAGTGAAGTAGTAGCACATCTGATGCTAGGTGCTATATGCTCAGAGCTTCAGAAGCAACATGAGATGATGGATGCTAGAACCATCATTTTGCATTTAGAGGAGCTTTATTCTTCTCAGGCTAGAACTAAGCAATATAAGATTGCTCGAACTTTATTTAGCTACAAAATGGTGGAAGGCACTTCGGCTACTACTCATGCATTGAAGATATATGGGTATATTGAGCATTTGAGTAGACTTGGCTATGTAATGGATAATGATCTATACATAAATTTAATCTTGTAATCATTGGCTCCAAGTTATGCACCTTTCATGCTTAACTTCAACATGAACAAGATCCAAGTGACCATTCCTGAGTTAATCAACATGCCCAAAAAAGCTGATGGATCCTTTTCATGGTTGTCACTTCTGCTAAAGGCAAGAAGCAAAAGAAGAAGAAGATAACCAACGCACAGCCAAAGAATAGTGGGATCTCCAAGAAGAAGGTTGCCAAGAAAAAGAATCCCAAAGGAACTTGCTTCCATTGTGGAAAGGATGGTCATTAGAAGTGTAACTGCAAGGCCTATCTAGATTCTATCAAGGAGAAGAAGCAAGCTGATGCTTCTACTTCAAGTATTCATATGATTGAAATTAATACGTATTCTATTGCTTCAAAATAATCTTGGGTATTAGATATCGGATGTGGATCTCATTTGTGTAATGATCTACAGGGGCTTAGAAGCATTAGAAAAGTTGGAAAGGAAGAAATATGTCTACAGTCAGCTACTAAACAAAACATCTCTACAACAATTGTGGGGACTTACCATTTGCCTCTTCTAAGTGGATTGATACTGGAGTTAAATAATTATTGTTATGTTCCAACATTTTCCAAAAGTATTATTTCTTTCAATTGTTTATTGAATGATTATGACATTTCTTTAAAGGACAAGTGTTGTTACATTTTTAAGAACAATATGTTTTATGCAAATGATATCATTGAGAATGGTATATTTGTTCTTGATTTAATTAAAGAAGTGCATAATGTGGATACCATGAGAATGAAACAAGATAATCTAAATACCTCATATTTATGGCATTGTCGTTTAGGCTATATAAATGAGAAATGCATGACTAAATTTCTTTATGAATCATTTGACACATGTGAATCTTTTTTATTGGGAAAAATGATAAAAGTTTCCTTTATTGGTAAAGGAGAATGAGCTAGAATGGTTTTAGACTTAATACATTCATATGTATGTGGTCTAATGACTACACATGCCAGAGGAGGTTACTCCTACTTCATTACTTTCATAGATAATTATTCCAGGTATGGATATATCTATCTAATGAAATATAAATCTAAAGCATTTGAAAAGTTCAAAGAATTCAGAAATGAAGTAGAGAAGCAACTAGGCAAAAGTATTAAGACACTTAGATCAGATCGAGGTGGAGAACACTTGAGCCAAGAATTTCAAGATTATCTTAGAGATAATGGGATTTTATCTCAATGGACTCCACCACATACACCACAACACAATGGTGTATCTGACAGGAGAAATCGAACATTATTAGATATGGTTCGATCCATGATGATCCGAGCAGACTTGCCTAAGTCCTTTTGGGGATATGCATTAGAAACTAATGTTTATGTGTTAAACAGAGTTCCTAGTAAATCGATTGATGTTACTCTATATGAGATATGGAATAACAAGAAATCCACACTTTCTCATATGAAAGTATGGGATTGTCCTGCTTATGTGAAGAGGAAAATGTTAGACAAATTAGATGTTAAGTCGGTTAAATGTTTATTTGTGGGATATCCAAAAGAAACATTTGGATATTATTTATACTATCCTTTAGAACAAAAGGTATTTGTTTCAAGGCATGTTGTCTTCTTAGAAAGAGAAGAGAATTTCTCCTACAAGAGGACAGTGGGAGTAAAATTGAACTTGGTGAAGTTTAAGACCCACAAATAGACGTAGATCAACCGATTGAACCCGAGACTGAATTTCATAATAATGAGATTACAGTTGAACCTAATTATACACAAAATCCTAGAAGATCTACTAGAATGAATTCTATCCTTGTGAGATTTGGATTTCATATTGATTCAGATAGAGGTATAACTATAGTAGAGGACAATGAACCTACATGCTATCAAGAAGTTTTGAACAGTTCAGAACGTGATTTATGGCTTATGGCTATGCAGTCTAAAATGGACTTTATGTATGAGAATAAAGTATGGACTTTAACTCAACCACCTAAAGGATAAAACCCATAGGGTGCAAATGGGTCTTTAAAAAGAAGACCGACATAAAAGGTAATATAGTTACCTATAAAGCTTGCTTAGTAGCAAAAGGCTATCGTCAAAAAGAATGTATTAACTATGATGAAACCTTTTCTCCTGTAGCGATGCTTAAGTCTATAAGAATACTTTTAGCCATTGCAACTCATTATGATTATGAGATTTGGCAAATGGATGTGAAGACAGCTTTCCTAAGTGGAAATCTAATTGAGTATATGTATATGACACAACCAAAAGGATTCACATCAGGAAATGGCGAAAAGGTTTACAAGCTTTAAAGATCTATTTATGGATTGAAGCAAGCCTCTAGGAGCTGGAACATACGATTCAACGAGACAATCAAAGAGTTTTGTTTCTTACATAATGAAGATGAACCTTATGTGTATAAAAGGGTCAGTGGGAGTGCAATTGTCTTCCTAGTTCCATATGTGGATGACATATTGATCATAGGAAATGACATTTCTCTTCTCCAATCTATTAAAATATTGTTATCCAAGAAATTCTCTATGAAAGACCTTGGAAAAGCATCCTATATTCTAGTAATAAAGATCTATAGAGATAGATCTAATAGGTTGCTAGGTCTTTCTCAAAGTACATACATAGATAAAGTATTGAAGAGGTTTAATATGGATCTCTCTAAGAAAGGGTTTATACCCATGGTGCATGGGAAACACTTTTCTAAGTTTATGTGTCCACGGACACTAGAGGATAGAAAGAGCATGAATAGAATACCATATGCATCTACAATTAGTTCTGTAGCACCCCCTATGCAAATACCCCATTAAACATGTATCATGAATACTATTAATCATGCTTATACTACATGTTCAATTAATCATCATTTAGCCATTAATCATGCCATATGATTTCATATGCTTATATTCGAGCTACAAGTCTATTCATGTTTTTCCTTTTTATACCTATTATCATGCATACTAAACTATATGAAGATTACTTTATGCATATCACATGCACACACATCTGTCTTAGCTTTACTACTAATGAGTTACAATATTCCACATAGGTTTTATACATATCATAAGATAACTGGCCCATATACAAAACATATGATAATTGTATTATAAAATATCCTACATCAAGGTTATAAGTCGATGGTTGGCCCTTCCTGATGCAGAGAACGTCCCTCAACAAAAGTCTTGCTATTTGAACCTACACGGATAAAATAACCCGTGCTAAGCTATAAAGCTTAGTGGAGAATATCTACAGATGGATGACCACACACACAGGTCATTAAACATACATATACAATGTATACAATTAATAACATATGCAACATATCATGTCTTTAATACCAAATACTTTAAAGCATAACATATTCTTCCATGTTCCTAATCATTGTACCCAGAAGAGTAACAATTATTCTCATATTCATAATTCATATAGACAGCAATTTCCCATGTAAACATATTCAAATAAAACATAATTCCTGTGGTAAAACAACATTATGATCCACAATATCAATCTTTAGTCAAATCACTTTAACTGTTTAATTTCTTTATCATTACTATGAATAACGTTTAGCCTGCCTTAGCTTTATCGATGGATAACGGGAACTATGGATACACATCGGTATCAAAGAAGGATATCCGAAGATATCAAATCTATAGACCCGAACGGGGCCAAACTATACTATGGACCGGTCAAGCATACCCAAACGGGGTAGCCTATCAACCCAAACGAGGCTGATCATGATCCAAACGGGATCATACATATACTATGGACCCAAGCGGGCCAAACTATGGCAGCTGCAATTTCCCTATAGGCGCCTATCTATCCACATCTAAAACTGTATCGCATGTAGAACTATATTCGTGTTCAATTCACATATTAATACTGTATTCATAGTATAATGTTGTGCACATATACATAGTCTTATATAACTATGAATTCTATGATGCATAATCATATATATGCACAGTTCACATGCCAAGTTATACATCTGGCTTATTCAAATCTGTATGACTATATAATTTGCATCATAACATATAGGCATGACATATAATCATCATATCATATACTCGATCATGTTTTCATTAAGCATTTCACATGCTCATAGTCATGCTAATTCATCCTCTATCTCATAGGGCAATTACATGCTTATATACTCATATACATAATCATAAATGTACATACCTATGGGTACATTCGCATATAGTTGATTTATTCTTATGAGCATGTTTCCAACACATATATATATACCTTTATCATTATTCAAGTCATGTTCTATACAACATATCAACATGTTTCCTTATGGGCATATACACATGCCCAAGTCATACTATTATAGTTCCTATTTTATAGCATAGGTACATGTCAATATGTGCACTTCCATGTCATAAGATTTACATGTGTATATATATCAATTTAGCATATGACCATCATGCACAAGACTAATCACATGTATAGGTTAGATATTTCATCACTAGTCTTTATTCATATACACAATTGAATGCATCTGTATTTATATAAATCCTTCATTGATAGCCATACTACATGTCTTATTCAATTAACTTTACTATCACATAAGCAACTATCTGTCTCAATCAATTTAAAGATCATATAATCAAGTGTAGCAATGATTTGCACAATATTGCAATTTCTGTTATATTGAGCAGTCTAAAACAAGTCTGGATTCAACCCTAGATTACATGTACTTAGAGACAGATTTAAACTTAGGTTTCTCATATGAAATATAGGTATGGAAGTCTAATTTTCAATGTAAAAAGAATCATTCAATTTGCTATTCTATAGCTCAACTTATGAGCAAAACATTCCAGACAGGTCATTCAGTCGTGAAGGGGAGTTCGACTAGTGAAGGGCTTCACGAGTGAAGCAAATAAGGCAAATCTCACGACTCGTGAAGGAGTTCACGAGTGGAGAAGAAAGGCTATACATCACGACTAGTGAAGAAGCTCACGAGTGGAGAAGAAAAACTGCACTTCACGACTTGTGAAGAGCTTCACGAGTCGGACTAATGTTCACGACTCGTGAAGTCATTCACGACTCGGTAAGAACAGTTTTCTTCTTCAACCTCACATCGATAAAATTTCAGAAAAACGTAAATTGAGTTCTGTAAATCCCACACAATTCCAATAATCATCCTCACATGCAATATGAACAGCCTAAATTCCCATACCTTAGCTGATAAACCCAAAGTCTTCAACCTCTATCAATTCCTTTTCCTTTGTTCCTTCTTCCTTCCTCTTCTCCTTCACAAATACCATCACCATCATCATTTAAATTTCCAGCAATTACATTGTTCTAAGTTAACTTGAAAAGAAGATGAAGATGAAGATGATGGAGGGTTAAATTAAGAGTTTGATTACCTTAATTTACTGCATTTTACTCTTGCTTAAACAACAAACATCATCCTTAATGCATTTGAGATAAAACATTGGAAATCAAAAGGAAGAAGAAGAAGATCTATTTTTCTAGTTTTTCACTCTTCACTGCCGATTTCTCACTAACACTTGACACCTCCAAATTCCACTAACTCAAGCCTTTTATACCAACTTAACAATCCCCTCTTTAGTCCCTTGAAAAATTGCATGTCAAACAAATGGCACAAAACTTTATGCTTGTAAGACTTTAACCCCTCCACTAACTCTTTTTCAAAAAATCAACCTATCAATTTATTCATCCTTTCAAATTAACCTATAATTAAATGCTTTTATTCCCAATTGGCCACTAATATGCCACAATTACAAATTAAACCCAAATTAATATCTTTTACTTCAATTACACCCTCAAATACTATTAAACCATATTCTTATATTTTATTTTCATGCAATTAACATAATAGCATGCTAATTTATCCCCTTAACTTAATCATACAAATATGCAAATTTAAATTAGGGTCATGTTAGGGGCCTTACAAGTTCTATCATGTATGTTATGCTACGTACATGTCCAGATGTAACTTTTCCTTTGAGTGTCACAAGCAGATTCCAATCCAATTTTGGAGAGGAACACTGGGCAGCTATCAAGAATATCCTTAAGTACTTGAGAAGGACTAAGGATATATTCTTGGTATATAGGGAGGGCATTTTGGAATTAAATGGGTATATAGATGCTAGCTTCCAATCTGGCCAGAGTAATATGCCAAGATGGATAAAGATCCATGAAGGGCATTTTGGGAACAATGGTTAAATTAATAGAACATAAATAATTAGATTTATATGAGTTAATAGAAATCCATACTTATAATCTAATTGAGATAAGAGTGGTGAAAGGAGTAATTGCATGGTAACTTTTTCTATGGAAGGGTATAGTCAAACCACTTGACTTTCCTGACATTTGGGTAGTCATGATGCTTAGCTAGAGGCCAATCATAACTTTTATAATAATGTATCATAAATATCAATAGGGATTGATAAAATGATTTAAAGGAGTTTAAATCATGTGAGTTTTGAATAGAACTCACAATTACGTATTATACTGCCTATATGGAAAGGAACCCAATAGGTCACACACATATAGAGAAAAGGATAAAATGGTAAAATGACAAGGATAATAATATTTGATATTATTATGGGAGTAAAGAAGTGAATAAGAGAATAATTAATTAAAGAGTTTAATTATGGTTAAGTAAAATTGATCGCAAAACTTTTTAGAAATATTCTATAAAATGGACCTAATTGAAATATTGTATTTCATAATTAATTATTATTGGACTATAAGTGTTATAGGGCTGATATAATAATTAATAGATCCATTGGTGAAATTAAAAGAGGCCCAGAAGAATGGCTTTGGCGCAGAAACCCTCCAAAGGAAGGGTTACATGCCAAGCCCTGGTAAAAGGCCTTAGAGGCCTAATTCTTAGACCAAAATAAATTAAATGTATTTCATATGTGTTATAGAGCCAACATATTTAATTTGGCGGGATTTGAAATTCATTTGGGTGGTTAAATCCAAGTATATGCACAAAGGGCTTAGTATGTGGGTTTTGTGCATAGTGTTTTGTGAAAGGATTTAAATTGGATTTAATTGAGCCCAAATAAATTATTAATAATTCTAGAAGCCCATTTAGTATTTATACAAAGTTTTAAAGAGCCCAATCCCATTATGAAGTTGGATTTTTAACCTAACTATAAAAATCCAAGTGATAGGGATTTTAAGGTTAAGGTGAATAGTTAAGAGAAAAGAGTTTCTCTCACTCTCTCAACCATAACCGCCAATCCCTTGCTAGCATCAAGGGGATTTCAGCTAGCCCTTGTTCTCCTTATTTATTGGTTCATTGAATCCTTCTCTAGTGTGGATTACTTATTGGAGGTGTTCAATTTTAGACACTGTGGTTTGCGACAACCCGGTGAGAAGGAAAATCAACTGTTCAACAAAAATCAAAGGTGACTTTTCTTATTCTCATTAATATGTATATTGTAAATTCATGGCAAGATCATATCTATTGGTTAAAAAATTTTAAATTCCACTTGTAAATGAGATGCATGTAACCGATAATTCCCAACACATATTCTTGTATAAACTTTTTGTAAGTGTGATATTATGTACACGTGTGAGTATTAATATTCTGTACTCATAATCGGTTCAAAGGCATGTAACTCATTTCACATGTGTATGATAATGATACTTAATGTCATGCTATATTGAGTTTCTTTAATTGAATGATATGTATATACATATCGTATCTCACTTTTCTTCAAGCATACACTATGATTTAGAACCACATTTTAAATATGCTTATATTTCATGCTTGTACATTTTACTATCATGCTTGTATGATATATTCATAGGGACTATAATTATATGGAGATAAATACACACACACAAATATATATATATATATATATTATTTTTTATATAAATTATCCTTTGTATCATTACACTTAAGCATATTTCTTCATATCCAATTAGTTAGCATGACAACCACACTCAACCAAAATAATATACCCAAGTATAGTTAATCACCTATACAGGTCACTCACATTTCAAAGTTGATACCCATTCATGCTTGATCATAATACTATTTATGTTTATACATACTTATACACCCTAGTAATCTCATTACACCTTTGTGCATATAAGATTGACATTTCATACTAGAGTGTGTTAGTAAATGTATGAAATCAATATCAATGATGTATATTCTTAAGTGTATGATCATTTAGGCATATAAATAGTATCCCATTATAACATCTTAATCATGCTAATACATGAAGGTATAGGCATTTATGCATATTTTACTATTCCAATTAAACATCTATAATCATACCCATTCATGAATAAGTCATTTGAATAGGTATCTAAGCTTTAGCTTCATAGATTAATATATATAACAAGGTATCATCATATTTACATGTGATTCTTTAACATAATCCATTATGCTTTACATGTTTTTGATGACATGTATTACCCCTATTTTAATGATTGAAATGCTTTAAAAGTGTTTGGGGAAGTTTAGGTAAGTTTTAGAGATAATTTGGGGCCTAAAAATCAAGTATAAAAGGAAACAAGGGAGGTTCACAATGGTTACTAATTTTTTATGACCGTGACATAGGTGCAGATTCAATTTTGGAAGGGCTAACGATGGTAAATAATTGGTTGCGTCCATGAGGTACCAATCAGCCCCAAAAAATCCTTGCACTAGATTTCTAGATTCAACTTATATGCTATTTGACATATTAAATGACATTTTCAGGTAAAGTGCTCTACTACAAAGTTGTTACTCTATGCTTTTAGTTTCTAAACATTAAAAATCATCTCATTTTAACTTATAAATCTCAAGATATGCAAGAAATACTACAAGTTATTCCTATTAATAGGGCAGTAGGTATATCCAATTGTCAAGCTACATTATGACCAAATTAATAATAGATTTAGAATTTAGTTTCTTCATATGAAATCTAGATCTAGAAGTCTAGTTTCTAACATAACTATAATTATTCATTTTACTGCTATACAACTTAAGTTATTAGCAAAAGAGTACTATTAGGTTAAGTGAATTTATACCCAGAATTCTCTAATAGACTTGCATGTAAATTTAAGCTTTGAAAAAGATGTTTGATAAGAAATTACTTATCCACTATATGTTCATACATCCTTATTATCATTAATTTATCATAACATTACTTCAAACAAGTGTCCAATTGAGATTTTACCAATTTTACTTCTTTAGTCTTCATCAAATAAACACATTCAAGGTATAATCTTCAAATCTCATCTCTATAACTATATCACCAACTCAAAATGCATTCATTACACATTTTATCCACATTTTCACACATTATAACCACATGTAAAATAAGTAGAGTGCACCAAAATGAGTAGAGTTCCCAAACCTAATATACAACACCAAATATTCCATCCAAACCTCTTTTCTCATAACTTCTTCTTCTTACTTTTCCTTGCTACTACACTTCTTAAAGATCCTTTATCACAATTCCTCATGTACAATATAACAATAACTCAAGAGTGTACCATGAGGTGAAGAGGCTAGATTTTAAAAGAAAGAAGGAAGAAATGAAGTTATAGATTTTAGAGAGAAAAGAGAAAAGTGGGAAAATACAAATTTTGGAGAGAGAAATATTTTCTTTTTTTTTCCTTTCCAAATGCCATCCCTAATCTCCAATCCCCCTTTCATACTAGATTTTATGGGGTTAAGTGGAAGATGACATCAGCTATGGCCCACAATAATTACTCTTAAAATCCCCTCTTCTTTCTTATTTACAAATGCACCCCAGCTATCTTTCTTTTACTTTAATTGACCAATACTTTTGTTCCAATAATACATATGGTAAAATAACTATTTTACCCTCTTTCACATAAAATAATCACTCCTTAAGTCTTGACTTATAATACTTCATCTAATTGAGCTTAATTAAATCTTATTGCCATAATAATACTCACAAATTCTCCTAGGGCCTATTTTGGGTCCTTATAATAATTTTTTTTAAATGGAAGAGGGTAAAATAATCATTTTATATCAAGATATATATGTGTATAATTGAAACAAAAAGATGATTTAGGGTTTAATTGTTATAAAAGAAAAGAAGTTTGGGTAGATATATGAAATGAGAATTTGAGAAGGGAGTTAAGTGGGAATTTATCTTATGGGCCATGGGATGAATCATCCTCCACTCATCTCTTTAGAATGCTCATGTGAGGAAGGAAAGGGAGAAGAATCAAGGTATAAATAGGTTGTAAGGTTCAGCCATCCCAAGGGGAAAAAGGAAAAAGAAAGAACGACTCTTCTCTCTCTAAAAATTTGCCATTTTCACTCTTCTCTCTCTCTAGTAGAAACCGACCTTCTCACCCTAAAAAGCACTCTTAAACTTCTGTTATTACACTTGTGAGGAGAGCTTGATGATGGATTCCTTCAAGAAGAAAAGTAAGCAAGGACAAGGAAGAAGAAGTAAAGAGAAAAAGATTTTGAAGGTGTTTTTAGAATTGCATGTCAGGTTTGGGAACCTCTATCACCTTGCATGTGTTTTCTTTGAGATGAATTGGAATGGTATTGTTTAATAGCTGGTTTAATGAGATAGAAAATGGTTCTACATGTGATCTTTTCAAGGAATATTTGATAAAAGCAATAGATAGCTCAATAATAGAGCTTTATAATGAATATATAAGTAATTCTAATTGAAAGAAATTTAGATTTACATGTTTATCTCCTCATAGATAAATTCAAGTTTGCTTCTAATGAATCAATGAGATAAAGATGACAAGTAAAATACAGCAAAAATTGACATTTTAGCAATAAGAATACAATACTCTATTTTATTAATAACTTAGAATTTAGAGATTTAATATGGTGTTCTTAAGTCCAAATGGGTTAGCAAGTCAAGCACACTCAATCAAAATAATAGTATACCTAATAAAGTTATTCAAATATACATGTCACTCGCATTTTTAGGTCAACACATATTCATACTATATTTATGTTTATACATATTTATATACTCTTATAATCTTGTTATGTCTTCTATACATGTAAAATTGACCTATCAAATTATGAGCATATAAGTAATTCCAAGAAATCAATATTAGTCATGTATATTCTTAAAAGTGTAATTATTTGGGTGCATATGTGCTATACCATTACAAACATCTTAATCATGTCCATTCATTAAGGTATAGGCATTCATGCATATTTATACCATTTCAATTAAACATCTAGTCATATCTATGAAATAACATGTGACTTTATAACATGTGACTTTAGGTTAATTGATTGCTATATAACAAAGTACCATCATTCTTACATGTGACTTTATAACATGTTATGCTTTCATTTTTCTTAGTCAAATTAATGTAAAATCATATAAACATTCATTGGTAACGTATGAGCATTAAAGTATCATATATGGAGCAAAACAGGGGAAGCACATGGTGGAGACAAAATGGTCTTTACCGTGTGAAATTACTTATCATTAATATAAAAAGGTGTACACAGTTGAGACCAATCTATCTCTACCATGTATAACAAAGCAATCTTGATACAGAAGGGTGTACATGGCTGAGACTAATCTGTCTCTACCATGCACCTAAGTTTTTTTTCGAAATAGAAAGGTGTACATTACTAAGACCAAATGGTCTCTGCCATGTACATCAATCTGCCTAAGAAATTCTCAACTGTAGAATTCTATAATGGACTTGCATATCCCCAACACCTTAACAAATGTGTTTTTAAATCCGTTCGTATGCCTTGAAGAAAAGCATTAAACTGGTATATACATATCATTTCAATAAGAAAGTACAAGATAGCATGATGATAAGTATCTCATTCATATACATATGGTGAGTTCATGCTTTTGTATTTATTACAAGTACAGAATGTATATCCATAAACTTATACGTGTTACATGCTTATAGATGCATACACACACACACACACACACACATATGTATATGTATATGTATATGTATATGTATATGTATATGTATATGTATATGTATATGTATATGTATATGTATATGTATATGTATATGTATATGTATATGTATATGTATATGTATATGTATATGTATATGTATATGTATATGTATATGTATATGTATATGTATATGTATATGTATATGCATGTATGTATATATATGTATGTATGTATATATACATACATACATACATACATATATATATATATATAAGCAATACTCGATGCTGAGAGAGGTGATGAAAAGCTATAGCAAATAGTTCAATCAATATATGAAGAAGGCCCATTGGAATACTTAATAAGAGATGATGGTGGTGTATATTACTATAATAGACTATGTGTGTCAGATGATAAGGAGCTGAAGAAAACTTTATTGTGAGAAGTGCATAACACAGTTTTCACTATGCATCCCCAGTGGCAACAAGATGTACCAAGACTTGAAACAGTTTTATTAACTAAATATATTTCTAAATGTCTAACTTGTCAACAAGTAAAAGTGGAACACCAATTTCCTTTGGGGTTGTTAAATCTTATTCCGATTTCATAGTAGAAATGGGACAACATCACTATAGATTTTGTAATTGGGTTACCCTCTACCTAAAGGAAAAATGATACAGTGTGGGTGATTGTGGACAGGTTAACCAAGATAGCTCATTTCATACCAATCCAATCAAATTACTCAATGGATAAACTAGCAGAATTGTATGTGAACGAAATTGTTCAGCTACATGGAATTCCAGTGTTAGTAATTTTCGATTGAGATCTAAGATTCACTTCAAGGTTCTAAAAGAGCTTACAGCAGGATTTAAGCATAAAGCAGTACTGCATACACCCATAGACGGATGGATAATCCAAAAGAATTATACAGGTGTTAGAAGATATGTTAAGAGGATGTGTCCTAGATTTTTGAGAGAGCTGGGATAAATATTTGACCATAATGGAGTTTGCATACAACAATGGTTATCAAACTAGTATTGGCATGCCACCTTACAAGGCATTATATGGTTTCCAGTGCAAAACTCCAATTTGATGGATAGAATTGGCCGAGAGCAAAATGATCAGTCCAAATATTATCAAAGATACCAAGGAAAAGATTCAAATTGTTAAGAAAAGGTTAAAAGAAGCAAGTAATCGCCAAAAGTCATATGCAAATTTAAAAAGAAAGGATATCAAGTATCAAGTCAGAGACAAAGTGTTTCTGAAGGTATCACCATGGAGAAAATTATTAAGGTTTAGAATGAAAAGGAAACTCAATCCAAGGTTTATAGGTTCTTATGAGATTATGAAATGGGTTGGACCTGTAGCCTATAGATTGGCTCTCCCATTAGAATTATCAAAGCTGCACAATGTTTTTCATGTTTCCATGCTCCAATGGTATCGATCTAACAAGTCTCACATAGTACCAATACAGGATATAAAGGTCCAGTTTGATTACACCTGTGATGAAGAACCAAAGGGAATCCTGGCCAAAGAAATTAGATAGTTACGAAACAAATGAATTCCTCTAGTCAAAGTATTGTGGTAGCATCACGGCATGAAAAAAGGTATATGGGAGCCTGAGTCAATAATGTGAGCATAGTATCCACACTTATTCAAAATAGGTACAAATTTCAAGGATGAAATTCTTTAATTAGGAGAGAGTTGTGAGGCCCCTACTTATACCCTAGGAGATTTACTATGTAGTATGTAATGCATGTGTTTAATTGATGATATGACCTAATGTGTTTGTCTACTTCATGTTATTGTAAGTTGGGACCTAGAGTGAATTATTTGCTAAGAGAGGGGCAAAATGGTCATTTTATATTAAGTTTCACATGTGCATAATTAAGAGAGAATATGGTATTGGAGACTTAATTAAAATAAGAAAGTGTAAGTTTTAGGGTGAGAACAAGAATTGAAGAGAAGTAAGGAGGTTGAATGCAATTATTTTAAGTCAACAAAGTGGACTAATGAATTGGTGACATTTAACAACTCTAGAGTATTTATCAAACATGAGGAAAACTCTAGGGATTTAAAGAGGGAGTGGCTAGCCATTCAAAGGCAGAAATATAGCCCTTCTCTCCCTAAATAATCCCTAAACAACCCACAAAGTAAACCCCAAAGAAAATTTTGTTTGATACTTTAGAAGAGAAAGAATTTAGGGTTAGTGTTCTAAGGTATAAGCTCTCTCTTCTTCTCATCTATATTTTCTTATTATGATGGAATGATGGAGAATCAAGTAGGAGAAAGGAGAAAGAAGTATAAGAAGAGTGAAATGAGTGCTATTTTGGCTTGAAAAAGGTACAGGAACTTCTTAAGATCTTGATTGTCTATGCTTGAATTGTTGACATGAGAAATGAGTTATTATGTGCTAGAACAAAGTATTAACATGGAAATTAATTCCAAGGATGCTTGGGAACTGAATTAGGCCAGTTATTGTTGAAATCATAAAAATCTGTCTTAGGACTCAATTGACCAATCCAGACTGCTTTGGTTATAAATTGAGATACAAGGATCCAAATTAAGTAATTCTAGATGGAATAGAAACTAGACTCATAGACCTTGATTTTATATGGAGAAGTCAAAAACTGAATTCCCTTATAAGATGATGGAATTTAATCTTGAACTTTGACCGTGTTTGCTGCCTTATCATTGGGAGCAGTCTGCCTTTCTTTGTGAATATCTGAAGATTTACATGTCCAAATGGAATTACTTTTAATGTTTTAGAAATTAAAAAACATAAGGGAAAAAATTTATACAGGATCATTTTGCCTGAAAAAGTCATTTAGTATGTCTAAATCATGGTGAAAGTTAGATTTTTGAACCATTCGGTAGAATTTTGTGAACAAGGGAAATTTCAATTGGCTAATCACTCACTGTCACGCTCATGACTTTTGTCACCTTTATGACAGTAGGATTTTATCTCCTATTTTTTCTTTTTCTTCCCCTTTTCTATCACATTAAACTGTCCCTATGTGTTGTGCTCATAATAGAACATAGTATACCTTAAAACATAAGCATATGGGGCCTATAAATGCAAATATATATGAACTTGTACCAAAGTATGTATAGGCATATGCATGGTCTATAATATTTCCATTAGATAAGGCATATATATATAAGTGTTTACATTATTAAAATTATAGGCTGATAGAAAAGTTACACTACCATGATTACTTGTGAACATTTACATGTATAGCTATGTAATGTGATGCAATGGGGGATAAATTGAATACAATAGAAGCAATGATATGTAAAATGATAAATGCTTGCACATAGAACTTGGTGATGGATAAATAGGCATGCCTATAGGGTTATAGACGCAGCTGCCACAGTGTTCACCTCATTTGGGTCCACAGTATGTCCCCATTAGGACCACAATCTTGACCCCATTTGGTTCCACATGTTTAACACCTTTGGGTATTCATATTTATATGTTTGATACCTATGGGTATCCATAGTACCCGTTATCCACTCCTACAAGACTTAGACAGGCATTTATAGGGTATGATAAATAGCAAATATTTGGTGTTAAACAATGACATGCTATATATACATATAACTTGGCTTTGTACTATAAATTAATTATACAATAATATCTTATAACTGATTGTGATATATGTATTATTGCATATTGTGTGTGCATGAGAATGACCATTGTGAGTGATTGTTTACATATTTATTGTGCCCCACTAAGCTGTATAGTTTAGCATGGGTGTTTATCCATGTAGGTACCCAATATATGCCTTTCCAGTAGGGACAAAGCTAACCCAGCCTAGGGAAAGGTCAAAGTATGAAGATGATGATATTTTGGGCTATGTTTTGTTATTATAAATCATATATGTATATTTTGCTAAGAAAATGTAATGCAAAAGTACAATGTAAAGAGAAATAGACTATTATAACTATGATGTATGAGGAATTTCATCCTATAGCCTACTCTTATGCATGAATATGATTATGAATCACTAAGAATTATATGATATGTTAACAAATGAGATATAATATGCATTGTTACATGAAAGACAACACTTCAAGTAACAGGAATCCAAAAATGCTAGAGCAGTCCTTACAGTCTGTCACCATAGACGGGCAACCTACCTGTCAATGGGAAAAGGTGATTTTCACCATTAAAATCAAATTTTAGCTCTAAAAAAATGCAAAAGGAAAAAGCCCAATAAAAACTTTAAAAAAAACTTTATGGAAACTAAGGATAAGACTCAGAGTTTTAATTCTCCGTTCATAATATGAATAATGCTTTCTCATCAGGTAACTTTGATTTGGGCTGCCTTAGGACTCGGTGTCTATAGTATGAATTAGGATTTTAACCTTATTTTTTATTTCATTTATCTTGTTTTATTTTATTGCTCTATTTTCTATATTCTCATTTATTTATCCTTGTAAAAAGCATATTTGTTTGTTTACCGCTTTAATTGATTTTATTCAATTAAAAGTTTATCTAAAGGTTTTGTGCTTAATTAATTTAATAGGTGCTTTACTAATCAAAATATTTTTTTTATTTATCAAAACTCATTATAACAGGCTTTTTCCATAATAAGACCAATGTCCTAGCCTATGTACATTAAAGGACCAATTTCCTCAAAAATAAATTGGCTCATTTTTATGAATGTAATATTATATTAAATGTTTTATGTGAATAATGGCTTTCTTACTTCACATATTTTTATTATGTATTTTACTACTTTTATATATGTTTTTAGTGTATACATATATTATCATATGTATCATGTGATTGATAGGATAAATCTACTAATTTAAACCAATTTAATCTAATTTGATATTAACTTGGGGCATAAATAAAAGTATAGTTTTTAAGTAATATTTGGTTTGGCTCTACGAGATTTTTTTTCCAAATATTTGGGTGGTGACTCCTAAAAAAATATACCTCATGGTTGCCTAGTAATTGAAAGATTCTTTTTATCTTATTAGAAATAAGATAAGATTCCTTAGGATGTCTTCTTTTGAGGATGGGCTAATTAGGTTAATTCTTTGATTGTTTCAAAGTAAGGTGGATTGAATATATAGTTACGTGAATACATACCTTTTTGGGGTGCCTACATCTGTCATTGATCTAGGTGATATGCTATCCTGGCAAGCATTAGGGCTTAACCTTAAAGACTATTTATTCGATAAGTCGATCTTGATCTCTTAGATTTACTATAAAGATTCTTAGATTTACTAAAAGGATTAGCAAATTTATTAGAATGATTCTCATATTTACTAGAATGAGATACTAGATTTATTGGAATGAGTTCCCAAGTTTCTGGAAAAAGTTCTTAGATTTACTAGAATGAGTCCTTAAATTTATTGGAAAGCTTTTCGACTTTATGACTTGATATCTTAGCTTTACATAAGGTATAGTTGGTTGACAATGACCGCATTGAGGTGGTCTTAGAAGCTTGTTCACTAGACCTAAATTAAATATGCTTTGTTAGTTTGGAATTGAGTAATTGGTAAAATAAATTTACTTAATTGCCCTTAGTAGGGAGGTGAGTGCAAATTGTTAGGAGTAGTCCCATGGCTATATTGATTATAAGCTTGAAAAGCTTATAAGTTTGCCCTGTGATCAATTAAGCTTACAAGTTTGCGAAGTGATAGTTAAGTGAATGCATAGTTTGAAATTTGGGTGTGCCTTTGATGTAGTTGCCCCCTTCATTAGGTTAGCAAAAGAAATATAGGAACGCATCATGCATGTTATGAAGGTATTTGGTGCAGAAAAGTACCATGATGCATGCATATGGCAGGTAAGTATGATGAGTATGGATATGGCAGGAAAATATGATGCAAATTCATATGGAAAACTAGTATGATGTATGTTACAAACAATTGTAATGCAGATGCATGTGTTGTGAACATGTATCCACATTTTGTAGGCAAATATAATGTATGTGTATTTTGCAAGAAAATGTGATGGGTGTTGTAAGCAGATACAATGTGGATGCATGTTATATACGAATGCAATGCATATACATGTCATATACAAGTGTGTGTATATGCCTATGTCTGAGATGCAACTTCTTTTAGGTAATGTGGTGCATAGATAATGCATGAATGGTACATCCTAAAATTTCATTTTATGCAAACTTGTGCTAGTAAATGCATTTTTTACATAAGGTAAAGTGTGTGTATGCACACATAAGTTTATAGATCAGCCATTATAAGCAAGAACCAAGTTGTCAACTTTCTTCTAAGTAATTCACTTTAATTATATCCTACTATATCATCTCTTTTATTTGCCCCAATTTTTGCATAGAGGGCCATTTTGGGGGGTTTTCTCTCTAATGGGCTAACCTAAGTTTTGCTTGTGCCCCTTTTGGGGTTTTTACACCAACGGGCTTTGTCAACTTTTGCTCAGGTGGCCTATAAGAGTTCTCTAACCTACCAGCTTATCATTATTTTAATTTTTATTTCAAAAAAGCTGAGGCTACTAAGTTATAATGACAAAGTTGCAGCAAGAGGCAGTGTAGTGAAGCATCCCACTTTTGTTTGACTTTAATCTTGATCATTGAGTTAAAATGTTGTCTACTTTCTTAAAGCAATGGACAACCATACTTAGTCAAGTGTTCTAATCTGACAACACCATTTATACAACAATGACAATCAAGATAGATACTAAAGCAAGTTTCCATTTAATTTCAACATATGTCATTGTAATTGCATGTAATTACAACCCTTATTATCAATTAGTCCTTTTGGTTTTCTTAATTAAAAATTTAAAAGTTTAAAAATCCAATGAAAAAAATAATCTTGAAAGTTTTGAAGACCTCAATATGTGTTTTGTCTTAATTAACTTATTGAGTTATCATATGAGGAAGCTACTATATGTACCGAGCACATAATTATGGTAAATTAGGACTATAATTAAATTTAAAAATGGCAATAATTAAAGTGTAGTCAAATTTAAAATGTAAATGAAAAATGCTATAGAGCAATGTTATTATAATCATATCAGATAAAAAAATGGGAAAGGTATAGGTGTGGTGGTCTGATCGATCTAGCTGGATTTTTTTAAATAACGTTATCTATAACAATTTTATAAATACTATGAAAATATCACCATATAAAATTACTATTAAAAAAATTCATTCACCATCAAGCATCAATTTAAAAACTGTATTTTCAAGTTAGTCAACATATTTAACAAAAATTTAAGATAAATATAATAACAAGTCACAAATATCCAAAAAAAAAATCAAATATAAATTTTATTTTTTATTTTATTCATCAATATTCTGTGTATCCCAGTTATTTGTATTTTTATTTTATTTCTTTTTAGCAATATATATATATATGTGTGTGTGTGTGTGTGTGTGTGTGGAAATTTTGGACAAAAACTTATTTTTTTCGATTCAAACCAATTTTTCTTCTTCAATTCGATTTTTTGGTTCTTTTTCAATTTAAATCGATTACACTCTATTTTTTATGAGTCTAATTTTATATATTAAATTAAGCCAGATCAACTATCAACCTAGTCCAATTTTAACAACATTGTTGTAGTGACATTTTGAATAGGTCTAGTCTTTGTTGTTCTTCCTAAATTTTTAAAAGAAAATGACAATACCATTCAAAGCACTAACGATCATATTTGAGAAGTATGCTACTAATTAGAATGGGATTTGTTTTGCTAATTTAAGTAACTGATAACAATCGAACTAAAAGCTCGGTTAAGCGGTCCACAGTAATCGAGCATATCACTCAACCTGAACTTCAGTAAACTGATCAAAGACCTGAATCATCTAGGCTCTCAAACCAGCCTAAAATTCGGTTAAGAACGTGTCCTGAAAACACCTCTACCATGATGGACAAATAGTTACCACTAACCCACGTCTTCCTCAAGAATAGTAGAAGATAGGTTAGTGGCCGAAAAGAACGGGAGCTTCCTCCCATTATCTCCTGCAAATACGCCAATCCCTCCTATAAAAAGAGGAAAAACAAGTATGAAATTTTGACATAATCTTTTACCAGAAATTCACTCTCTTTTATATAAAAATCCTGACTTGCCCATTAGTGACTCCCTAGTCAGGAATCCACCGATCCTTTGTTTCTTTTTGCAGGTGATCACAAGAAATTTGCTGCTTACTTGACCTATCATCATTTGGTGTGATGAGCGTGGAACATGGACTTTTTCTCAGACCTCAACCTAAACACTTCCCAATAGGAAAACCAAACAACCAACCCCACCCTGCCTGGAATGCAACAATTTCTCCCTTAACCTAACGACACCACCTCTGCTTCCCCAACCATGGTAATCCCGAACATAACTCCCAGAATTACCCCTTAGACCGCACAATCCCTCATTGCTGCCCTATCAACTATCATCGTTCATGAGCAACCTCAGCCCCTACCCACACAAAACACCAATCTACCTCGAGCTTCGTAGCCTCCTGCTCGGGAACCCTTCTCACCAGCCCTATCTCAAAATCCTAACTCTATAATTACCCTAACTATCGAGAAATTTAACAACCTCTTGGATGACTGAATCCAAAGGCAACAAAACCAAACTACACTGCAATACCAAGGCAATTTTTGATCACCCCTCTCTCGGGAAATCTTAGCTGCCTAATTTCCCAACATTCGACTTTCTCACCTCAAAACCTACAGTGACAACATCGATCCTAGAGCTCATATTGACCAGTTCTAGGACACAATGCTGGTGCTCATAGCAGACGACTCCGCCTTATGCAAGATATTCCCATAGACCTTAGCAAACTCAGCTCAGATCTAGTTTTGCAATCTGCCAGTGCATTGTATTGATAATTTCGAGTAGTTAAGTGACATATTTGTTGCAAAATTCATGGCAGCCACCCGCCCGAACAAGGTGTCCATATATTTGAACTTGGTGCAGCAAGAAAAGGATGAACTGCTGCGGGCCTATGTGGAGAGATTTAATGATGTGGCCATGAGCATACAAAATATAAACCTTGAGGTTGCCATCAATGCCCTTATTCGAAACACAAGGTGTCAGGACTTCAGTGACTTCTTAAGTAAGAAGCTCCTAAACAACTTTACCGAGCTAATGTCTAGAGCATACAAGTACATTCACATGGATAAGGCTCGGTATCTTCACCACGCATCGCATAGATCCTGGATATCTGAAAAGGAGGGAGGTGAAGGAGGAAGCATAGCTCGAGAAGGGGGGAACCCAAGCAAAACAGATTTGAAGAAGTACCGTGGTGGTACCTGGCACAACCGATCATATGCATTTACTACCCCCCACTCGGATAACAGAAGAGATGAAAGATTCACACCCCTAACTGCCTCTCATGAATATATACTAGATTGGATGAAGAAGAATGGTCAGGTTAATTGGCTAAAACCCATGAGGGAAGACCTAAACAGAGATCGGAGCCTTTATTGTGCTTTTCACAAAGACAAGGGGCATAAAACTGAAGAATGCAAGCAACTTAAGCGGGAGATTAAGCACCTTATTTGGAAAGGTACCCTAACATAGTTTTGTTAAACCAGATGAAAGGGGAAAAAGGCAAAGATCGCCTTCCCCTCAACCGAGCAAAAACAGAGCCAATGGCAATAGAAGGGTACTAGCAGGAGTCATACATGTGATTGCAAGTGGCAAGTAATGGGACCAGTCCCAAAAAAGGAAGGCCAAGGAGGTCATATCCATCGGACAGGGGGCAAACTCAGCCCCACATATGGTTCAATTTTCATCGACGGATAGGGCACATGTTCGGTACCCACACACGGATGCTTTAGTGGTTGAGGCAATTATTCAGGACTTTTATATTAGTCAACATAGGAAGTGCGGTCAATCTCAAAATAACTCAGGCATACAGGGCATTAGGGATGTCAAACCATCAACTTGAGAAAGTTAACGTCCCCTTAATTGGCCTGTCTAGAAGACCTATTCGGGTCGATGGTCTAATAACTCTATCTGTATAACTCGGAGATGATTCAGTGGTTTGTGCTTGTCGAGCAAATTTCATGGTGGTCGATATCCCGTTATCTTACAATTTGATATTCGGCCGACCTCTATTGGTCGAGGTGGATGCTTGTGTTTCGATGAAGAATCTTGTGCTAAAAATTCCCATAGACGATGGAGTGATAATCTTAAGAGGAAATTAGAAGACAGGTCGAGAGACATACTTGACCATGCTTAGAGAGACCAATCAAGCCTTCCTTTAGACACAATGGATATACCTGAGAAAGAGGAATAATGGGCAGAGCCAGCAGAAGTGTTACAAGTTGTCGAATTCAAGCTGGGAAAGAAAGTTCAGATATCAGCTGGCAAGATTGGGGTGGAGAAAGAATCCCTCCTTTTAACACTCCGTGAGTTCTTCGATGTCTTTGCCTGGCAAACCTCAGTCATCTAAGGAGTAAAGAAGGACTTAATAGTTCACTCATTAAAAATTCGACCATAATGTAAGCCAGTAAAATAGAAGAAGAGAAACTATGCACCCGAGAGACAGTTGGCCATCAAACAGGAGACCGCCACTTTGCTAGAGAATGGGTTTATCGGGGAGATATTTTATCCGGACTGGCTAGCCAATGTGGTGCTTGTTAAGAAAAGCAGCGGCAGATGGAGAATGTGTGTTGACTTCACAAACCTAACACACTGCATTCCCAAAGGACTATTATCCGCTGCTGAACATTGACACACTGGTGGATTCCATAGTAGGATTCGAAGAGTATGTCTTCCTTGATGCCTCAGTGGGCTATCATCAGATTCCAATGGCTCCATCAGATGAAGAAAAAATGGCATTCATCACTCATGGAGGAACTTATTGTTACCGAGTCATGCCTTTTGGATTGAAAAACGTAAGGGGCCACTTATCAAAGGTTGATAAATCAGTTATTCACCAAGTAGTTAGGAAGAAATATGGAGATTTATGTGGACGATATGATAGTCAAGAGCCAAACCTCGGCAGACATGTGAGGACCCAATCATGGCCCCAATAGGATTATAGCAATTTAATCAGGATTAAGGTTTAATAAGGCAAAATTTGATTATTTGGTATTATTGAAGTTAAGTCACATTAAGGGTATATTGGTAATTATGCACATGAGTATTGGAGTGTAGCTAAAATCATAAGAAAGGATGCAATTGAATTAAATAAGAAGTTTTGGAGTTGAAGGTTAAGAAAATAAGTTTTAAGGGATTAAAATGTATAAGGGCATTTTGGAAATTTCTCTTTGGGAGATATTTACTCCACTAACTCTTGTATTTAGCTTCTTGAAGAAGGGAACTCTTGGGAATTTTGGATGTGGGGATCGGTTAAGGCAAGAGAGTTCTCTCTCTCTCTCTCTCTCTCTCTCTCTGGTTACGGGATGAAGAAGAGAAACCTAGGGTTTTGGTGCTTCAACCTTATGAAGGTAATGTTTTCTTCTCATTGATCTCTTCTTTATGTTTGATTTAATGGAACTAAGGATTTATAGTAAGATGATATATCATGTATGTTATCTCCATATACAAGGAGAATAAGGGAATCAAGAGTAAAAGGGCATAGATCAAGTAAAGTGAGGGTGGCTTCAATGTTAGGTATGGGATTCATTGTTTTGGGAAGGTTACTGTGCATGTTTTCCCTATCATGTTGTATATGCTTTGATAATGAGATTAAGGGTTTAATTTAATAGGTGTTGATGATTATAACATGATTAGTAACCTAAATGATCATGTAAGCAAGTGGGAAAGCGAAATTTAGGGTTTAATACTTGATATACATAATCGGGATTTAGGGTTTACTTTATTTCTTCCCATGCGTGGCCACTCACCATGTTTCTCCTTGATATGCACGGCAACGTGATTTATTCTTCTTCTCCCATCCGTGGCCACGTGATGCTTTTCTCCTTCTCACCCACGGCCACATAATGCTCTTTTCTTCTCACACATGGCCACGTATGTGTTTCCTCTTGGAAACACCCGGCCACGTGTGTGTTTCCTCTTGGAAACACATGGCCACTCATACCTTTATTCATGGGAATGCACAGCCAAGTGATGTTTCTCTTCTCATTGCACACGGCCACTCACTCTTTTTCTTGGAAATGCACAGCCGATTACCCTTGTCCTTGCTATACACGGCCAAGCATAACCTATTGTTTTTCTTATTGCATGGCCATATGTGCTTCTTGTATACATACTCCTAAACAATAATCACCCATAATCATAAGTTTGGTGATATCTAAAGTTATTAAAAGAGTTACCTAAGCAGGATGAATAAAGTTAGTCATAAATGTAAGGATGATGATTGCTCACTAAGTAATGCTTAATATGTAAGTTAAATGCTGATGGATTAATAGATTATGAAAGCCGATATATCATGTTAAAGTTTATAGAGGTATAATTTAGAAAAGCAAGTCTGTAAGATGAAGCATTATCGAAAGTTAGATGACATGAAGGGCATGGTAAGAGAAAGTAAACAAAACTAAGTTGTAAGTAATCTAAGCCACCAATATGCTATTATAATAGGACGACGATTGAATTAAGCTATAAGTTACCCAAGGGTGCATAAGGTATAATCATTTAATTTAGGAACCTCCACACATATAGAGAGTGCGAAACTTAAAGTAATTAAACATATTGAGTTAAGTAATGATGGTTCACTTGAACTCTAAACTAGAAGGGCTTGCGCATGGCAATGTTAATATGAATTATGATGCAACAATGTATGATAAGGCCTAATAAGCATTGAACTGAGAACAACATGAGGCAATATAGTAACTTAAATGATATGTTATGCAACGTGTCTTATAAAATCAATATAAGGTATGCACTAGGTCAAGGAAGGGTTCTATCCAAAATACTATGATTTAACCTAATGATAACAAGAGAATAGACGTAAGGTCGCATGTCCGAGTTAAAAGAAAGGGAACATCACATACTATGTTAAATTATGAAATCATAGAAGCTTGGTTATACTCCATGTCATAAGAAGAATTAATGATTAGCTGTAATGAGTAATAATCTACTCATTGTTTGTTCATGCCTATAATACAATATGATTAGCACAAGAGCATCCGTAGTGTGTTAATGACTAAGATGAAATGACCTCACACCACTTACCTAAGCATAAAATGTTATAAGATGAAAAATACAAATAAGATGATTGGAGTATATACGACAATGTTCAAGTGTATAACTTGTTGTTCCTACTCTGATAAATTATGAAAGTGAATTCAAGGGAGTAAATATGGCATTAACCTTAAGCTATAAGAGAACCTACTTATTTTATTATATGGATCATAAATGATTGAGTTGCTATATATATGTGTGTGTGTGTGTTTATGGAATGATATTAATAAGTGTAAGATTAGGAAAATTATTCCCAACAAGCAGCAACGAGGTATGTCATCAAGAACTCTCTATGAGTTATGTAAGTACTATATATTGTATAATTGATATGAGCATGCTATGATGAGTAGCTTAATTTAATATATGCACAAGTATGAGTAATGGAAGTATGTATTTACATGATTTTAACTACATAGATATGTATATGTGCATGTGGACATGCACAATGCTAGTTATGAAAGATCACATGCTATTATTAATTTCATAAACATGTGACCATTATGATATGAATGAAAGAAAGTTGATATAACTATATGATCATATGATAGCATCCCGGTGCACTAGAGCCTAGAGCTCAATATTATGGTATGATAAGAATAACGTGTACTCTTATATGAATGATGGCATTAAATATATATGTTGTATTAAGTAAAGAAAAGTATGTTGAACCAAGATTGATGTAGTCTTTAATGAAAGGAATGATATGCATTCTTCTATGAAAAGTGGCTTCAAGCCAAATGATGTGCTAAGTAAAGAGGAATATGTTAAACAAAGATGTCTTAAAAGTTAAGCCTGCGGGTCTTAGTTCAATTTTGGATTAGATAGGCATGCATAGAGGGATACAGTCGCAGCTGCCATAGTTGACCCCATTTGGGTCTTGTTCCTTAATGGAACCATCGTTTGACCCCATTTGGGTCCATAGTTTATTCCTTGATGGAACCATTGCTTGACCCCGTTTGGGTCCATTGTTTGATATCTTCGGATATCCATAGTTTGATACCTTCGAGTATCCATTGCTCTCGTTATCCACCTTTTGAACTAGTACTTAGGCAGGCTATTAAAAATGATAAAATATACACAAGATAAAGTAAAACATGCATCGATTGCTCTATTTATGTGATGTAAGCATGAGAAATGACCTATTATTTGATTGTTTTAAATTCTTTTGACTATAAACTGTTTTATGAAATTAAATGTTATGCTTTGTAATGCATGATTGAAATGTCACACTTCAATTAAAGAAGATTCCTATATGAGTATCAGTATGAGATGGTTCCTCCGATGGGATTCCATAGAGATTATATAAACCCTAAAGCATACACTATTGTACTAGAAGTTATATGAACTATAACATGTGCATTAAGTTTCATGTACTCTGGTTATAAAATGCATACATGTGACATTGAGACTTTATGTTATAATTTTGATATGTAATGCTTATTCCTTATGATCACCTGCCACCCTATCAATCTGTCTATTTATATATAAATGTTTTCACACATGTAGACATAATTGTAACATTCATTTAACCAAGTGCAATGCATGACATAGAATAATGCTTGTAAGAGAATCAGGTTACCATGCTAAGATAATATGAAGGATGTAGAGTTTGTCAATCTCATATGAGAATTGTATGATATATGTGAAGTAATTATGCCTACCAGGACTAATTGTAGAGGCTATATGACTTAAGTACGCCTTTATATTATGAATTAATGTTGATTGCCTATCTTAGGTGACAATGTGATTTAAAGTAATAAATGGAAATCTTATGTCATTAATAAATATGATGTCTAGCCTATTGATTAAAAAGGATTATAAAATGCATGATTTATACTAAGTTAAGAAAAGTAAAGGGTATGATGATGGTGATAGTGATGAATGGCTAAGCTTTTAGGAAGTGAGATAAGTTTTATAACGCATTCAATTATTCTAAACATGATACCCATTAGTAAGTTTGAAGACTCTCTTAAGAATGTTATTTATGAAATGAAGAATATAATAGACTCATATGTTATCCTGTGTGATTGTGAAAGTTTTATGCATGTATATGATGAATTATGGAAAAAGGATTATCTTTATATATAGATATATATAGAGTTTCGTTCCCCACTAAGCTTTAAAGCTTAGCACGGGTTTGTTTATCCATATAGGTTTCAAGATAAGCTATTATCCCATGTGAAATAGGAGTACCAGGCATCCAAACATCTTCTCCTAACATGGAGAACAGCGCTTGTCTATCATACAACTTAAATCGGCTCAAAGAAATCAGAGAGCTTGCACAGATACAGTCTGTAACATATAAACAACATATGGCAGCTTACTACGATCGTATGATCAAGCTGAATCTTTTCGGGTTAGATAGTTGGTACTAAAAAAGGTGGTGTCTGCCCAAATAGCATTAGGAGTAGGCAAACTGGACCCCAACTGGGAAGGACCATACATTATTCGAGAAGTAAGTCAGGGCGGAGCATACAGACTAGAAAATGTCATAGGCAAATGACTCTTATACTTCTGGAATAGGCTCAACCTCAATCCATACTACCAGTAGCTCGGCATTCTCAGTGTTAGAAGAAACCTTGCACTCACTTTCATTTAATTATCCTTAACTTTTGTTCGTCATTATCATTGTCTCTCTATTTACTATTTTACAATTACAAGTTGTTGCCATGCAAGTCCTTCAGATGTTTCTGCCTGCAGGACGAGAGTTTAATGAATGACACATTCTATGCAAAGTACTTAGCAACTTTATATCAAAATATGTCTGCGTATAAGGGCTCGGCATTATCGCCAAAATTGCCTGATCATCTAAGTAAGTTCGGCACACATCGCCAAAAAACTTGCTAACTCGAAAGGCTAACTACGCCTATGGATAAGGGCTCGGCATTGTCGCCAAAAGCGCCCAATAATCTAAGTAAGTTCAGCACACATTGCCAAAAAAACTTGCTAACTGGGAAGGCTAACTACGCCTATGGATAAGGGCTCAACATTGTCGCCAAAAGCGCCCGATCATCTATGTAAGTTCGGCACACATTGCCAAAAAACTTGTTAACTCGAAAGGCTAACTACGCCTATAAATAAGGGCTCAACATTATCGCCCGATCATCTAAGTAAGTTCAGCACATATCACCAAAAAACTTGCTTACTAGGCTAACCATGCCTACGGATGAAGGGCTCGGCATTATCAACAAAATTGCCCTATGTTGTCAGTAAAGTTCGGCATATATTGCCACATAACTTGATAACACAATAAACTAATCATGCCACAATAGATTCACACCCAAAAATGAGTTCAGCAAATGCTGCCACACAACTCTTGTCTATGAGAAAAATGTTCGTGGTTGGTAAATTGTACAACCTCGCCCAAAGCAGACATACATCATCCTCGAGCTTATGCCTTCACTTTACTCTAAATATTTTGACCAAACAGTTCTATGGCACATTCAAGTTTGGCATTTGCAAAGCCTTTGGAACGACGTATTACATGCAAGGTATGCATCACGTCGTACTCATTATTTACATCCTCCTTTTTTGGGATGTTTCTCTTCTCAATAAATTAAGCTCGGTTACATAATCAAAGGCTATTATGATAAACTTAAGAGCACTCACCTTGCCACATATGAATATTTTGATTATTCAAGTATTCTCAAGAGGATAAGCCGAACACAATGACAAACTTAAACATAGGAAAATATAAAAATAGTTCAAATTTTTCATTAAAATTAATGGGTTGTTACAAGAGGCTAGTCCTCATCCGGATACACATCATCTAGGAAGGACGGATAGAGGTCGGGATATTTCCCTTTTACAACAGAAGATATTTTGGTGCTAAAGGCCATACACTTTTTTGCCAATATTTCGGCCTCCTCCTTTTCTTACTTAACCTCTTTCTTCTCCCATTCAGCCTCTTTAAGCTTTAACTACTTGACTTCAGCCCGGAGAGCAAAATTGGACTCCTTATTTTGGTTTAGAGCAACCTCTAGTTCGGTTGCTTTCCTTGAGGCCTCCTCAGCTTGCTCTAAAGCCTTCCGGGCTTTCTCTTTGATTTCAGCCATCTTCAACTGGAGAGCCCCGAAGTTTGAGTCAACACATCGATGCTTCATTATAAGATCGTTCATCTTAGCAATAGTGGCACCGAGCAGCTGGGACCCCTGCCAAACATAGAAAATTCAAGCAACAGTTGGAGAACCAAAACCACGCAATAATTCGAACTACTTACTTCGGTTTGGTGCCTCTTCAAGCGATTGGCCAAGTAGTCACAGCTCAACGAGGCGAGAGGACCGACATCCTTCGGCACGTATGAGGCAATATGCATGAAGGTGCTGAAGTTCGGGTCATTGGAGGAATACTTGTCCCCCTTTACTTCCTAAAACTCACAGATCTCCATGAGTAGCGAGCGGAGATCTTTTGGTTCTTTCTCGATCGAGACTTAGGGCGCGAAAGGGGAAGCAATCTTAGCCTTGGCAGCCGGGGTACCCACGAACTTAGCTCCGGGAGGCACAAGTTGAACCTCGGGAGGGGGAGCTGGCACCGCTTCCTCGGCAACGGAAGGTGTGCTAGGAGAGCCTTTGGTGAGTTTTTGCCTCTTTGCCCTCATAATCTCAGCCGCTCAGTTCATTTTCCTCATGAATGCAAGAAAGAAGCAAATTAAAACAATGCATCAATATTATTGAATAGAGGAATATTGTATGTTACCTTTTCTTTGGCAAGGAAGTGGTCCCAAGCTAGAGGGATCTAATAGATTCCTTAAGTCCCACTTATCCCGGGCCAGTTCCCTTCATCGAGTAAGAATTAGCTCCTCTTCATCAGAGAGCCACAAACTACTATCGTTACGATTCGTAAACCTTCCCCAAGTTGTTCATATTGGAAAGTCAGCTCGTACTCGTTTCACTAAGAAAAACTGGTCTTTCCACTTCTTTAGTGACTCCGAATTCCCGGTAAACATCCCATAGCTAGATTGAGCTTGTATGTAATTGTGATCCTCGATTCTAGCTCGAAGACTGACCACATAAATTGCTAGAAATAAGTTTAAGGTCAAGTCTATGCCTTGCTCCACGGCCCAAACCTGAAGAGCTGTAAGAGTCCGCCAAGCATTAGGGTGGAGCTGCCCTAATGCTAGCCTCTAACTGTGCCTCGTAAATGATGATCTTCCTCTTGTTGGCAAACTCTGTATTCGCCTTCTGTGATGAACTAGGCTTGTTGGCATAATAGCCTTGTTCCGACGTCAGTTGGGCTAGGAGGGAACCGAGCTCCTCCTCCTTGATCGTCGAGCTGATGCTACCAACCCTGGACAACCGACACGGCATTTTCTTTTTGGTGAAGGAGGTAACAGATTGACCAAATTCGAATGGTCAGCTTGCTTCTTCCGAAGCCGAATCCCTACTCATACCAGGAACGCTACCCGTGGGAGCATCTCCACTGTCCCCCACCCTTTCACTCGAAGCGGTTGCCGAGCTCATGATGAAGGAATTAAACAAAGAACAAAGAAAATGAGGATGAAGAAGAAGGGAGGGATGACAAACCTGCTAAATGGGGGTGGCAGCGAAAGGAAAACTGGCAAAGAGAATGAATCTCGGAGTCCAGACAGCGGGTACAAAAACTATCATTGCAGAGAGAAAGAAGGGAAAGAGAGGAAATGGCAAAAGCGAAAGCGAAAGCCTGAAAGAAACTAAAGGAAGCTTTATATAGAGGAACTAGGGTGACTTCGGACCGTCCACATGACAGCAGATCCGAACCTGAGTCAGGGCATTTAAGGTGGTACGCGATAACCGAAGTGTCCCTAGTAGTTATGCACGGTAAATTAGGAAGTCATAATGATCTCCAATAAATACACTCACATAAAAGTTAATGTCATCCTGTTAACTCGCAGACGATCAGGTAGTTCTAAAAGCAGGTCTTCCTGCACCAAAACAAGGCGAGTTTACATGGCTTTTGATACCGAACTCCAAAAAGAGCTTGGAAGGCACTCCAACCTCGAATTGACATAACCAACTCATTCGGTCCAGTTGCCACGAGCTCCGATCTTATGGTGTTGAATAGGCTCATTCAGCACGCACCTTCCAACTGTTGACATAAATGTTGACAACTAGGGGGGACTTATGATAACAACCGAACTAAAAGCTCGGTTAAGTGGTCCACAGTAACCGAGCATATCGCTCAACCCGTACTTTCGCAAACCGACCAAAGACTTGAATCATTTGAGCTCTCAAACCAGTCCATTGTTCGGTTAAAAATGTGTCCCGAAAATACCTATACCACGATGGACAAACAGTTATCACCAACCCACATCTTCTTTGAGAATAGCAGAAGATAGGTTAGTAGCTGGAAAGAACTGGAGCTTCCTCCCATTATCTCCTGCAAATACATTAATTCCTCCTATAAAAAGAAAAAAAACAGGTATGAAATTTTGACACGGTCTTTTACTAGAAATTCACTCTTTTTTATATAGAAATCTTGATTTGACCGTCGAAAATTTTCTAATCGAAAATTTACCGATTTTTTATTCTTTTTGCAGGTAATCGCAATAAATTTGCTGCTTTGCACACCAAATTTTCTTGACGATGGAAATAAACATAAACCAACATAGTAGTAAGTTTCATGCTCACCATCCCGACGAAAAGCTACTAAGTTGAAAATTTAATTTCTCATTTTTTAAAAAGGAAAATAATCTTCTGCTTTCTAATTATAAGTTTAAACATTTAGTTCTAACCTAAATCTTTTTAAAAAAAAAATTAAAAATCAAATGAGACTGCCATCCACTAGAGTTAAAAAAAATACAAAAACTTTTTTTTCCAATTACAGTTTAATATATTATCTTTAAACTAATCAAGTGTAAAATTATCATTTTAAATTTATTAAAATATCAAATTGTATCTTAACGATGAGTGAACAATGATAGATGAATAATCTTACATCTTTTTACAAATCCAAGAAAATTATTTAATATTTTACAGTATAAAAGTGTTATTTATATTTTTAAATAAATTTAAAGAGTTAATTAGATAATTGATTTTTTAAAGAGATAATATGTTAAAGGGTTACAGCTTACAAGGTTATAATACGGTGGAAAATTTATATATTAACTAAAAAAGAAAAACCAAGTTTTAGCTCACATCTTAGCGCGGGACAAAATTGAATAGTTGGACCAGGGGACAAAAACGGAACAAAATATAGTTTTTGGTCGTCAAGTTATCCACTGAAGTCACATGTAATGTACATGAATTAACAATTATGTCTCAGTTTTCTAAATAAATTAAAAAAAAAAGTCTCAATTTAAAAAAATAAAAAAGTCATGCGCATGAAAAAGATTATTATATATGTACGGTGGGACATTACTAATTGAATTAGTTAACAAGGCAATTTTAATTTCTATGGTCCTTTTCCTATTGCTTAAATTAAGGCCTATAAATATTTTATCTCCCATTGCTCATTATTATTACAAGAATAACTACGAGTCAGACATCTGCAGAGGGCTGTGATATAGAGAGGGAGAAAAAGAAACTGTATTGTCTTCAAGTTTCCAACATCCAATAAAAATGGGAAGATTTGGTTTTCTCGGGATTGTCATGTTTGCTTTCGTAGCACATTTGGGGGGAAGTGAAGCTCAACTGCAAATGGGTTTTTATGCTAAAAGCTGCCCAAATGCAGAACAGATTGTTCTTGATTTTGTTAACAAACATATCCACAATGCTCCTTCTCTAGCTGCTACCCTTACAAGAATGCATTTCCATGATTGTTTTGTCAGGGTAATTTGTTTTGTATTATATTATAATTAATCTCTTCATTAATTTGTTGTCTGAGATTAAAACATAAATCTGATTTAAATTTCAGGGTTGTGATGGATCAGTGCTTTTGAACACATCAACATCAGGGAACCAAACAGAAAAAGCAGCAACTCCAAATTTAACAATAAGAGGATTTGATTTCATAGACCGAGTGAAAAGCCAAGTAGAAGCGGCATGCCCTGGTGTGGTGTCTTGTGCTGATATAATTGCTTTGGTTGCTAGGGATTCCATTGTAGCGACTGTAAGCAATATCTACCTATTTAATTTCTACCCATTATAATAGGAGCGTGATACACACATGCGCTGTATATCTGAACTATCCGACTCCTGTTGTGCACACAATCAGACGCTAAAAATATGATGCTCATGATCTAATATTTATGCAGATTTTTTTCTTTTAGAAAAATAATAAAAATATATGCTAATAATAAACAGGGAGGTCCTTCATGGAAAGTTCCAACAGGAAGAAGAGATGGAACGGTGTCAATAGCACAAGAGGCCATGAACAATATCCCACCTCCTACAAGCAATTTCACCAATCTTCAAACCCTTTTCGGGAATGTGGGACTCGACCTCAAGGACCTGGTCTTGCTATCAGGTAATACTAATTTCTCATGTAATTTGCGATTTTGTAGAACAGGTCGTTTAAATACTGACTGAATCCTGATTAGGAAATAAAAATTAAAAAGAATTATCCTTGTCATTGATTAACTAGAAAAAATCAATAGGAAGAACTAGAAATAGATTTTTTCGCTACACTCGTTAAACACAACCGTTTTATTACCTCTAATTTCTGCCATAAAAATAAACTTACTTCTACTTCCATAAATATTAAAAACATAATTTTTATTAATATATTTTCAGGGGCACACACAATTGGGATAGCACATTGTCTATCATTTTCAAATCGGCTATACAATTTCACTGGAGCTGGAGACCAGGACCCTGCACTCGATAGTGAATATGCTGCAAATCTGAAGGCAAGAAAGTGCACAAATCCCAATGACAATACCACCATTGCAGAGATGGATCCAGGAAGCAGGAAAACATTTGATCTTAGCTACTATTCTAATTTACTTAAAAGAAGAGGCCTTTTCCAATCAGACTCTGCCTTGACCACCAATTCTGCTACTTTATCTACAGTTAATCAGTTGCTTAGTGGTTCTCTGGACAATTTCTTCTCTCAGTTTGCCACTTCCATGGAAAAAATGGGCCAAATCAATGTTAAAACTGGTTCTGCTGGTGAAATTAGGAAGCAATGTGCACTTGTCAACTCTTGAGCTGATTTTTTATTTGTTTATTTCTTCTTCTTATTATTATTATTATGATTGAGAAAAAAAAAAGTAGTTAATTCGGTCACGGTGTGGGTGCGCCACGCATTATGTATCATTCAATCAAATAGCCATTACAATCAATATGTGTTGGTTATGCGATCAGATAGTACATAATGCAGGCACGCCACGCATCAAATTGTCTTTAAAAATAAAATATTGTTCTTGGTGTGTTATTTATTTTGAATCTAGTTAGTCTCTTTCGATATTTTGATAATAAAGGTGTTTTTCTATGTAATAGAATTTTTCCAATCAGTATGTAAATTTTATGAGATTGATTCAAACTTTTTGTACCAAAGCAAAGAAAATAAATTAAGTTATTTATTGGGGAATTGCAAAAATTCTGTATCCAGAAAATACCACTAGATCATTTAATTAAAATCCAAGCTCCACTATTTGTTAATAAGATTTCAATTTAAGAATGATAGTTTATAATTGCCTATTAATCTAAATGTTACAGAGCATTAATGCGGCCCAAGATCTCCATCCATCATTTTTTTTTACATGTATATAATTTTTTTATGAGATTGCTATAAAAAAAATATTTATTGTATACTCTCTTCGTTTTTTTATCAATCACGTTTATTATTTTTATTAAAATTAAAAAATAATAAATAGATTTAAATTTAATATTAAATTATGTGATTAAAATTAAATTATTAAATCTGATTGGATTTAATTTTATTAAAAAAAATAAATTAAAAAAATAAATTAAATTATATTAAAAATTTATAAATAATAACTAAATAAAATTTAAATTTTATACAAAAATAATATATAAAAAAAGGAGGAAATAATTGAGATATTGAAAAGTTGAAAATTTGTAGTAAATAATTATGTGTGAATTTATTGATTGAAGTATGAAAAGACTTTTGGACGAAGACAATTATATATTTATCTCAATTATTTGGTTAGATATAAATTCAAAGAAAAAAAAATACTTGCAATTAATTAAAAGGTGCAACTAATAATAGAATGGTACTAGGTAGTAAAAGATAGGCTTAATAGTAAAATAGTTTCTTTAAATTTGGAATTTTTTTTAAATATGATGTCTTTTTAAAATTTATTTAGAAAAATAAGATTGTTTTTTGGATATTTGAAAAAATGGAGCTGGTTATTCCTTGTGGAAGTGGAACAGTGGGGGGTCCATCAAGACAACGACGGAGCTGAAGTGTGGGGCCCAAGTCATTTCCGCAACAGGTGGCAATGAAAATAAGAGAAGAGTCAAAGACAGGTGCGCTGTTCGAGAATGTCGGAAGACCACCATTTTCGCAACAGTCCATTGTGAAAATGGGATGGTCTCCTGCCACCCATCAAGACCAATCACGTGATATTAATTGCCCTCTTTAAATTGGTTGTGTGTGTGTGTGTATTTTTCCTTCTCCGAAAATTTTACCATCTTCAGCATATTGAAGCTCCATTTCCAGTAGTCTCAAGAATTTCAGCAGTCTCAATAATTTCTGCCAGGTAAGTTTATTGTTGTAAATATAATTATGTTGAAATTATATGTATATGTGTATTTATATTTTAAAATATAAGAAAAATATTACTAGAATTTTTTTATGAAAATTATAAAATATGTTTATATATTAGTTGAATGTATTATTAATAATAGATTTAATTTGTTATAAATTAGGATGTCTAAGGAGAAAATTAAGGTAAGTTATTTGTTGTAATTTTTTTAAATTTAAATATGATATTGCAAATTTTTGATAATAATTTTTATATGTTTATTATAATGTTAATAATAGATATAGATAGAATGGGATAATAGTAGTAATATAAATTTTTATTTTAATATTTAAGGTAGTAAATTTGGGCAAATATATAGTATAATTAATTAAATAATTTAAATAGTATGATAAATTAATTATTTTATACGATATTTAAAATAGAAAACTATTGTTTAGTTAGTGTAAGTAGTTAAAAATAATATTTAAATTCTAGGATATGTTAAATAGTCATCAATTTGTTATAATTTTTAAAATTTAAAGATAAGTATTAATTATATTATCTGGTGTTATAATTAAATATAGGATAAAAAAGTATGGATCTGTTTTAGGATCAACAATTTATAAATCTAGGACCCTTTATAGATGATCTTCTAACGTTAAGAGAAAAACACCGTGTTGATGTAGTTTGGAATAATACGGTAATAATTGTTTTTATTGAAATACATATTTTACTATATAAGTTTATATTTATTTAGTTATTTGTGACATATATTTTATATGTGTTAGTTATCATGTAATATATTATTTGATCGGAGAGCTAGTGTAGAGTCCCATTAAATGAACATTGACGAAAGGATTATACCATATTTGAGGATGGCTGGATTTTACGGAGTGTCATAGATAGGGGTAATGCATGTAGATATAAATTTAATGACTGCCCTTGTGGAGAGATAGAGGCCAGAGACGCACAGTTTTCACCTTGTTGTTGTGAATCAACCATAACTTTGCAAGATGTTCAGATATTGACCAGTTTACCAATTGAAGGTCGTCTAGTAACTGGATCAATAGGATATGACTGGAGAATTCTGTGCAACTAACTTCTAGGACAAATCCCACCCAATGATGCTTTTAAAGGAAAATCAATAAAAATGACTTGGTTGTCAAGAACTTTTGATATTCTACTAGCTGATGCTACTGAATATCAAATTCAATGTTATGTGCGTGCATGGCTTTTGCGCTGCATTGGTGGGTTATTGTGTCCATCTCAAGCTGATAATTATATACATTTCATGTAGCTACCCCTATTAGAGGATTTAGATGAGGTCGGTAATTACAGTTGGGGTTCAGCTTGTCTGGCATGGCTATATAGGGAGCTTTGTCATGGTACACGGCCAGATGCTCATGGGATTGGTGGATATCAACAGTTGTTGCAAATTTGGGCATGGAAAAGATTTTTTCAATTTCGTCCTCGTTTTATAAATGAAGCTATCATACTGTAGAATATGTCATATGATTATAGGTACAATAATTTTTATTAAAGTAATTAATTATTTATTAAGTAATAAATAAATATATATATATATATATATTGACACAGTCAATTGTTTTATATTAGGTGGCGATCTCCTATTGATCTGAGCAATAATCATAAAAAAAATGTACACAGATTTCGTATAGAATTAGACACTCAGCATGCGGATCAGGTAATTATCTGAGGTAGTTAAAAATAAATTATAAAAATTGTTGTGCATGTAGGAAAAGAAACCATATTTATTAAATTTATTTTTCTTTTTTTTTTAGTTTGAATGGCAACCATACGACAATGTCATACATCTTTTGCCATCCTATTGTACCAATGGACAACAAAGTTGGAGATCAGTTGTGCTTTTGATATGTTTTAATATCATTGAGTGGCACCATCCTGATCGTTGCCTTCATTAATTTGGCATGGACCAACACATTCCCAGTGCACCGTTAATTGATGATAGCTTGCATACAATAACTTTGAGAGGGCTTACGCAAAATAATTGAAAAAATACATTTGCTAATTTCATATTCGAATGGAACAATCGACATGAAAGGGTTGTCAGTGCTCCTTTACTCAGCGTACCATTACATATAAGGTCACAATACATGCAATGGTACATAAAACGAACTAGACGATGGATAACCCCTGAAGGAGCATCACATGTGGCAGCGGTATGTTTGATCAATTATAGTTTTATTGAATTTAATAATTATTATTTATTTTAATGATCCACAATAATTTATTATATATTGATTAAACTTAATTAAATTATATGCAGGCTAATGGTGCTGAACATATTTATCATGGTGACATGACATCGTTTTTATCTCACGGCGGTGATATTCGAATGATATCAAAAGGGATTTTAGGAGCAATTGGAGCATATAATCGAACGGCAGTTGATTACCCACGGCAACCTGTACCATGTCTCGTATGAATTTCCACCATGTCTGTACCATATGTAGATTTTCGGTAGTCAAGACGAAGCAGAAGAGGCATGTTTGCTCGACGAACATTGGTGCCCTCAATTCCTTCTATACAAGGGGTCAGCCAAGTCCCTGAGCTTATGTCATGGCCATATGAATATCAGGAAAGTTCAACTTCATTTGGTATGCCTGAATTTGGTGAACATTCATTTTATGATACAGAAGCAGACCCTTCAAGATTGAATGTTGATTTAAATGTTAGTGCCACAGAAGGTAATGTCCAGCAAAATAAATTTTTGGACGAACTGTTGGCTGATCCGAATGTCATGCAAAGTCAGGTTTTTTCAGATCAACCGGTATTTGATAGTGATTTCGATAATTCATTGCCCGATCCTGCTGTACAAAACCCATATAGAAATTTTAGCAATTTCTGATAATTTTCGAATGCAATGAATGATTCTTTTTTTATTAATGTAATGAATGCATATTTTAGTTTTCGGATCATTTTTATGACAACACACATTAGTTAAAAATAAGTAAATATTTCATTTCATAAGTCAATAAATCGTTCGCATATAAATTACACGATACACAATGAATTAGAAATAAGTGGACATAATGATAATTTCTAAATCATTGATTTGATGATCCCGTTTGAATTGGATATATTTTTTTTGTTGTGATCAATATTCCCGTAAATGCTATAATGTCCAATATTTCTATGTTGGGGTTGATCCATCTCATTATGGTAATATCATGATATTTTTTAATTAGAAATTTTAATTTGACACAATTTCAGTTATTGATTATTTTGCTAATAAAATTAAATAAGTCATTATGTAAAAATTTATTTGACTCCATTTTAATTTTTTAAGAATAAAATTTGTCAAATCAAAATATAATAATTTATCTACTATATGTATATTACAAAACTAGCCAAATAAATTTAAAATTTCTATTTTACCTTTAAAAGAGTAAAGTTGTCACTATACCTATTGCGTAAGCGGATAAGGTCACCGTCAAAGCAGCAGGTAACGATTTTGTATTCAAGACGGCAAGTTTCCAAGTAACAAGTAATATAAACTTAATTGAGAAAAAAAAATATATATATATATATATATATATATATATATATATATATATAAACTTAGCTTTAAATGATCCATTTCCTTTTTTTTTTTAAAGGTATCCCATTTGCTATAATAATACTCTAATGATAATTTTTAATTGTAATATTTAAAAAATTAAAGTATATTTATAGATAAAAAAATTTGTAATTGAATTATTACCGAGTATAAATACAGTGAGGTGACTATGATTAATCTCTGGAAAGAATTGGTCATTAGCTTTAACTATTATTCTAAAATGATCTAAATTACTCAATAGAAATTTAATCATAATTATAAATATTTATTATTTTTTATACACTAGCCAAGCTGAAATTTTTTGCGAGATATTATATGTTGAAAAAGAACACATGTTTATGCAATTTTCAGCATTTATCAATGAAAAATTTAAAAAACGACAAGAAAATAATGTTCTTTATTTGGAGAAAATTTACTGTGTAATTCTCATTTTTTGAGAATCGAATCAGTTAATTAACAATTAAAAAAGTAGAAAAAATGTCATAAAATAAAAAATGCCAGCCAATTACTTTGTCTAAAAAGATGCAAAAGATGCTTACAGCCTGTTCGATTACATCAATAATTGCATGCCACAAGCCGAAAGTCTAATCAATTGTTGTCTTTACTCTCCTTGGCTTTCTCATAACTTCCTTTTTTCAACCTAACCAATTATTAGATTACACCGTTCAAAATTTCTACGCACAAGAACAGGGAATGATAAAATTATCCATTTATATTCTTTTTTAATTTATCATGTGGATTAATATTATTTTATTTGACAATATTTTTTCCTGTTTATCTCTTTCCACTGATTTTTCCTCCTCTATGCGAGCGTAGAGTTATTGGGTTAAATCATTATGTTTCTCGAGTCCGACATTAATAATATACAAGTCAAGTTTTAATGGAAAAAGGTACTAAGTACCCTTCATATTGTTTCGGCAACACTAAAATACTTCTAGAATGTTTTTGAACAAAAATACATCTGATGTTCTAAAAACAGTACAAAAATATCTTTTCATCAATTTATTATCAACTCTAAACTAACGTTGTTAACATGATATTGACACATAATAAAATATATCACATTAATATTATGTATATTTTTAATAAAAATACAATAGAAGGCATTTTAACACCATAAAAAAAATTTTAGAAATATTTTAATATTTTGAACAAGATATTAAATATATTATAGGACTTTAATAAAAAATATTAAAAATTAATATTTATTACATTAGATATTAATCAATATTTATTACATTAATTAATAAATACTCTTTCTATAAATATACGAATAAGAAAATAGTTATAAATAAATTATATAGGTTAAAAATATTTATTAAATAATTTTTTTAATAAATCTTATATTCAAATTAAAGTGAATTAAAAATATTCAGATAATTCAATTATTTTTACTACATATAATTTTTTATATTGTTCTATTAATCATTGATTATTTTACAAATAAAAAAATTAGTAGCAAATATTAATTTTTTCATTGATATCAAATTATTGGCTCTTGTAAGAATTTTCCGAAAGGGGAGGAGCAACACTTGAGAAAATTACCCTTTTTCTCTAGATTATATTAAACTAATGTTTTAATTATACTAAAGTTTTATTTTTTCAAAATATCTATGCTCAATTTCATAATTTCATTATTTCTCTATTATTTCTTAATTTGACAACAAATTTCTCTACTATTTTTTAAATTTACTAACTTTGAATTCAATTTTATATATTAATTTAGATTTTACGAAGTGTATAAATTGATTGTAAAGTGAAATAAATCTAAATTAATTTTTTAATTAAAAAACAAAAAAATGATGATTTTAATTTGAAATTTCAATATGTTGAATTAGTTTGATAGCTAAAATAGTTTTAAAAAGATCAAGTATAGGTAATAAATATTTTTAGCTATATAATTTATTTATAATTTTTTCTTATTCGTACATTTATGTATAAAGTATTTATTAATTAATGTAACAACTATTGATTAATATCTAATATAATAAATATTAATTTTTAATCTTTTATTAGGATACTATAATATCCTTAATATCTTACTCAAAGTACTAAAATACTCCTAAATTTTTTCTCATGGTGCTAAAATGCCCTTGATTATATTTTGATAAAAAATACATATGGCGTTGATGTAACATATTTTACTACGTGTCAATACCACTTCAACGCCATTAACTCGGAGTTGACGGTAGGTTGATGGAGGGGTATTTTAGTATCGATTTTAGAATATTAGGGGCATTTTTGTTCCAAAAAAAAATTTAAGGGCATTTTAACCCATTTGAGACAACATGGAGGACATTTTAGTACACAATATAAGAAAATATTTGTAAGACCCTAACATGACCCTAATTTAATTTGCATATTTTTATGATTAAGTTAAGGGGATAAATTATCATGCTATTATGTTAATTGCATGAAAATAAAATAAAAGAATATGGTTTAATAGTATTTGAGGGTGTAATTGAAGTATAAAGGTGTTAATTGGGGTTCATTTGTAATTGTGGCATATTAATGGCCAATTGTGAATAAAAGCATTTAATTCAAGGTTAATTTGAAAGAATGATTAAATTGATAGGTTGAATTAAGAAAAAGAGTTAGTGGATGGGTCATTTTATAGCATGCATTAAGGTTTATGCCATTTGTTTGACATGCAAATTTTCAAGGGACTAAAGAGGGGATTGTTATGTTGGTATAAAAGGCTGGAGTTAGCGGAATGTGGAGGTGGTTGTGTGAGACTTTGAGATCGGCAATTGTGAGAGAAAAACCAGAAAAATTATCTTATTCTTCCTTTTGATTTTCATTGAATGATCTCAAGCAATTTGATGATAATGTTGTGGGTTAAGCAAGAGTATAATGCAGTAAATTAAAGGTAATTAAACTCTTAATTTAACCCTCCATCATCTTCATCTTCATCTTCTTTTTAAGTTAACCTAGAATAATGTAATTATGCTGGAAATATATGATGATGGTGATGGTATTTGTGAAGGAGAAGAGGAAGGAAGAAGGAGCAAGGGAAAGGATATTGCTAGAGGTTGAAGATATAGGTTTTGTCAGCCAAGGTATGGGAATTAGGCTGATCATATTGCATGTGGAAAATAGTTGCTGGAAATTGTTATGATTGACAGAAATTAAGATTGCATTTTACGGGTTTTTATCGAAGTGAATTTGGTGAACAGTTTGTATCTTTGCCGAGTCGTGAAGTCCTTCACGAGTCGTGAACTATTGTCCGACTCGTGAAGCTCTTCACGAGTCGTGCATCTGTTTATGGGATCATTGGTTTTCACTCGTAAATTTTAGTTTAAGTCGTGAATTATAAACCGACTCGTGAGCTCCTTCACGAGTCGTGATGTATAGCCTTTCTTCTCCACTCGTGAACTCCTTCACGAGTCATGAGATTTGCCTTATTTGCTTCACTCGTGAAGCTCTTCACTAGTCGAACTCCCCTTCAAGACTGAATGACCTGTCTGGAATGTTTTGCTCATAAGTTGAGCTATAGAACAACAAATTGAATGATTCTTTTTGCATTGAAAAATAGACTTCCATACCTATATATCATATGAAGAAACCTAAGCCTAAATCTGCCTTTAAGTACATGTAATCTAGGGTTGAATCCGGACTTATTTTCTAGATTGTTCAATGTAACAGAAATTACAATTATGTGCAGAATGTTGCCACACTTGATAATAGGATTTTAAATTGATTGAGACAGATAGTTGCTTATGTGATAGTAAAGTTAATTGAATAAGGCATGTAATATGACTATCAATGAAGGATTTATATGAATACAGATGTATTTAATTGTGTATATAAATAAAGACTAGTGATGAAATATCTAACCTATACATGTGATTAGTCTTGTGCATGATGGTCATATGCCAAATTGATATATATACACATGTAAATCCTATGACATAAAAGTGCACATATTGACATATATCTATGCTATAAAATAGGGATTATAATAGTATGACCTTGGCATGTGTATGTGCCCATATGAAAACATGTTGATATGTTGTATAGAACATGACTTGAATGATGATAAAGGTATATATATGTGTTGGAAACATGCTTATAAGAATAAATCAACTATATGCGAATGTACCCACAGGTATGTACATTTATGATTATGTATATGAGGATATGAGCATGTAATTGCCTTATGAGATAGAAGATGAATTAGCATGACTATAAACATGTGAAATGCTTAATGAGAACATGATCAAGTATATGATATGATGATTATATGTCATGCCTATATGTTATGATGCAAAGTCATACAGATTTGAATAAGCCAAATGTATAACTTGGCATGTGAAATGTGCATATATCTGATTATGCACCATAGAATTCATAGTCATATAAGACTATGTATATGTGCACAACATTATACTATGAATACAGTATTAATATGTGAATTAAACACGAATATAGTTCTGCCTACGATAGAGTTTTAGATGTGGATAGATAGGCGCCTATAGGGAAATTGCAACTGCCATAGTTTGGCCCGATTGGGTCCATAGTATATATATGATCCCGTTTGGATCATGATTAGCCCCGTTTGGGTTGATAGGCTACCCCGTTTGGGCATGCTTGACCGGTCCACAGTACAGTTTGGCCCTGTTTGGGTCTATAGATTTGATATCTTCGGATATCCCTCTTTGATACCAATGTGTATCCATAGTTCCCGTTATCCACCGATAAAGCTAAGGCAGGCTAAACGTTATTAATAGTAATGATCAAAATTAAACAGTTAAAGTGATTTGACTAAAGATTGATATTGTGGATTATAATGTTGTTTTACCACAGGAATTATGTTTCATTTAAATATGTTTACATGGGAAATTACTGTCTATATGAATTATGAATATGAGAATATTTGTTACTCTTTGGGTACAATGTTATGCACATGAGAATATGCTTTATGCTTTAAAGTATATGTTATTGTTGCCATGCTATGTTGGACATGTTGTTTATAGTATATGTATATATTGTATATGTATGTTTTGATGACCTATGCGCGTGGTCATCCATCTGTAGATATTCCCCACTAAGCTTTATAGCTTAGCACGGGTTATTTTATCCGTGTAGGTTCAAATAGGAAGACTTTTGTTGAGGGACGTTCTCTACATCAGGAAGGGCCAACCATCGACTTATAACCTTGATGTAGGATATTTTGTAATACAATTATCATATGTTTTGTATATGGGCCAGTTATCTTATGATATGTATAAAACCTATGTGAAATATTGTAACTCATTAGTAGTAAAGCTAAGACAGATGTGTGTGCATGTGATATGCATAAAGTAATCTTCATGTAGTTTAGTATGCATGATAATAGGTATAAAAAGGAATAACATGAATAGACTTGTAGCACGAATTTAAGCATATGAAATCATATGGCATGATTAATGGCTAAATGATGATTAAATGAACATGTAGTATAAGCATGATTAATAGTATTCATGATACATGTTTAATGGGGTAGTTGCATAGGGGGTGCTACAATTTATGGTATCAGAGCCCTAGGTTTAGCCTTTTCTGGGTAAAAATGAACCTAGGATTCTATAGTATGATATAGTGTTTTAGTGGCCTGATGCAGAAGTCCCTGTTTTTCTTATAGATTGAAGATGGAGAGCTCTAGAGATGCTTTTGAGGAATCGGCTAAAAGTAATAGGCCGGTTAGAACTAATCCTTCCAATATTGAACCTTCATCCTCCAATCCAAATGAGGTCCCAACAGCCATCCCTACAGAAGCATTGTTAAAAATATCTCAGGATATGGCTCAAGTTCTTCAAAGAATGACAGCACCTAAAGCTCCAATATTTGAAATTAGAAAGCATGGTGCTGAAGAATTTTTAGGCACTAATCTGGAACAGTCTGAAGAAGCTGAATTTTGGCTGGAAAGGCTAGAGAGAATTTATGATGAAATCCACTGTCCAGTGAGTCATAAAGCATCTTGTGCTATGTCTCTATTACAGGGTGCAGCATATGATTGGTGGAAGTTGGTATTGAAGCAACCTCAGTTACCAGATCCCCTTACATGGGAATTTTTCACAACTGAATTCAAGAAAAAGTATGTTACTGAGGAGTATAAGCAAGAGAAGTTAAAGCAATTCCTCCATTTGAGACAGAGAGTTATGTATGTGGCTGAGTATGAGAAAGAATTCAGTCACCTGTACAAATATGTTCCTGATGAGATGTTAACTGATGCTTTTAAATGTAGACATTTTGAAGATGGGTTGAATGATCGTATCCGAGAAAAGTTGATTAGGTCTACATCTTTGCAAGTGGTTAACTTCACTCAACTGGTTACAGCAGCCTTGCGAGTTAAAAAGAATGAAATGGCAAAAAGGGAGAGAGAACAAAGAAGAAGTGGGTCCAAGGGTGGATCTTTTTCAGGAAAAAGAGCTAGAGGAGCTCAAGGAAATCAGCCAGCTGAGTCTGGCTATAGTTCTGCAAAAAGGGACAGGAGACATGAATCTTCTGCAATGTCTAAACAGGGAAAGCAAGCTTTAGTGTGTCCCCATTGTTTTAGGAAACATTGGGGTAGTTGCAGGAAATTGTCTGGGGCATGTTTCAAATGTAGTGGTACCGATCACTTCATGGCTAGTTGTCCATCGAAGAGGGAACAGGATGTGGGACAGCAGGGCAGTAGAGAAACTTTTAATGCACCATCTTTAGGTAGAGGCAGGGGAAGAGGACGTGGGGGATCGAGTTATCAGGGATCCCAGTCCAGGAACATTTTTGAATCAGTTGACAGGCCCACAGCTCCAGTTGTTCCTATTCGGGCTTATGCAATGAAAGCTAGAGAGGATTAGAGTGCTCCAGAAGTCATAGCTGGTACATTCTCTCTTTTTGATTCTGATATGCATGCACTTATTGATCTTGGTTCCACTCATTCTTATGTTTGCACTGGGGATATAGGTAGAAATGAGTCTACTGTACATGAATTGGAATATGATATTTATGTAACCAACCCTTTGGGCCACAGTGTTGTTGTTAATAGAGTGCATAAACAGTGTCCTATTGTAATTCAAGAGAAAGAATTCCTTGCTGATGTTATTGAGTTACCATTCCGGGAGTTTGATATTATACTTGGTATGGATTGGCTGTCTAGACATCATGCAGTGATTGATTGTGAAGCTAAAACTATAACTCTCATTGGTACTGATGGTGAAGAAACTTTAGTACAGGGCATTCGATCTGAACCCATAGCTAATGTAATATCAGCTATGCAAGCTAAGCGATTTTTGATAAAAGGGTGTGAAGCTTTCTTAGCACTTGTGCTTGATTCAAGAATAGAAAATGTGAATCTTTAAGAGATTCCAGTGGTGAAAGAGTTTCCTGATGTGTTCCCTGAAGACTTACCTCGTCTTCCACCTGAAAGGGAAGTTAAATTGTCTATAGACATTCTACCTGGTACAGCTCCTATTTCGAAGGCACCATACGGGATGGCTCCTTTGGAATTGAAAGAACTAAAAGCTCAGCTACAGGAGTTGCTTGACAAAGGCTTCATTAGGCCTAGTACGTCACCTTGGGGTGCACCGGTTTTATTTGTGAAGAAAAAGGATGGGTCTATGAGGATGTGTATAGACTACAGACAGTTAAACAGGGTAACAATAAAAAATAAGTATCCTTTACCAAGAATTGAAGATTTATTTGATCAGTTGAAGGGTGCTGGAGTGTTTTCCAAGATTGATTTGCGCTCGGGTTATTATCAACTTCGGGTTAAAGATGTAGATGTTTCCAAAACAGCCTTTAGAACCCGATATGGGCATTATGAGTTTCTAGTGATACCTTTTGGGTTAACAAATGCACCAGCTGCGTTTATGGATCTTATGAATAGGGTGTTTAGACCCTACCTGGATCAGTTTGTTGTTGTGTTCATAGATGACATTTTGATGTATTCGAGGAATGAAGCTGAACATGCTGAGCATTTGAGAATTGTTTTACAGACTCTAAGGGAAAATCAGTTGTATGCTAAGCTGAGAATACTTTTGGCATGTATTCAACTACTTGAGAATACTTTTACAAAAATTCCAGAATCAACTAACAGTCTTATAAACAACATTAATCATCAAATCAAAACTTATACTCATCCATACATCCAAGACAAATAAACATATAACCAAAATACCATTCAAACTTTTACCTTAATAGTCTAAGTATATACATGCCAAAAGCTTATACTAACTAATACAAAAATCTTCTCTTCCGATCTGGTCCTTCAATGTACTGTGCTCTCGCAACGCTTCAGAACCTACAAGCAGTAAACACTATGTGCTGAGCATTAAATATGCCCAGTGGTGACTACTAATCCAAGAATTTCCCAAGAATAAGTATAATTACATAATTTATGCTACTATTATCCTTACTTCATTAAGCATTTCATTTTATTTCAGTTATCAGTATTCTTGTTGTTAATTAGTATTTTGATAACCATTGTTCTTTTGTTACAAAACTTTTAACTGTACTTACAGTATCTTTTTAGGTAGATCAATATCAGATTTACCATTTATCTTTACGTTAATCTTTACTATAACTTTTACTTTTTATCAGTACTTTCATTTAATCCTTTAGCCATAGCAATTTCATTATCATTTTATTTAGCGATGTGTATTGGTACTCGTGTTTTTACTTGTACCAAAATAAACTACTTTTAACACTTGCTTTACTGGTCAATTATTCAATCTATATTCTGACTTCAATTTTTACTATGTATTCTATTACTTTACTTTAACTTCGATCTAATAATTTCATTACTGTTAAAAGGCTTATAAGCTTCATCGCAAAGCGATATAGCTATTTTGGAGTACCTTGCAGTCAAAACATTCTTTTCTTCTTTTATACATTATCCATATTTAATTATCTAATTAAAACTTGTATCTTTTACTTTTTCGCTTATTGCATAATTCTATGCATTTATACCGTTTTACTTTTTAGGTAACTTATCTTTCAGAAAAGTGTTACCTAAGCATTAAGTTCACTTTTTATCACTATCATCACTTTTTAACTTTAAGCAGGAAAATTAATATTATTTTCCAGACTTGTCATTATCTTTACAGTGGTAAATGGTACAAGAATTATTAAGCAATTAAAATTATCCTTTTCACGTAAAACAAGATATATTTAAAATTTCTTATAAAAGCTTAACTAAACCTTGATTTAATACGTTATTCTTATAAAATCTTTCTTTTTCTTTTTAAGTACACTTGTCAGAAACCTTACAGATTTATTTCAACTTTGCATTCTATTTCAATCGAATCGTTTTTCGATATAACTTTTATATCTTTATATTCAGTTCAATTAAACAATACTAATTTATTCATTTCGATGTGCCCCTAGTGCAATATAACAGGTTTCCCACAAAGGATACTCGGGACTGGACCCGAAGGTCCCACATAGCAGAATGAAAAATGATCTCAAAGACCATTTTTTCACGTAGCAGATACCAGGTACAAACAGAAGTTATGGAGATCATAGATCCTATCATAACTAAGCAAGTCGTCATGACTTGCACCGCGGTATAGATGTGTCCCTATGGCTAGCCAATTATATCCAAAACAAGAATCATAATACCTGTCTATCGCTAAGGGCAAACATAATCAGTCACATTTGTAAACGTTTTTAAACATTTAAAACTCTTTAATTTCTTTCTTTTATTTGTTACTATACTTTATTCAGATCAAATGCACTCTTTTGTGCCTTTGACTATTCAATAGCTTTTTATCCTTTTATTTCCTTTCTCTTTTCCAGTCACTTTTGTGAATTATTCTTCGATAATTCACTCAGATACTTAAACTTTCAATCTTTTATACAGATTATAAATTATGAATTATGGCATTATAATTCACAATTTCTTTTCATTCTTTTTATATAATTCTTTACGAATTATTTTTTTTCAATATTTTTAAGTTTGACTGATTACACTTTGTTTTTCTTTTCTTTTTTTTTTGTCCAAAACGTTTAATTATTCGCTTAACTGACTTTTGTATCGTCAGCGAAATATTTTACACTTTTATACTCTTTTACTGCTTTTTATTGACTAATTTATTTCGATAAATTAGTCACACCTTTATTTACTACATTTTACGCAATTAGGAATTTCATTAATATAATTTATTACAAAAATACATAATTTGACTTTTTCTATTGGATTATTCATTTCAAATACATAATTACAAATTTGCCATTATAATCATTTATTTCTATTTTTATTATTTCTTTTACCATTTTCGGGTAAAATTACATTTTGTCCTTAACCCACGGAAATTCTATCTTAAAAATTCCCAAATAAATTTCAAATATTCTCTAAAAATTAATAGACATCAATTATCAAGTCTATTATTATTTTAAGCTAACATACATTAATTTCATGCATTTTTCTCATCAATTTCTTCACCCTAGTAATTCGGCCATCAACCATTTTCTACCTTAAAAATTTTCTTTCTTCCATTAATGCCTTCATCTCATTTCCTCTCATGGTGAATTTCATTTATCCTAACATAATTGCATTAATTAACAATTTTTCATATTTTTACCTTAATTATATAATTAAGAAAAATTCATATTAATAGGGAAATCAAAGGATTTGGTAGTCACTTACCTTTTTCCATGCCTTAGCTTCCTTAAGCTTCACTTTTCCTTGCCTTTAGCTTGCTTACTTTGCTCTCCTCCATGAAAACCTCAAATGGACCCCTAAACTTTCTTTCTTGAATTTTCTTTGATTTTCTTCCTTCTTTTGAAGAGAGGAGGGCATTAAACTTAACTAGGAAGGCAAAAATTACTATTTAATGGCTTGATTTAATGTGAAATAAAGAGAGACAAGAAGAAAACTCAACAAAAATGGAAAGAAGAAGGTCGGCCAAGAAGAGGAGAAGATGAAGACGTGAACTGCTGGCTGAATCCAGAAAATTCCAGCAATTTATATCTTCTTTTAAATGGTGAAATGGGCTTGGGTCATGTTAGTGGGCTTAAATTAATTAAAGCCCATTAACAACCTAATTCAAAGCCCAAAATGATTTCTCCCATTTTCTCACTCCAAATAACTCCAAATTTGATTCCATAATTTTTATCACATCAAAAATAGGTAGTACACAAAATTTTGGCTCAATCGGAGTCCGTTATCGGTCCGATTCAAACGTATTGATCCGATTCGATAACTGTCGACATCACCGAAAAATTTATTTTTTTATACCAAAATATTCTATATCAAATTTCATTGAGAATTGCAATTTTTAGAGTCCATTTGCTATTTTTAAAGATTTATGCAAAATCAAGTCCCCTTTCCTACTAGAAAAATTGATTCGCTACCTTTTTCGTATTTTTGACTTTTGGAGATCTATTTGACCTCAAATGCACTTCAAATTTCAACCATAGACTCACCATGACTATTCCTTTCAAATGGTCAACTAAAATATTTTTCACTTTCGGGTGTTCTTTCGGATCCGGAAAATACTATTCACTGCCGGAAAATACTATTCACGGCTGACCCAGTGTTGAGGCCGTTACAAAATTTCTTTTCTTGGTCATGTAGTATCTTCTGAAGGCATTAGAGTGGATTTAGCTAAAATTGAGGCTATAGTGAAATGGAAGCCGCCTCGAAACGTGATAGAAGTGAGAAGTTTTCTGGGCTTAGCAGGTTATTACCGTCGCTTTGTGAAAAGCTTTTCAGTTATAGCCGCACCAATCACTAAACTTTTGAGAAAGGGTATAAAGTTTGAGTGGACTGATCGGTGTGAAGCAAGTTTTGATTAGTTGAAGAAATTTTTGACAGAGGCTCCGATTTTGACACAGCCAGTTACAGGAAATGAGTATGCTATGTATAGTGATGCTTCTAGAGTTGGCTTGGGTTGTGTGTTAATGCAAGATGGCAAAGTAATTGCCTATGCATCTAGACAGTTGAAGCCACATGAACAAAATTATCCAACCCATGACCTAGAGTTAGGAGCAGTAGTGTTTGCCTTGAAAATTTGGCGACATTATTTGTATGGGGAAAAGTGCAGAATCTATACAGATCACAAGAGTCTCAATTATTTGCTCACTTAAAAGGAACTTAACTTGAGACAGCGAAAATGGTTAGAACTGTTTAAAGATTATGATTGTATAGTGGATTACCATCCAGGCAAAGCTAATGTTGTAGCTGATGCCTTGAGCCGTAAGATGATGGCTACTATGATTGCACATCGCTGTAGATGGAAAATTGCTTATGATGGCGCTTTAATAGCACAGTTGAAGGCTAGACCTTGTTTGAGGCAAACAGTGATTGATGCACAGAAACATGATGAAAAGTTGCAACAGATTTTGAAGTCTTTATATGAAGGGACCCAGTCTGAGTACTCAGTGAAAGAAGATGGGGGTGTGTATTATCAGAATCGATTGTATGTTCCTGATGACAAAGAATTAAAGAGAACAGTATTGAATGAGGCTCACAATACAATATTTACTATGCACCCTGGTGGGAATAAGATGTACCAGGATTTGAAACAAAGTTATTGGTGGCCTGGCATGAAGAAAGATGTGGTAGCCTATGTTTCCAAATGTTTGACCTGTCAGCAGGTAAAGCAGAGCACCAGTTACCCTCTGGTTTGTTGAATCCCATTCCAATTCTACAATGGAAATGGGAGGATATCACTATGGATTTTGTAACAGGATTGCCCCTTACACAGAAAAAGCATGATGCTGTTTGGGTTATAGTTGACAAGCTGACTAAATCAGCTCATTTCATACCAGTTCGGATGGACTATCCTATGGATAAGTTGGCAGACCTTTATGTAAATGAGATTGTTAGACTGCATGGCATTCTGGTGTCAATAATCTCTGATCGAGATCTGAGATTCACATCAAGATTTTGGCAAAGTTTGCAACAAGCATTGGGAACTCGGCTTCGATACACTACAGCATTCCACCCTCAGACGGATGGGCAATCTGAACGGGTTATTTAGATTCTAGAGGATATGATGAGAGGGTGTGTTTTAGAGTTTGCAGGAAGTAGGGATAGGTATCTACCTTTAATGGAGTTCGCCTACAATAACAGTTATCAAAAGAGCATCGAGATGGCACCATATGAAGCCTTGTATGGCCAAAAATGTAGAACTCCTGTTTACTAGACTGAATTGTCTGAGCGCAAAGTTATTGGTCCTGATATTGTCAAAGACATAGAAGAAAAGGTACAAGTTATCAAGCAGAGATTGAAGGAAGCTAGTGATAGACAGAAGTCTTATGCTGATTTGAAGAGAAGAGATATTGAATATCAAGTGGGTGACAAAGTGTTTTTGAAAGTGTCCCCTTGGAGAAAAGTATTGAGATTTGGGAAAAAGGGTAAGCTGAGTCCGAGGTTTATAGGCCCATATGAAATCCTTCAAAGAGTTGGGCCAGTGGCATATAGATTGGCTCTCCTTATGGAACTAGCCAAACTTCATGATGTATTTCATGTTTCTATGCTTCGAAGGTATCGATCAGATGAATTCCATATGATACCAGTTCAAGATGTGCAAGTACAGCCAGATTTCACTTATGATGAAGAACCTATAGCAATTCTGGCTAGAGAAGTTAGACAGCTTAGAAATAAGCAAATTCCACTTGTTAAAGTACTATGGCAACATCATGATTTACAAGAAGTTACTTGGGAGCCATAAGCAGCTATGAGGGAACAACATCCTCACTTATTCACAACAGGTATGAATTTCGGGGACGAAATTCTTAAGGGGGAGAGAATTTTAAGACCTTAACATGACCCTAATTTAATTTGCATATTTTTATGATTAAGTTAAGGGGATAAATTATCATGCTATTATGTTAATTGCATGAAAATAAAATAAAAGAATATGGTTTAATAGTATTTGAGGGTGTAATTGAAGTATAAAGGTGTTAATTGGGGTTAATTTGTAATTGTGGCATATTAATGGCCAATTGTGAATAAAAGCATTTAATTCAAGGTTAATTTGAAAGAATGATTAAATTGATAGGTTGAATTAAGAAAAAGAGTTGGTGGAAGGGTCATTTTATAGCATGCATTAAGGTTTATGCCATTTGTTTGACATGCAAATTTTCAAGGGACTAAAGAGGGGATTGTTATGTTGGTATAAAAGGCTGGAGTTAGTGGAATGTGGAGGTGGTTGTGTGAGACTTTGAGATCAACAATTGTGAGAGAAAAACAAGAAAAATTATCTTCTTCTTCCTTTTGATTTTCATTGAATGATCTCAAGCAATTTGATGATAATGTTGTGGGTTAAGCAAGAGTATAATGCAGTAAATTAAAGGTAATTAAACTCTTAATTTAACCCTCCATCATCTTCATCTTCATCTTCTTTTCATGTTAACCTAGAACAATGTAATTATGCTGGAAATATATGATAATGGTGACGGTATTTGTGAAGGAGAAGAGGAAGGAAAAAGGAGCAAGGGAAAGGATATTGCTAGAGGTTGAAGATATAGGTTTTGTCAGCCAAGGTATGGGAATTAGGCTGATCATATTGCATGTGGAAAATAGTTGCTGGAAATTGTTATGATTGACAGAAATTAAGATTGCATTTTACGGGTTTTTATCGAAGTGAATTTGGTGAACAGTTTGTATCTTTGCCTAGTTGTGAAGTCCTTCACGAGTCGTGAACTATTATCCGACTTGTGAAGCTCTTCATGAGTCGTGCATCTGTTTATGGGATCATTGGTTTTCACTCGTGAATTTTAGTTCGAGTCGTGAATTATAGACCGACTCGTGAGCTCCTTCATGAGTCGTGATGTATAGCCTTTCTTCTCCACTCGTGAACTCCTTCACGAGTCGTGAGATTTGCCTTATTTGCTTAACTCGTGAATCTCTTCACTAGTCGAACTCCCCTTCACGACTGAATGACCTGTCTGGAATGTTTTGCTCATAAGTTGAGCTATAGAACAGAAAATTGAATGATTCTTTTTGCATTGAAAAATAGACTTCCATACCTATATATCATATGAAGAAACCTAAGCTTAAATCTGTCTCTAAGTACATGTAATCTAGGGTTGAATCCGGACTTATTTTCTAGACTGTTCAATGTAACAGAAATTACAATTATGTGCAGAATGTTGCTACACTTGATAATATGATTTTAAATTGATTGAGACAGATAGTTGCTTATGTGATAGTAAAGTTAATTGAATAAGGCATGTAATATGACTATCAATGAAGGATTTATATGAATACAGATGCATTCAATTGTGTATATGAATAAAGACTAGTGATGAAATATCTAACCTATACATGTGATTAGTCTTGTGCATGATGGTCATATGCCAAATTGATATATATACACATGTAAATCCTATGACATAAAAGTGCACATATTGACATGTATCTATGCTATAAAATAGGGATTATAATAGTATGACCTTGGCATGTGTATGTGCCCATATGAAAACATGTTGATATGTTGTATAGTACATGACTTGAATGATGATAAAGGTATATATATGTGTTGGAAACATGCTCATAAGAATAAATCAACTATATGCGAATGTACCCACAGGTATGTACATTTATGATTATGTATATGAGGATATGAGCATGTAATTGCCTTATGAGATAGAAGATGAATTAGCATGACTATAAACATGTGAAATGCTTAATGAGAACATGATCAAGTATATGATATGATGATTATATGTCATGCCTATATGTTATGATGCAAAGTCATACAGATTTGAATAAACCAAATGTATAACTTGGCATGTGAAATGTGCATATATCTGATTATGCACCATAGAATTCATAGTCATATAAGACTATGTATATGTGCACAACATTATACTATGAATACAGTATTAATATGTGAATTGAACACGAATATAGTTCTGCCTGCGATAGAGTTTTAGATGTGGATAGATAGGCGCCTATAGGGAAATTGCAGTTGCCATAGTTTGGCCCGATTGGGTCCATAGTATATATATGATCCCGTTTGGATCATGATCAGCCCCGTTTGGGTTGATAGGCTACCCCGTTTGGGCATGCTTGACCGGTCCACAGTACAGTTTGGCCCCGTTTGGGTCTATAGATTTGATATCTTCGGATATCCCTCTTTGATACCAATGTGTATCCATAGTTCCCGTTATCCACCGATAAAGCTAAGGCAGGCTAAACGTTATTCATAGTAATGATCAAAATTAAACAGTTAAAGTGATTTGACTAAAGATTGATATTGTGGATTATAATGTTGTTTTACCACAGGAATTATGTTTCATTTAAATATGTTTACATGGGAAATTACTGTCTATATGAATTATGAATATGAGAATATTTGTTACTCTTTGGGTACAATGTTATGCACATGAGAATATGCTTTATGCTTTAAAGTATATATTATTGTTGCCATGCTATGTTGGACATGTTGTTTATAGTATATGTATATATTGTATATGCATGTTTTGATGACCTATGTGAGTGGTCATCCATCTGTAGATATTCCCCACTAAGCTTTATAGCTTAGCACGGGTTATTTTATCCATGTAGGTTCAAATAGCAAGAATTTTGTTGAGGGACGTTCTCTGCATCAGGAAGGGCCAACCATCGACTTATAACCTTGATGTAGGATATTTTGTAATACAATTATCATATGTTTTGTATATGGGCCAATTATCTTATGATATGTATAAAACCTATGTGGAATATTGTAACTCATTAGTAGTAAAGCTAAGACAGATGTGTGTGCATGTGATATGCATAAAGTAATCTTCATATAGTTTAGTATGCATGATAATAGGTATAAAAAGGAATAACATGAATAGACTTGTAGCACGAATATAAGCATATGAAATCATATGGCATGATTAATGGCTAAATGATGATTAAATGAACATGTACTATAAGCATGATTAATAGTATTCATGATACATGTTTAATGGGGTAGTTGCATAGGGGGTGCTACAATATTAAAATAGCAACGAAAAATAGCAACAAAATAATTTTCATTGCTAATATAGCAATAAAAATCAAATAATTAGCAACGAAAATCAAATTTTGTTGCTAAATCTAAAAATGGTTATCTTCCATTGCTACAGAAATAAAAATGGTTATCTTCCATTGCTAAAAATGGAGAAAAATTTTAGCATCAAAATATAGCAACAAAATACTTATATCATTGCTAAATAAGGTGCTAACAGATGGCGAAAAAATTTTGGAACGAAAATTGCCAATGAAAACCAAATTCCATTGCTAAAATAGCAGTGGAATAGAATTTTCGTTGCTAAAATAGCAATGGAAAAATTTTTCGTTTCTAGAATATTTTTTCTGTTGCTATTTTTGTAACATCCTAACAATCCTAAAATTATGAATGCAATAACTTAATAATTTACAAAATTTCAAATTTTCTTTTTATTTGAGGATAGTTAGCAGTAAACTCTAGCTAAACAATTAAGTTATATATGAAATTAGTTAAGGCAGTTAAGTTGGATCAAAATTAATTATAATTACATAAATAATAATTAATTTAGTAAAGAAAGATTTTTTTTGACTAGATTTGGAAAACTTTAATTTTTGGGACTCTTTCACTTTAACAAAAAGAAAATTGCATATAATATAGTATATATATATATAAAGAGATGAGATGTAGGATTTTTATGGTGGACTCTAGATTTTTCTAGGGGATAAAGAAAAAAAAAGAAGAAAAAGGAGGAAGAAATGAGAGGGAAGGAAAATCGGAAAAGAAAGGAGTAAAGGAGTTTTAGGATCTCTAGCTGACCAACGACACTACATCGGTGCTCTATCATCTGCGATTCTTCCTGCCACCAGTATCTCTCCCTCACCGGCCACCATCCCTTTTGTTAAACCAACATTCACAGCGTCTCTCCCCAACCCCATTTTTTCTTTCCTTGCCATAACTTCTCCCCCTTTCTTCAGCAAGCTGCAATGGCAACTGGCGACACGCGCAACACCAATGAGTCTTCTATGGCGAGGCGATCATTTTAGTGGCTGCCATTCCTCCCTACTTGCCGACAATAAACAGATCAAAGAGAGAATTATTGCGGCTATTCTAGTGTGATTTTCGACCAAATGGTGGGCATTGGGGCGCGTGAAGGCCACTAGGTAGTTACCATCAACTTTAGGTACAATTGGACAGAGCTAGTGTAGCTCCAACCAAGCTCTGGTGGAGCTCCGATGAATACAGTAAAGGGCAAAATTAGGTGTGGATCTTTATCTTCTAGCTCTTTATTTCTTTCAAGTAAAAGTCTTTTCTAATTTTGGTTTCACTATTCATTTTTTTTGTCTCTGTAATCACTCGTAGTTTTCAAATTTTTGCCCTTGTTGTCAATAGGAAAGTCGTTTAACTTAATAGAAGTTGCTAGATTGTCTTTAACTTTCTAAATCTTTTGCCCCGCCTATGCATGCTTCTCTATGAAAATGCTAGGCCTATTGCTTCTTAATTCTTATTCCAATATGGAGGAGTGCATGTTTCTGGGCATGTGTTTGGTTTATAATTTTGGGTGCCATTTTTTGTGTTAGGCTTGTTTACTCTAATACATATGAATGCTACTCTTTTACACGTGATAAAGTTGAAGCAAGTGAACTATGCAAAGGGATAACAACATAACTGCCCCAGGAACTCCTTCTAGACATCGTCATTGCAGGCGCTCCAACGATGTTGGTGTTGTATATTGATATGCTTTTATCTAGTTCCTTTTACTATAACATCTTTTAAACTGGTTTCTGTAATTATATTTTTTGCTTTGAAAAGTTCACATTATACTATTCAAAGAAAATCAATATTTAATTATTTCTTGATCCTTTCTAGTTAGTTTGTTAGGAATATTATAATGTATGTTTTAACCGTTCGATGGGATCTATAAGGTAGTGTTTGGAGGTCAAGTTACTGAGGAAGAGTTTGAGAACTTAAACAAGAGGTAAGATCTGCTGCTATTTTCACTTTCTTGATTATTTCCTCTATTTTGTGTGTAGCATTTCTCATCCATTTACTTCTCGTCAATTTAATATAAGTTTTAGTGTGAATCATCTTGTAAGTATTTAGACTTAAGATTTCTTTTTAGATTTTGAAGTCCAGTTATATGAATTGAAACCAAATGTCATAATGCAAGTTTAATAATGGAAATAACAGAAATAACCAAAACATGTTTAAAATTGAAAACTACAATATGCAAAATCATTAGGAATATATTTAGTCTAAAGTTATGCAAATGGTCTTCAGCCTATTTCATTTTGAAGTCAATGGCATTAGTAGTGTCAAGTTTAAGATTTCATTGAATTGAACAAACAACTTTTGAATTGTGTTAAGCCTTACAAACAATGGGATTTTAAACTGGTCTTGCTTCTCTCTTTCTTTCTTTCTTTACTTTTTCCCCTTTGCCCTTATAACGTGTGCTACATCACTTTGATATGTTATGGGTGAAATCATCATTATGAAAGAAGTTGTTCCAAATTATTCAGAAATCTATACTTTTGGAATCGTATCTTTTATGCTAATTGAAAACAATTTGAAAGTTACATTTGCAGAGCATATTCAAAGATGTCAACAGAGTCATCAGAGGCAGAAGAAGAAGGAAAAATTATAGGAGGTCATCGGCATTTGATTGCTGATGATGATCTTAGAGAAATGGGAAAAAGGCTACTTGGAGTGTCAGTTCTTGCAAACTTGGGAATGGTGTCTCTTCTCTCCAAGATGATGATCTTGACAGCTTTTGGCAATAACTTTACCATGCCCTTTTCTTTCTCTCTATCCAATGTCTGGCTCTAAAACAGTGAAATCAACTAACCAATTCTTTGCTTTTATATGCATCTGTAAGATTAGATGGTGCATAACCTCATTTGGTGAACATTCAATTCCAGATGAAAGTGAAGCTGCAAGTATGATTCTTTACTGCTTTACTTTTTGCAATTTGGAAACTTCTTTATTTTTATTGATTTTTGTAGATCATAAGTACTATATGTAATTTCTTTATTTTCTTATTTTCTAATGGGTTGTACTCTATGGGTATTTTAAGCTTTAATGAGAGCTATACACCTAGTAAGATCTCTATTCGTGCTGGTGATGGATTTCACAACTTGAAGGTAAGGTTTTCTTATCCCCCTATGTATATTTAAATATATTGGAAATTCAAGTTAGTTTAACATTGGCAATCTAAACTTCCTTTAGGGGATCAAGACTATCGAGCTTGTAAAGCCAACTGGTTGGGGCTATCTATCCTTATTTGGAAGTGATCCCTGGTGACTAGTACCATGTCTAATTGCTGATTCTCTCCCTTTTTTTGCATCCAGTTTGTAATATTTGTACTTTTATGCTTTATCTTTTATTAGATATTATGATTTAAATTGATTATGCTTGATGTCTTCCACTTCCTTCTAGCGATACTTGAATTTAATATTAGTCAATACAAGAGTTTTATATGGTTCTACTTGTTGGATATGATATATGGACATTTGAGAACTAAGAAGTAACACAGTTATGAAGTTTATATGGTTGTGATAATTGATAACCTGTATAAACTTATTCCTGAAGAATTAAAGATGGTTCTCTTATTATTCTCACGATAGATGAATGCCAGAATCTACTAATGACATTTTTTTTGTAGCTAATGAACATGTTCTTTGAAGTCATGGTTGTTGGTTGATTATATTTTTTAAGTGTTTGAGGAGTGCTAGGGCAAATTAGATTTCAAATATTTTCTAATTTTCAATATGGGAGCAAGGGTTTGAACAAGAGTAAAAACTTAATAATTGTTTGAGTCATTACATTCATGCATTCCGATCATATGTCCGAGAATTTGTTGATTTCCTTACTCGTGAATGTGATGGTCATGTATATATATGTATATATGTATACTTAGAGGGAATTTATTGAGATGTAGTCTCAAAGAGGATTTATTTCCATGCCATTGAACCATAGGAGTATTTAGATCTGTTATTTATATGATATAGAGGAAATGATATGCCAGAAAAGATTGAAGACTAATAATTAGTATGTTGAGCTTTTTTATGATTTTTGGCAGGGAAACTTTGGTAAATACTTTCATGTTACAAATTGTTGTGCTATCAAATCATCTTAATGCAAGGGACACTCATATTCGGCAGATCAAAATTTACGGACCTCAATCATGAGCTATCTTCTATTTATAAACGATAATAATAATAATAATAATATTATTATTGTTATTGTTGTTATTATTATTATTATTATTATTATTGTTGTTGTTGTTGTTGTTGTTGTTGTTGCTGTTGTTATTATTATTATTATAAAAACTGATTGCTAGATATGTTATTGAAGCTGTTTCTAAATGCTATGTTGCATGAACCCTATTCCTCATCAACCTTTTCAATTTACTTTAAGAGAGTTCATTACATATGCCTCTATGAGATGAGGGATGTGATCTAGCAAGAAAGAGAGATATTAGTCCATATCAGTCCAAAATGTTCAAATTGGAGATAAGTTTTGCTGCAAAAATTCCCATGTAAGCCATTGCAAATGCGCTCCGTGGACAAGAATTAGAGAACTCTTAAGAAGCTATATGAGTGCTAGACATTATATTGCAACAACATGTTGCAAAACAGTAAATGAAAATTGTTAACTTCATTTTTCCCTTTGATTGCTAACACCCCCAAATTTGCATCTATTACGCATAGTACGATGTAGAGCTTGAAAAAATTTCCCTAGGTTAAATTTCAGGGAAAATTAGAGTTGAATAAGACAAAGAAATTAGATAGTGAGAGTAACGGGTAAGTATGCCCGACCCCGAAAAATCGAAATAAGAGATCCGGCGGGTAGTGTGACCTAAGATTTGGACATGAAATTACATGTTAAGCGGAGTCCAATGGTATAATTTAAGAAGAAATTGAGGTCAAATAGGCCTCCAAATAAGGAAATAAAAGAAAAATTCACGAGTTTATCTAAGGTTGACCAAGACTTTGATTGAGCATTTAGGGGGCTTAGAAACCTCTAATTGCTCCCATATTTCACATATACCATATAAATAGTGTAAAGGCACTTTAGGAACTGAAAAATAGTAATTTTGGTAGTTCTGAAATTTTAGATTTCGGACTAGTGGTGCAGGCTATCGGGGCCATAAGTATACTGAAATGATGTTAGAATGAACTAAAATTTTAATTATAGGTTCTTGGATTTACTAGGGCACTCTAGGAAAAATTTCAGGGCATTCTAAGGTCTGAAACAAAAATTCATATTTTCGGATGTAAAATCGAGATCGAGTCACTTAAGAGGTCAAACCTGAGAATTTGATCATGAGAAGCCATATAAGTCTCCAAAGGGAAGTCATGATCAGGTAAAAATGAGCTTAGGATGGTAGGATGTGCACAAATGGATGAATGAGTGACAAGTGGTTAAATTTAAAGCCTTTGGATTCAATAGTTAAAGAGTAAATCTTAGCCATTCCTTTTGCATATATAAGAGCCATCAGATGTGGGATAAAATCATCTAGAAATATCTTAAAAATTGCAGCATCTCCTCCCTTTTATCTTCAAAAATTTGAACCCCTCTTTTAGGACCCATTTCCTCTATTTTTCTTCAATAAAGCTTTCTCTCTCCTAATTCCAAGCCCTAATTCCAACCATATGCTTAGAAATTCATCCTCTTTATCTTAGAAAAGGAATTAAATCAAAAAAGAACCAAGAAACTAAAGATTTAAGGTAAGAAACTTTTGGTGTAATTTAGTGATTTTATGAGTTTAGTAGGCATTTGTGGGGGAAATTGCTTAAGCATATAGGAAATGATTAGGAGAGCATATTAGTAACTTGAAATTTCTTAAAATCATGACTTAATTCCATGTTTCTTTCTCTATCAAATTCGGCTCAAAGAAGAAAGGAAGGAGGAAGGGCAAAGCAAAGAGGAAAAAGGAAAAGAAAAGGAAGAATAAGAGAGAATCAAACCAATTTGAGGTTAGTTGATGTGTATTACATTAAATTTCACTATTTTGGTTAAATTTCTTTAATTTTTCTATTATGTAACTATGCCTAGGTATATGTAACGGTGAAATAATTTGAGACAACATCATATTAAGTTGATTTAAGCTATTATAAACTCATTTGAAGTAAGAAATTAAATTAAAAAGAGGAGGAATTGTGGAGGCCGAATTGTACCACTTAGGGTACTTTAATGTAATATGGCATATAATTGGGCATTTAGTGATGAATAGCTAAATTAAAGTGTGGAGAATGAAACTATAATGATTGAATTAAAATATGAAGATTTACACTAATTATATATTAGTTACATAATCATGGAGCGTATAGTAACTTAAGGTTATTCATGTGGAATTGATGTAATTCACCATGTTATGTCATAAAAATGATATAGAAACATGTATGACATGAATTTGGAGGAATAAAGAATTTGGAAGTGTGATTTCTCTAGATGGCCGAATAGTATTTCATATGAAATGGTGTGATTTAATTGAATTTCATAGTATTAAATGAATATATATGAATAATTATTGAGTAACAAACTCATGTGGGAATAATTTATGGTATAATGTGATTAAAGTATTGTAATGAAAACAATTAAGCTTTTATGAAGATGCATATCCATCGAAGGGCTTTGTAAAGTGATGAAGGATTTGGTGCTTATGCTGTTTGAGACTGCTCTGCTGACTTTTGGGTTTAGCCTGGATGATCCTTGGTACCTTAATGCCAAGAAACCTGTATGTCATGTCTATCTTCATTTTTTTATTTTAGCTTTTATATGATAGTGTTATTACCAACATAATTTTGGTGTGTTATTTTTTTTTTCAAATATAATTATACATCTGAGTCGACTTGAGTACAATGTGATGTGTGCACAATTACACATTTTCTTTCTTTTGAATTTTGTATGTTTTGTTGTATATTTGTGATTTTCTTGACTTGGCATTGACCTCGTTTTTTGGATCAAGATTACATTGGCAGTTAATGGCTCTTCCACTCTTGAGGCATGCAATGTCCCAAACTTTCTTTTCTGTCATTCATGGGTTTTTGAAATTAAAAAATTATAATAATTTTTAGCAAAGAATAGCACCGTCGTGAAATTTTTTTATTGGTGGGTAAATTTAGCAGCAAAAAATAGTTTTCGTTGCTAAAAATAGCAATAAAAATTCTAATATAGCAATGAAAATCGATTTTCTTTGATAATTTTGACCAATTCACAGAATCATACATTTGGTGAATTTTGCAATGGATTTTGAAATTCCATTGCTAATTTTACAAACGAAAATCAATTCCGTTGCTAAAAAATAGCAACTGTCAAATTTGTAACGAAAATCTAATTTTGATTAGCAATGGAAAATCAATAATTTTCGTTGCTATTTGATGATTTTCTTGTAGTGACATTTTTCCAATTTTAATTGTTAATCCTCTATAACACTTGTTGCTAGGCACAAATATATATATAATGTTGCACTATTATTGATATACATTGATAACAATGATAGGGCATATATTCAAAATTGAAAAACACATGAAAACTACCTTAATTAATATACTATTGGTAATTTTTTTTTCTTAATTGAAATTAAACTTTCATTAACAATTTAAAAAATATATTTATAAATTACGAATGAAATTATAAAATTTTAAAGTATACAAAATGTACAAAATCAATGAAATTACATAAATATATTTCTAAATACTTTTGACGAAATAATATAAAATGATAACATGGCTAAAAAATTTAGATTTCAGTAAAAAATTCAATTAAATACAAAATAACACTATGTGTGGCCCCTACCAACTTTCTTTCTTTCTTTTTTTTTTTCAAAATTTTCCTTATTGAAATCATTTTGATCTTTGAAAAAAATAATTACTTTTAACTTGCGGACCCCCTTTCTCCGAATCTTTTAAACCCTTCATACATAATTTTTGTTCCTTCATCCTTTCATCTTACTTCTATTCCCAAACTAAGTTCATCTATAGTCTATAAAAAAATTGTTGAAACACCTTCCATGCAAAAAGGATACCTTTCATTTAAGGACAAGAACTTTCATTCAAAAAGACAACAACTTTCAAATCGAAATGACAAACTTGCATAACAAAAATTTGAACCGCATTCCATTTTTAGTTAACACAAATGAACAATATCTATAAAAATATAAATAACATATGAGCAAACACGAAAATCAAATCTAAGATAAAAAATTTTAAATCTTAGTTTATTGAAACAAAAACATAAAAAAAACCAAAAGAATATAAAAGGAATACAAAATTAAGAGCAACGAATAAATATTACAAATTTAAATTTATACCGATTTGATAATTATTATGGAAAAATTTTGAAAAGAAATACGAAAAAAACTTAAAAAAAATGAAAACTAAGAGAAAAGAAAGAGATAAAAAAGAATAAAAATACACAAAAACGTTAAAAAAAATTAAAACTAAAAGAAAAGAAAGAGGAATAGGGTTGCCACTTTAGATGGACTAACAATATATTGGCTATATAGGGGTATATGCATCACATAAATGGCAGAATAAATAAAAATTTACATAACTAAAAGAATAATCTTTGCATGATTATTAGCTAAACTAATTTAGGAGATAAGAATAATTTACCTCAAATAGTTTGTACAGTTGTTTTACTTCTTTACTAGGATGTAGCAAGCCACTAGCATTTAAAAAATATGGATGCATCCAATGGTATCCACACTAGCAAGGAATCAAAAGTACCAAATTAATGGATACAATATAAGAGATAAAATTCCCTATATGCTAGAAATAGAATTCGGCCAGAGAGAATAAAAGAAGAGAACAAAATCCTAATTAGTTTAGAATTACTAGTAACTTACTTACCCTGATTCTCTCGTTAAGGGTTTATATATATGAATTATTCTCATAACCCTAATATGTTTAGAATCATCTCATTAATGTAGGAAATGGATGTGTTACATACCAAAAACAAGGAAGCACAAAAAGTTCTATGCGCATGGGCCTTTGGATGCCTATGAGTAAGCCTTTTTTCTTCTATAGTCCATGTGTGTATTAGACCAGTCCACCGAGAATGTACATGAATTTTATAACTCTTATAAAACATATCACATACCCATTGGGTCAAAATAGGCCCAACTAAATTTCTTAGAGATCATACACCTTTTCTATGCACATAAAGAGAGAAAATCTTTATGTTTATCATATTTAACTCAAATTTGTTTCTCATTTATTTCAAACTCTTATTATGACATCCTATATCATAATAGACTATATATTTTTATCTTTTTCCCATTTACTGTAAGTGTGTGACCCTTAGATTTTTTGTGCAGTTTGGCAGTACAAAATGGTAAATAGGAATCCTAATTCAACTAGAATTACTTGATTTAAAATTTTTTAAATCATTAGGTCGATTCCTAATTGAAATTCATACATGTTTAATTGAAAATCATTAGAGGCTTTTGACCAAGCATGATGACTACCCAAGTGATAAAAAGTTAATGGCTTAACTTTACCCTTCTATATTTAGTAACCATGTAATTACTCTTTTCACATTTTCTTTATCTCATTTTGGTTTGAGCATATATTTTTGTTAGCTCAAAGCTTAATCAGCTTTTCAGATTAAACCCAAAAACATGTTACATCTATTAAGTAATTCTTTATTTTCAAAATACCCTTTGTGAATCTCGTTCACTCTTGCATTTTACTCTAGCAAGATATTTCAAATGAGAAAACTTAACAAGATGAGTGATATAAACTTTCTAATATTAATTAGGAGTAGTAAATCTTCTATTGATTACTCTCATTTGAGTTAGAAGTCTTACAGCTTTACCATTATGCATAGGCCTCCCTTGGACGAAAAATCGAGAAAGAAGTATTTCCGCTACCCTGGGATTTGTAACTAACGTGATGGTGATTGTGACCAAATTGATCGATCAATCTCAAGTAGTTCATGCTATGCCCAATATACAAGCTATGCTCACCCTTTTATAAGGGTGAAAGTAATGTAGTTAAAGTAGAGCTTTTACTACTTAAGATACCTTAATGATCTCAAGTCTAAGGACACTTGCACTACTAATATGATTAGATACTTCATTAACATATATTATTTATACATATGAAGTTTCTCATGATAAGTCTCCAGTGCACTTGTTATTCTAACAAGCATCCATATATTGACTTTAAGCATCTCAATGCTTACAACTTATGAAAATTATTACTTAACCTAGTCAAGAAATATAATATGTGCTAGTCTATCCATACTAATAATGTCCTCTCTTGTTAATACTGTGACTAGGGATTATATAGTTATTAACAAAATTACAAACAATAGGCATATCAAATATCATGAACTCTTTATGATTGTCATTGTACCATGTTTATATACCTAGGATTTCATGAGATAGTTTAAAACATTAGTAAACAAATGTAAGAAACACAAGGGCTACATATTGAAGAATAGCTTTATTATTTATAAATGAATTGATATACAAGAAAGATTATCCCTATTACATATGGGCTCTAGAGCATATTACTGACACCTTAAACTTAAATGGAGAAAATAAAAAACTTAAAATTCAAAGGAAAAAAAGAGCTAGTGTTTATAACTATTGTTAATATTAGAGATTTAATTATTATTAGTATTATGGAGTTTACAAATAATTTAATTTATGGATGCATGTCCTATGACTTTTTATTGGTTAAATCATTTTATTTACCGTAAACCATTAAGAAAAAAAATATGTATTTTCTTTGTGACTTAAAATAAACAATTATAAAATAAATTCTTATTATTGAATGTTTGATTAGCTATTTGGAAATCAATGGTTTCAAATAACAGCTTGGTTATTTGGATTGTTAGCTAGCTAGAACTTTTCTGGTCCATACACCTAAAAAAGAGAAAAATATGGTGAAGGTTCTATTAAGGAACTCTCCGACGATCAAGTTAAAAACGTTCAAAGAGAATGTGATTAAGGTGGAAAAACATATATAACTTGATTATTGTTGACTTAAGTATTATTAGGCTATATATAAATTTCAACGGGCTTAAGTGCTTATCATTGAAGTCACAACAATTACTATTATTGATTATGTAATGCTTTCAACCATTGTGGAACTGTATGAATTGTAACAACCTAATGGTAGTTTCGAGTTGTGTGTCAGTTAGTCTGGCTACAACTTGTCAATCATCTAATTATCACAAGTCCTCCTTCGAATATTGTGACATTTATGTCAACTTGGGGTTTGTTAGTTTTGAGGTGATTGTTGGCATTCCTAAGGAATTTCATTTTGGCACCTGAGGTTATTTTCAAATGTTAAACAAAGGAGACACTTTAGTTTCTATGCCATAGGGCGTTTAGAGCCCTATATGTGGTGTATGGGTGTATAACTACCATCCACATAGTCTGAGATCTATGGTTCAATAATCCTATATATGGTTGGGTGAAGTTAGGACTTATTTGCTCATTTCACTTATTTTTCTTGCAATTCTCTTGTTCTTTGCTCATTTAAGCTTTATAGTTGTCCCTACAAAAGTTGATGTAGGATTATGCAAGGTTTTGCTTACGTGTCTGCATTCTTATGGAGATTTATCATATACTTTTGGTTTCTTCTTTCTTTTGACTTTAAGTTCAATTAATAGCTCTACTGGTAAGGGTAGGGTATGGGAAAGGTTTCTTAATAACAATGTCCCAAGTAGGTTCACTAGGGAGAAAAATGTTATTAGGGGTGTAATGATTACTGAAAAGAAAAAACATAAAGTACAACGCCTTTCTAGAGTCATTAACATTAGCTCAATATTTAGGAATTATCATTTGGCTCTTTTTTTAGTAAAAGTATGATTTTCTAGATAGATATTTGGTTAGAGTGTCGAGTTATTTTCTTCGTGCAAATAGGAAATTAAGGAAGCGAGCAATGATTGTGTATGAAACCAACATAGAGAGTGGTGTTCGCTTTCCCTTAAACCAAATTGAGGTTGATTTGCAAAACCACTATGGGATGATCATCTGTAAGCTACATCCAAATGGGTAGAGAACTATTACTTGGCTAAATCTTTGGATTGATGAGCATAACATTACTTTAACAATGCATATGTTTCGAGCTACTCATGTTGTAGGTCTACGAGTGGCTACTGAAGATCACAACTAGGTGTAGCCATGAGCTAGGTATGGAGTGTTTTTTAGGAATCTGAATTCTCTATTGAAGAATAAGGTTTTTGTTATTGAGAGTAAGTATGAGGATTTTCCCATTAAGATTGCATAGTGTCGAGTCATCAAAAGATGTAAATCGTTACTCACTGATGAAGAAAAATAAATTTTAGTAAGGTAAAAGGAGCTTTCCACTCAGAAGACTGATATCATAAAGCAAATAGGCCTTTATGTTAATGTCGTGCCTTATAAATCGAGTAAAATCTAGGACAAGAAAAACCTAGAAGCTTTTTTCTTTTTTAATGTCACAAATTATTTGCTAATCCTATTCTCATTGTGTGAATGTTTTGCATCTATAAAGAGGTCGAATAGATCAAGCTTTATTGAGAAAATAAGCATAAGAGGTTGAAAGGAAGTGGGAGCAAACAACCAAGCCTAGTGGAAAAAAGTATTGTCACTTTAGTAAACATCATTGATATTGGAGAAAACACCATAGTTGGTGTGGTAGCTACCACAAATATCCCTAAGCCTATCATGTCTACTTTAAAAGAAGAGGTTCTTGAAAAAACCTTTCAAAAGCTATTTGATTGGTGTCTTACAAATGTACTAAATCGGCTAGTAATAGAGAAAAATAAATTTAAAACCCTCAAATATCATACCCAAGGGATTGAGAAAGTTAGATTTTGAAAGAAGAAATTATGCTAAAGAATTTCCAAGTTTGATTTTGATTTTTAATTAAACTAAATTAATTAAATAACTAAAATAATGTAATAATAGAAATGAAAGACTAAGATCATTTAAAATAGAGATTAATAGATTTAATTATAAAAATCGATTACCAAAATCTTTTGTTAAGGGAACTCCTATTTTCTTCCTACTGAAACTGACTCCACTCAAATATAACACAAATTCGTTATAGAAAAATCAAACTAAATTCAGGGACCTTACTTAAAATGCCATTCTAGACAATTAAACTCTCTAGTTAGGAACAGTCTAATAACTAGCATCTATCTTGGTTTTAAGTTCCTAAATTTCAATTGAATCCTTTTTTAGAACACTCAATTTCTATCTATTCAAAATTTAGATTTCTTAAACCTAATATTACTTGCAATCATAATCTCCTATCTTAATTCCAGAACATAAGAAATTATTGAACACATTAATATTAAAAAAAGACATGTATATTAATGATCAACACTTAGATTCAAGTCCAACTATCTATTTGATACATCAAACACGAATCTAAACGTAACCAAAAATACAGATAAGCATATGAATATTGAAATAACAAAACTTGTATTGAATTAACCTCGATTAAAGAGTCATAATAGCAGGAAAATGAGGATTCAAGAATCCCTCAAAAAAAGAAGAAAACTACTCACTGTCTATTATAAAAATTAAATAAACAAATACAAAACCATATATTATACTCATGAATCAAGTTTGATGTCAATCTCTAGCTCTTGAACTAGAAGAAGAAAGCTCAAAATTAACCCTAAGTATAGATATCTAAGACTATGAAACCTTGCTTGAAATAATAACTAAGTTTAAACTTACAATAATAGACTAATAACTGAATGAATTCTGAAAGCTAACTAAAAAAACCTAAAAATAACAAAGTCTAGCCACCAATAGAACTCCCAAGTACCACTGAAAACTTCCTAAAAATCATCAAAAGTTCCAAATCAACCCGGTTGAGTCACATTCCATCTCAGCCAAGTCTAACGCCTTTGCCTCTGAAAGTTACAAGTGACCCAGCTGAGTCACAATTCATTTAAGCTGGGTTTAGTGCTTCTAGACTAACTCTGCAATTTGCCAACAGCCCGACTGAGTCACCCTTCATCTTAGTGGATTGATCATTAAAATCTAAAAAATCAACACAAATCAATTCCAAAATCTATAATTTCAATTCACAAACAATTTAAACACAAAATTCATAAAATAAACACTAATTAAACTCAAAAATAGACTTAAACACACATGAATAAGGGTATAATTTAGAGTTATCACTAGTGGATAAAAAAAAGGCTTCTAAAGGAAGCAAGGAAAGGACCATAATGTGGTTAAGGCATTTTTCATCTATTTCATGCACAAAGAATTTATCATGCTTAACGAGGTGGTACCTTTAGTAGGATTGCATGTTGAGCAGCTAACCCAATTATATATAAAACATCAAGTTGAGGTAAAGTATTTTAACTTTTTGGATGTTTTTAGTTGTACTAGTATAACATTCATCCAAGTTGTTTTCTTATGCAAGGCTCTTTACTTAGTTCTACCATTATGGGCAAAATGAACAAGCTACTATTGCAAGTAATGAAGCTGGAGAAAAAAGTTAGTGAATTAACAAAAAAAGTGCAGCAATGCCTAGAAGAGAGCCAAACTTGAAGAAGCATAATTTTTCAAGTATAAGGGAGAGCTCGATGCAAGTAATGAGTTGTTGATAAAGATAAACGAAAGGAAAGATAAACTGAATAAATGAGTTACAAAGTTGGAGGAAAAAGATGACTTATGTAATGCCCCAAACTACACCCTAGTAGTAATATGACATGTCTAAGGTATATATGAAATGAATATTAAGAGTTAAGTTGATTAATAACTAGTTCGGGGCCATAGATGGCATTGGTACAAAAGTTTGCGTTAATTTTGTTAAGTATTAAAATTGTGACATGTATGTATAATTACATGTAAGATATGGATTAATATATAAATGAAGTTAAATTTATATGCCAATGTGTAAATTAAAGAAGATTTAGGGTGGAATTATAATTAATCAAAATTAAAAAGAATCTACCAATAGGAATTCAATATGTGGTCTTCTAGAAATTCAAAAGGAAATATAGATCTTCTTTTTTTCTTTCACCTAAAATTCTATGCCCAATTCATTAAAAAGGCCATAGGAAGAGAAGGTTGGAAAAATGGCAAAGGAGAAGAAGAAAAGTGGCAAGCTAAGAAAGTTTTAAGGTATAGGAGCTCACTACTTTCTTTATATATATTTTAAATGAATTCAATTGGTATGAGGATCATTTGGAACATGATTTTTGATGATGGAGCACAAAATTGAAGTGATTTGCATGATAGAATGTGACATTATTGTGTGATGCACGCCAAGCCCTGCTCGTGTCTGGACTTACTCTTAGAGGCCTGCTTTTTGGGTTCAAGACCGAACAAGGCTCATAAATTTTATAAATTGGCCACTTCAAAATAGAAGAGGGGTTTTGACCTAATCCTATTATTGATGGACAAAGTACGATGGCATCTAAGTGGGCTCAAAAGGTAGGTATCATGGAGTCACCACCTAACAAAATGTTGGAAAATGAATCTAACCTTTGATGCCCAAAGAGAGATGGTGTTCAGTACATCACTCTTACTTATAGTCGGATTAGGTGTTTTTATAATTTAGTTTTTAGTATTAGTCCACTATCTCCCTTCTCACATTCATAAGTGAAGAAATAAATAAACATATTAAGAAAGTAGAAATAAATAAACATATCAAGCAAGTAAAAAATGATAAATAAAAGCAATAAATAATTAACTATTTAAATTTATTACATAAGCAAGTTATGTAACTAGAAATAAAGAAATTTTCATACATAAAATGGGGAATTAGTTAGATTGGGAACATTGGTTTCCTCATGCATATTTACAAAAAAGGCTTTTTTTTTATTGTGTGATTTTGGATTGAAATTTTGACATTGGTCCATTTTATCATGAAAAACCCAATGTAATTAAGTAAAAATGGTTTTACAAGTCTTATCAATTATTGTACGAAAACCATTTATTACGAAGCTATAACATCCCCAAAAGAAAAAAATACATCCAAATAAAGTGAATAAAAAAAAGGAAATAAATAATAAAGTACAGAAATAAAATCCAGCAGCGATATACATGCTCTGAGATCTCTGATCTTAAACCACCGAATATCTCAATGGATACAAGGTTAATTTACTAAAAAATGCATAAGGAAAATAAATGATCAGTATTATGTCAAATAAAATAAATAATGTAGCAACAAAAATAAACTATGCATTCTGGACTAAAAATAAATATACAGATAGAACAATAAAATGCATGAAACATAATTAAAACGATATATAAAAATATGGCCAAGCATGTAGATCAACTTAAAATAAAGAAATAAACTCAAAACATGAACATGAAGCTAGAATTAAGGCCACATATGCCCAAAGGTAAGGATAGATGGCCAAAATAAGAAAAAGAGATGGGATAGAAAGAAGGCTTTGCTATGTCCCATCGGTCGCTATGACTGACGGCCATTGGTGAGGCTTTCTTCTCGTTTGTCATGCGATGAATAGACAGTAATGGGTAGAATGCAACAATAATCAAACAAAACCTACTTTTGATCTAATCATGCATACATTATGTCATAATACATGCCAAAAATACTCTAAGATATCAAAATATATTTAAAACATGCAATAATAATAATAATAATAATAATAATAATAATAATAATAATAATAATAATAAACATGCGAAACAAAATTTAAATCAAGAACTTCAAATATATATCAATGGTGGATTAAAACCTATTCATGCCATTCTACTAATGTTATCATATTCATATGGTCATGGCATCTTAAAAAAACACAGAAATGGTTAAAATGAATAAATAACAATCATGGCATCAAAATCATATCAGATATATATTTTCATGGTATGAGTTTAGAGAGAGGAAAAGGACTTGAAATATTACCCTCAGTTGATGATTTCTATTCAGTAACTCCAGACGAATGCATTCCAATCTTCGATCCAAGATATTTCCACATTAAAAGTGTTTAGGACATTTTTTGTTTGTGTATATTGATAAAAAGATGTATGAGAGCTTTTTTGCTCTTAAGAGCAGACACTGGATTTTTTGTCTCAAAAACCTACCTCTCTTTTAAAATTATTCTTTCTTTTTAGATCTAGGGTTTTTAGGTTTAAATATAAAGAAAGAGTTTAAATCTAACTAGAATTGGAAAATCTTGGAAATCTACCCCTAATCCTTTGAAATCTCAGGCCAAAAATCCCTTCCTTAAAATAGATTTTAACTCAATTTAAAAGCATGAGGATTCTAAAAAACCCCTAAAGATGGGCGTTTGTGAGTGATAAATGGGGTGTCCCTAAAAGAGTTTTGACCTAATGACTTCTGGTAAACGACCATGAGGAAAATGACCCCAGATGGTTGTCCCTTAATGACAGACGGTCGTCTATCATAGGGAATGCTCAAAATGCAAGATTTTTCAAACTCTTTTTCATGCCCTAGAAATGCAAAGTTAAAATTTACAAAAAAACATTTTAGAAAATTGTGAAAATCATGGATAAAACTCTAAATTTGCACCTTTCATTCAAGATATGAATTTTTATTCATTATCAGGTAACTTTGATCTAGGCTGCCTCATGACCTGATGTCTAAAAATTGGTGTTTTGATGAAATTTTGTCAAAGGTTCACCAGGACCGGTTTTGGATTTTTAACAATATCTTAGCCTACAGACCTCCAAATTGGATGATTCTAGTTTGAGATTAACCTTAAGATATATAAATAAAACTTTGTAGAAGAAATTGACACCTAATTTTGCCCCTAAGTCTTTTGAAAATTTGATTGAAGTTGATAACCTGATGCTGCCTCTATTTTGGATCATAATGTTTTAATTATGTTGCCTAGAATAATTATCCAATTTGCCTCATTTTTTATGATAAAAAACTAGAGACATAGGAAAACAATTATTTAGAAAACCATTTTGTCTAAAAACTTTGTTTGCTATCAAAATGGTTGCACAAAATGGGTTTAGGAATCTATCTTCAATAAATTTAGAAATTTTTCACCACATGACTATTATAAGCAAGGGAATAGCCGTGTATGATTCATTATGGACTCAAATTTCATCCCAATATGACCCATATGGTTGTTAGTTGAAATATCCTAGTCTTGTAGTACTTTGTTTCAACCCAATGGTGAGTTTTTCTCATCGAAAAGTCATCGAATTTTACTCAAACCTTTTTGAATGTTTATGAAACTTTGTAAACACATGTAAAATGTTATAATATGACTTAATATACCTAAAATATGTAATGATACATTGATATATAAATGTATACAAATACATTTTTATTGAATTAAGTATGTATATATAATGAGTTTTAATGCAAATATTGCAAATTAAAGCCCATTATACATGTAAATAAACAAATACATGGAGCATATGAACATATCCATTGCATGTTTAAACATTATAAATGGTTAAACATGTGTGAAATATAATTATGTATGTATGTGCACATGCGTGCACACACACACACACACACATATTGTGAAACTTGATTACTAGGCATACTCATTTAGATACATGTTTAAATAATGTCCTAATTGTGAAATGGATATGTTTTTTAGATATTCTGATATAATATGATAATATTGCTTTCTTTAATCTAAGATGTGGATAGATAGGCATACATATAGGGATTTTACAGCTGCTCTAATGACACTAGTCTGTCTCTTTATCTTGATACTTTGGTATCTCTAATTCAAAAATATGATCTTGAGACTTATGTCTCTCTAGTGATGCCTTTTAATGCATCTTTAATAGATGCCATTATATGGTATCATCCAGCTTCAGTTACCTATGCCTTGGCCTACTAGAGCTTTACATGTAGGTAAATAAGCATGCCCAGATGGGTCCCACAACTGCTCCAGTGACATTACGGTGCCTTTATTTTGAGACTTATGTCTCTTCGGTCTAGTGCTTTGGCACTTCTAGTATTTGTTATTACCTTTTGGCATCTCTAATTGATGCTCACTTTGAGCATCTCCTATACCCATTATTCACACTTATAAAAAATAGCAAACAAATGAGTAATTGATCTATTTCCTATCCTGAATCATTATATTCTATTTTGATTCAATTTATTAACTATAATTACTTATCTGGTGCATAACTACAATATATATATATATATATATATATATATTCTAATTTGACAGCTAAACTATATAGGAATCCTGTATATGAATATCTGAATACATGAATACATGATTGACTCTGGTATATGAATATATAAGTATATAAGTACATGAGTATGATATATGTGATTATGATCGACATATGTGATTTGATACAAAATTTGCTATATGGTTTTCAGTACCCAATATATCTAAATACATCTTCAGCTATAATGACAGCAGAAACTATATAGCGTGAATAAGAGAATCTATGATTTTGGATTCTAAATAAAGTACAGTATGTTGAAAGGCACCATGTTATTAATAGGTTAATGTATTAAATTACATAAAAAATAACGCAGTTAGTACATGCAACTTACATGGTATAATGACCTATATTCATAGTATATGTTCATGAGTGAGGAAATTAGTTAATAATAGATTATGATAAGTACTAAATCAAGTTGATTGTTAAATAAAATTAGAAGAATTAAAACATAAGCAAGGTAACCAAGCTCTATATGTGGATAAATAAAGTTCAACTGAACTTTAAATAAATTTAGGGTACAATACTAAAAAGTACATCTAAAAGTGACATGTTAAAGAATTAATAAGTATAACTACATGGTTCTAATTCTTATTTTTAGGATACATAAGAAGCTTGGAATGTGTATTCCAATTTCGACCCAAATAGCTCAATACACATATATATTCAAATGTCAAGGGTAATATAGTGAATGGAACTCGACATAGGGTTTTGTCGGTTCATATTATAGGAATATTGTTGGTGGTCAACCTATAATGGCTTTTAAGTGAGCCTAAGAGATAGGTATCATGCAGTTGCCACACACCATAACATTGGGAAATGATTCTAATCTCATGATGCCCAAACCAGAGATCATTTGAGACATCACTCTTACTTATACCTTGGTTAGGTGTATTCTATAAATGAATTTTTAAAATTAATCTACTATCACCCCTTTCACATAATGCATAAACATAAATAAATAAATACACAATCGAGCAAGTAATGAAAGCAATAAAGTAAATAAAGGAAATAAAAGTTTACATAAGAAAATTGTCCAAAAAGAATAAAAAAAGTTATACATAAATCGAGGCATTTATTCAAGGTATTCTACAAAAAGGTGAAGAGTCCTTGTCAATTTTAGAAAATACGAGATGAGTGATCCTAATTTTTATGAAAACAAGGATTCTTCTTTTATGTGTGATTTTGAGTTGAAAATTGGACATTGGTCCATTTTATTAATAAAAGCTCAATTTATTAGTAAAAAATGATTTTAGATTGATTTTTATTTAATCATCCAAGAAAAACATTTTATTACTAACTATTACAATTCCTAAAATAAATCCAAAATAAAGAGATAGAATAAAAGGAAATAAATAAAGGAAATTGACCATTGTCTAGAAAGTATACTAGATTAGTTAAATAATATAGGAAAACCAGATTAAGACCCTTAAATATCATACCCTAGAGATTGTGTATTCTAGATTTTAGAGTGAACAATGTGTGAAAGAATTCCCAAGTTTGATGTGATTATTGATCAACTAAGTTAAAAACAATAACTAAACAAATCAAGTAATGAAATTAAAACAATTAATTACAAAACTAGAAACAAAACACCATGTAAAAGATGATAAAATTCAATATTAAAAGCACTTTTGCTAAAGGATTATCAACCTCAACTTCTATTATAATGACTCAATCAGAAGTCACATAAGTGGTTATGGAAAACCAATTTAGACTTAGATATCTATTTCAGAATATCCTTCTCAGCATTAAACCCTCAAATTATGAACAATCTAATGCTTAGTATATCAATCCAGTTTATGAATTCCTAAATTATCATTAAATCCTTTTTTGAGAAACTTAATTCCAACCTATTCTTAGTTAAAAATTATTAGTTCTAATTTTACTCATGAATAACACATTACTGCCTCAATTCACAAAACACAATCATGCATCAACATAAGTGAGTGAGACTAAGAATATGTAAATCATAAGTCATAGACTAAATTACAATCAACCATTTGTTTAATAGATTAAGCATCAATTGAACATAACCTTAGACAACTATTAGCTTAAGAATTAAGAAAATAACACACTTGTATTGAAAATTAAGATCAAATTAAAGTCATTTCAATAAAAGATTGAGGGTTTAAGTTTCCCTCAGAAAAAGTAAGAAAACTACTCATTGTTCATCTTAAAATAATTGAAAAACTAAAATAAAATTACAATACACATAAAGTCTTTAGCTCCTCTTGATGTCTTTATAGAACATTCAATTTGTCGCTTCCAACCTTAAGTTGATTGTACTTTTGAAACTCGGTCTAAAAACTTAAGAAAATTTGTTCCCTCTTTTGCTTCTGGTGTTTAAACTTGCTTAAATACACTAAAGTGAAGCAACCGGTCGCCACAAAACTTCCTAATCCAGAGAAAGTTGGAATTTAATCGTAACTTGGACACTTGCCTCGGTAGAAGGGAATTCTTCCTCCACTGAGGTGATGAAAACCTTTGGAACAATTTGCCTTACCTCAACAGTGGGGGATTTCTCCTCTATCGAGTTGCCCTTTCCTAGTGTCCTCCTCGGTAGAGGTGAAATTCACCTCTACCAAAGTGCTCACTTCTGTATTAACATGTTCTTTTTTCTTCTTCTGAAGGTGATTTCTTCTTTCTTCCTTTTAAACACCTACAAAATACCAAAATGCAATTAAACCCACATAAATCAAAGACTTATAAAATTAAACACCAAATTAACTAAATTAATGCTAAAGAACTTCAACACATACTAAAAACACACTAATAAATATAGTGCTAATTCAAAACTATCAAATGCCCCACACTTAGTCTTTGCTTGCCCTCGAGCAAAATTGAACCAACCAACTCCTCAAAATAATCAAACTTCAACCAAGAATCATGCATTTTAAAATCATAGTAAACAATTAACAAGAGAATTTAACAAAATTCTAACTATATCAAATTCAATCAAGAACATATAAGCTAGTTTTTGTGCGTGTGTATGTGTGCAAGACCAAACAATTTAAGCTTTTTCAAAATCAAAACACTAAAGCAATTCTATATTCAAGCTTTAGAATTAATGTATACCTAAATATACAAATGATTTTGTGCTTGAAACTTTAGAAACACCATAAGCCTCTCCTTTAGCACTAGAACCCAAAGGTCATCTCTGCTAAGCAACTCAAAAGCAAACATAAAATCACTAGCACTTTATTAGGTTGTAATGTGGTTAGGGTAATGGTTAACAAAGAATGGACAATAGTAAACAAGAAGAATAGCCACTCTCTAATTGAATAAACCAACATTTTCCCCTTTCAATCCCCTAAATAAAAAACATACCACTTAACCATAATTACTTACTTAACCCCTCATACACAAAGCAATTTTGAGAGAAAAAATCATTGAAACTGCTCTTAATTTCCCAATTCAACTGATTTCAAAATTCACAATTTTTCCACCATAAATACCCCATAATTAAAAATTTACCATAGATTGTTGGCTTTATATCAAACTTTATTTCTTTTCTTTTTCTTTTTCTTTTCTTTTCTTTTCTTTTTCTTTTTCTTTTCTTTTCTTTTTTTTTCTTTTCTTTTTGAGCTTGCTAGCTTCATTGTTGGCAACTAATGATAACAGGGGTATTTACAAGTTCAAATGTTCATTACTCTCTTGACTTTAACATTAACCTTTGACAAAAATACACTAAAACCTTTTCTTACTACACTTCTTAAAATACACAAAATATTAATCCATCCCAATGTTAGAGTGGCCAATTCTTAGAAGGGAAGATAAATGCTTTTTAAGTTATATGGTAAATAGATGAATGTACTATGAAAAATAAATATGGCACACATTAAGCATGCCTCATAAAGCTTAAAAGGGCTAAACAAGGGAAACACATACATAAAGGGTAGGTAAAAAGCCTCAATATGGCTAAACAAGAAAAATTTACCTAGATCACTTTCTAAATTGTTTGAGTTATTTTATGCTTTGAAGGGTGATAAGGAAGGTTAGTGTCCTAAAATTCCTTACTCAACTACTTTCATGCACTGGTTTTTCTTCTTACTCTAAAACTGGTCTTAATGTTCAAAATGTGAAAACTAACAAATATTATTCAAGTTGAAAACTAATCTTGCTAGAATTCCATTAAACAACATTCCTGCCTTAATGCTAAGTATAGATTTTGACCATTACACATTCTAAGTAAAAGTTCAACAAGTTTGATTTTGAGAATAAACTAGGGTAAACTAAACTTAGTGCAAACTAAATGATACTTGACTAAAGAATATCATTAGCATAGATAAAATAGAAACTTCACTAAAACTACCATAAAAATACTACTAAAACATTCATATTACTACTAAAAACATATTACAAAGTTACCACTATTAAAAGTTACAAATTAAATAAACATAGTGAAAACAAAAGAAAAGATAACAAAAATAAAACAAAAAACACAAAATAAAACAACAAAAATTTCATGAACAAAAGGCATAAGGGGAGTTGAGATTTTCTACTTCCTGAATATCATTAGCAAAATTGAGCTTAAATAAGCTCTACCCCCTCTAAAAGTCCTTGCTATCCTCAGCAAGATAGCAGGAAAACAAGATCACTGCGATGGTAGAGGTGGTGCCGGTGGAAACTGCTTCCAAAAGTGTATAGTGAAATGCCCAAAGCTTTAATGTAATTTATCTATTTGCTATACTTGAACATCCAACCGAGCATTCACTTGATTCATGAAAGCTACCATTTATGGATAAGGATCTTCCTCAGCTACAACCGCCTCTTGATTTCTATCTCTGTTGTGGCCAACAATGATTAAATGTAAATATTCCTCTATATTCGTCCAATGGTGGCAAGACTTGTCCCACACCACGTTCATGTTCTAAAACATTGTAAAATCTATGTATTGGGGGTTCACCAAGAGAATCCCACATATCCAAGTGCTTAACCCCTTTTTCCATAATTGTGGTAATGCATCCCAAAGAAATTATTTTGACAACATTAGGCTTCCTTTGCAAATCCTTTATCTTTTTCCATAACATATAAGCACCATTCAATTGAATCCCTCAAATATACACCTCAAAATAAGTAACTCACCTGTGTTCATTGCACCCGAGCCACCAGTACTATTATAGAAAGTGATTGCTAAGAATTGATGAAGAACTCATAATGCATGATCTCTCAAGGTGTGAGACTTACTCCTATTAGAATTATATTCAAGTTGGTCTAAGGGATCTCGGATCACAACCCAATTATCACTTAGGGTGGAATTAGGTAAATCACTTATACCGTCCATCAAAAATCCCAAATGCTGTATGAATTCTATAAAATACATAGTGTAAGGTTTCCAACCAAATTTAAAATGTACAATTCCACAATCATCCTTATCCTCAAAATGGCATCTAAAAAACCCGAGAAAATCTCTTACAAGGGATGGATGCACTTCAGGCATCTTCTTGATAAATGCACCCCACCCAATGTTTCAAACCGGTGAAATAATTTTAGCCTAAAGATTACCAATAACAATATCAAGAAAAAGTTTACTAAAGTAAACCGGCTTCACATAGGTGTTATCCTAAAATATTCATACAATTTGACATGTTTCGGATCAACGTATGTTGGAATGTGTAATCTTAAGGAACTAGAAGCGCCATCATATCTTGTTCTCTTTGGGTCCACTACACAATTCAAAAATAGCAAAAATAAGTGTCTACAATTTAAAGTTCAAAAATAATCCCAAGAAAACAAGTCAAGTATAGCTCAAGGTCATCAATCTTAATGCACTATATCAATTAGTTAAAGAGTAGATATCAAATGTGGAAAGAAGACAATGACATTTGAGATTGATTAAAGATTGTTTAAAATAAAGAAATGAAGCAAAATAATTAAACTTAGTCATTGAGGCATTTCATCACACATATGGTGTGCACAAAATAATGAAGCCAAAACTAAAGCAATCTCAACCATTATCAAGCCAACAATTGAAATCAAACTTAAAGCACAATCAACAAATAAACTAAGTGTAATTTGATGCAAGTAAAACACTATTTGAACTCAAAATAATATCTTAAAAAGCCTATATTTAAGAACAAAAAACCTAATTAAATTCAATCCAAGCAATCTAAACATGTAACATTAAAGATTAAGAAGGAATGTTGAACTTACTTGATGAATTTTAAGGTTAGAATTAATGAAAATCTAAAGCTAGACTTGAGTGTCTTGGTTAGGGTGATATTAAACTCAGTTGAGGGAGAGCAATATTAGCCAAAATGGATGTTGGGCTCGATGAAGGAAGGAGTGAGGCTTTTAAATAGCATGGGTCCTTCAGTGGAGGTGAAAATCACCTCTACTGAGGTGATTGTTTTTGTATGGGGAGATAGGGTCCCTCGATGGAGGAGAAATTCCCCTCTACCGAGGTGGTGGCTACTAGATGGAAATGAGCTTTTTTCCTCGGTAGAGGAGGAATTCCCCTCTATCGAGGAGATGGCTATGGGATAGAGAATGGAGGGTGCCTCAGCTGAGGTAGAAATCATCTCTATCGAGGAGAAGAAATCTAGAACTCGTCTAACATCAACATGCATAAATCCCTTTAACTAAACTCCCATATCTTAAACTTAACCATCATTAATTTTTCCTTATACCCACTCTCACTGCACTTTCCAATGACAAATTAAAGCAACCCCAAGGTCCCAAAATTAAGCACATCAACTTTAATTACTCACCCCTTGAACACTTAACCAACTCTTACTGAAAATCATGAATAGATTAAAAGAGAAACATACATACCTATTAAATTGCACTCTAAATCCACTTTACACACTGGATATAAATAACTCTCCCTTTAATTCATGAATCACAAAACACACCAAAATGATAAAAAAATCCCATATTAATGATGAAAAATTGCCTAAAGACATACATAAGCAAAGCTAAGCAGAGTTAAAGAAATTAGTTCTAAATTTATAAAGTCTTCAGCTAGACTTTGTAGAACCGCCTTACTTGTCATGAAAAGCAAAGGTTGCCTCAACAACCTCCATTTGAGCAATATGATAAGTCTTCAGTTTATGGCCAATAACTTTATATTCATGACTATCCTTTGGATTCTTGATGGTGACCACTCTAAATTCATTGCTTGACATCACTTGATATGGCCCAAGCCATCTAGACTTTAGCTTATCTTGAAACAACCTCAATCTACTATTGTAAAGCAAAACAAACATCCTTGGAACAAATTCCTTTAAAGTTAGCCTCTTGTCATGCCAATGCTTTATTTTCATCTTGTACAAAGCCGTGTTATCATATAACCATTGTCAAAACTCCTCAAGTTCATTGATCTACAAGTATCTCTTTTTTGCTACACATCTTATATCAAAATTTACTTTGAAATCTAAAATAAATGGCAATCCTCAGAAATGGTATAAAAAACTTAATCGGTGTCTAACAAGTGTACTAGGTCAGTTAAGTAATATAAGGAACTAAGATTAAGACCCTTAAATATCGTAACATAGAGATTGTGTATTTTGAATTTTAGAGTGAACAATGTGTGAAAGAATTCCCAAGTTTGATGTGATTGTTGATTAACTAAGTTAAAAATAGTAACTAACAAATCAATTAATGAAATTAAAACAATTAATTGCAAAACTAAAAATAAAACATGATGCAAAAAATGATAAATGTCAATATTAAAAATATTTCTACTAAGGGACTATCCATCTCAACTTCTATTATAATGACTCAATCAAAAGTAACACAAGGGGTTATGGAAAACCAATTTAAATTGTCGCACCTTTATCCTATTCGTAGCTATAACACTTTATTTTGTATCATTTAAGCATGCTTTATCATATTATTAAATCATTTACCCTACTATACAGATATCTTATAGGATAACTTAAAACATAATATCTAAAACTTAACTATTAAAAAATTTACTTACAAGAGAGTCTCTTTAAACATTCAAGATTTACATATACAAAGCATTTATAGTATTACAAAATTTTCAACACAAATAAATCTCTTAGAAAAAAAAACCCCAAAAGAAGAATATATAATTTCCAATCTTTTAGGACTGGTGTTGGCTGTCCTGCTACAGATATCAACCTTGAGAAGAAAACCTATCCTTGCAACCTACACAGATAAAAATCTATGCTAGGCTACAAAACTTAGTGGGGACCGTAAAGTATGATGAACGATCACTCACAGTGATCGTTAAGAAGCACTCAACATGTACACAATTAAAACATATGATTCAATATTAAAAATATAAAGCCAAGAAAAGAAACAAGAATCAACATTTATATCAACATGTGAAAATCATATGAAACTAATAATAATGATTTGACATTTGATACTTTGACTCCAAAACACATAATCATACAAACAATAATATCTTAGACTAATAAATCAAAAATTTAAAACTAAAATGATACTATCACTTGTATCATAATATAGAACCAATACTTTAAACTCTTATCTACTACTTCTTCACTCATTACCAATCCATTTAGTGATCATACAATTACTTTCCTTATATCAATTGTTCATATATCTTTAATTATCACTTCACAATTTAACACTTTTGTTCCTTAACATATCAATATGTTTACTCTTGGTACCTAATTAATCTCTTTATTATGTATGTGATACTTAAGCTAAACTTATAGAGAATCCTATTAGTTAATCATGCAAGACTAACCATTCTAAATCTATAACCATAGTATTCTCTTGCTTATTATACAAATGATTAACTTTCTACACTTATTATCAATTTATATTTCATCTCAATAGGTACAAGGATGCATTTACATTTCCTCTTTCACATCTTTCTTAATTACAATCCTTATTCCATTTACCAATTCTATGTTTTTATTTAGCATATGATCAATTTATTACTTAAGTGTTTACTATCATACATAAGGTTTATTCATATTCCCATAAACTAAGTGTACTATAGTAATCATGTCCACTATTCAAGCACATCAATTATGCGTCCATCTTCTAATTAATCTTATATATAAAAGTCATTCATGTAAATCAAGAACAATCATTTATTGATTATGCTAATTAATTAATATAGATATAATAATTATCAACCAATCACATGTTCATCTTCATAAAGCTTGTTATCCAAAATGTAAGAAACAATGTGCATCGATGACTATGTAAATGATATTAAAGTACTATGTCCATATATTATATGAAAGTTCTCTTACTAAAATATTTCTCCATATACTATACATTGATTCATATAAAGATTATAAGCAACTCAAGGCAAGAATTGAAATGTCTCCATTTTCTTTAGCTTTGCATGATGCATATACTTCATTTTTATCAAGCCTGCTTAAGTTCTAAAGGTGGATAACAGGAATGATAGATACTTGAGGGTATCAAAACAGTAGATATCCGAGGATATAAAAAATATAGATCCAATCAGAGCCAACTGTATGGTAGACCGGTTAAGCGGATCCAAACGGGATCAGCTAACAACCCAAATGGGGCTGTTCATGATCCAAACAGGATCAACTAAATTTAGACCCAAATAGGGTCAACGATAATGGTAGTAGCTGCAATATCCCTATAGATGTCTATCTATCTATAGTTGAACTCTAGTAGCGGACAAATATAATTTCTTTACTTTATCTTTCTTTACTTTACTTTTACTCTATTCAATCATATTCATATATACAAATGTATACTCTTGTGTAACTATGAATAAGATAATCATGTACATGCTTATGTTTAACTTTCTGTAAACATGTGATCATGTGCACTATTGAGTATTGTTATTCTTTACTTTGCTCTTTTTCATCATGTATATATATATATATATATATATATATATATATATATATATATAACTATGAGAAAGATATCTTATACATGTACATGTATGAATTTTCTATAAACATGTTATCTTGAGCATAATTAAATATTACTATTTTGTACTTGTAATCCCTTAAAATCATGTAACTATTTCACATATGTAATATGATGATACATAACATTATGCTCTATTGAGTTTCTTTAATCAATGATGTGTATAAACATGTTCACAACAGGTTTACCTATATGTGTACATACATATATGACTATATATATAATCACATATAGTTATACAAATAACTGTAAATATACAATTTGCACATATATGTAAATATATGTTCATATAAAGAATCTCTGATAGTATACATATGAATACAAGTATAATCAGCATAATACAATTAGCTGTGAATAAACATATATCACTGTCTTTATATACTTTCATATAGTAGCGTATAAACACAACATATATATATACATGTAAGCATAATTTCATATAATAACCCGTGTACATAAGTTTGAACTTATATGATTATACATATCTTTACCATCAATCATATTACATGCTATTTATAATTCAATGTGCTTCGATATAGTCATTCATTTAACATAACAACATATAAATAAGATATATATAATCTTAACTCAATTTATGTCCCTTGTTACATGGTGTTTCTATACTAAGTATTGCTTTATTTATATTAAAGATGGTTTATATAACCTTTATTATCAATTTGAGACCTTTACATGAACTTTAGGTGAAGTGAAAAGGGGTAACGGTCATTAAGTAATACCTGGTAACAATGATATAGGTTGCATTTTGGTTCTGTACTGAAAATTGGACTACCTCATGGTAATTAGCTAAAAGCTAGTAACTGTGACATACAATTTGCCTAGAGATAGAATTCCAAATTCAACTTGTATAATATTTTTGACCTAGAAAACATCATTGTTAGCAAAAGTTTCCTTTTAAAAACTTGTTTTCCTATGTTTCTAGTTTCTGGAACATCAAAAATCATTTCAATATCATCTCTAGAGTTCAAGATATTCACATTTTTTTAAATACTATTCCTAATGACAGTGTTGTGAATAGGTATGAAATCAAGCTAAAATTTGACATGCTTAAAAATAGAATTAAGCTTAAATTCCTTCATATAAATTGTATATTTAGAAGTTTATTTTTCATATAATTTAACCTAATATCATTCTGACCACTATACACGAAAATACACCATATTTTCTACAATATATTCCATAACCAAAATCAATGGCTCTCATAAATTTTCAATTAAATCTTTGGATGACTTATAGGCCTATTTAGTTCCTGATCCCTTTTACAAATTTGTAGAAAGATTTCTTATATAACCTTAGAAATTGGAATGGTCTTGATTAGAGTTTAACTCAAATTATGCTGAAATTTCAGCTATTAGTTTATAATGCTTCATGTCTTCTCTTTTAGTAACACTTGTTAAAATTTGTTTCGCTTTTCAATTTTTCATACTACAAGACATTTAAATCATGTTTCTACTCTAATTATCCACATTCATGTATAAGAATCCTATTAGTCCCATACCTTGGCTAAAATTTCAAAGCCTTCAAACATTCTTCACCATATATTTTCTTTATGATCTCGAATCATTCTTCTTTTCTACCAAAGACATGTATGGACAAATCCAACAATTCTCATAATTTTTAGTACTTAAAGGAAAGAAAGATTTTTCCTATATGTCTTTGAATCAAGATATTTGATTATTTATCTTTAGATAATTAAGTTAATTAAATTTAAATTCCTATATGTCTTTGAATCAAGATATACCACTTAATTAGGAAGTGATGGAGGCTGAAATTACTACCTAAATGCTAGTGAATTTTGGCACACATAAAACCCTAAGCTAAGTGATATATATAGATAAGAAGTAACTTTGCCAATGAGGTTTTTTCTCTTTCTAAGCCATCATTCTCAAGGGGAAAGGACTCTTCCTTCTTTTCTTGGATTTTGGGTAGCCATTGGTGAACCTTAGGAAGAACAAGATCAGGTCTTGTGTCTTTAGTTTAATACCCATTGCAAAATACACAAAGATTAAATCTAGCACCCTACGTTTTAAGCCATCCTTGCTAGTGTGTGTGTGTGAGCATAGAGAGGAGTGGCGTAAAGGTAGCTCTTTGGCATTGGTGATCAAGATCTAAGGCATATAAGTCCAACTTATTTGCTGGTCATCTTTAAAATTAAGTTTTGAAGTAAATCTAAAATTGTAAGTTTTCAAAAACACTAAAGTTGCATGTTTCAAATTTTTGTTGTATATTGCGTGGCATGTATGATCCAAAATTTTAATTTTTCCACTGCATGATCATCATATATATGCCATATGATATCCCTTCAGTGGTATCAGAGCCTAACCATGCTTATTTTAGTGCTTTAGATGCATTAAATTTTGATTAAAAAATCGTCATTGCATAAAACCACAATGCTGAAATTTTCTATTTTGATTTTTTTTGCATTGTTTTAGTGTAAAAACAATTTTAAATGATTATTTAGGTATCATAATTATTATAAAATGTTAATATACTGTCCTAATATGTTCTTATAGCTGTTCATGGTCGGTTTTAATTATAAATACCTGATTGTACATGTTAATCTTGAAACTAGGTGCTAGTTTGCATGTTTTGTATTTGTAAATAACCAGTTTCTCAAAATTAAATGTAAAACCGTGTTTGGCATGTTTGTAAGTGATTTTTAAATATTAATAACAGGTTTGGACATGCTTTAAAAATGGTTTTAATTCTGGTCCATGACAATTTAATTGATTAATTTTAAAATCACTTAAAACTACTACTAGTTTGTGTTTGTTGCATGTTTAATCAATATTGTTTTTATGTTTTGATTAAAATGGAAAGAACACATTTAGATCAGATCTGAAAAAAACCTTAACTCAATGTTTATAACCTTATTTAAATTATTAAATAGCTCATAAAATCATTTTAAGTGTTTGTGCATTGTTTGTGGCATTATATGAGCATTAAACAACTAGTTTCATTGTTGTTTGTTTGTTTTAGTATATATGCCATGTATGACATATGTCCTTCATGAATTTTTATGTTTAATTCATGTTGGTTCATATTATATGTATTTTAATATTTATGGGTTGTATGACATAATATTAAAAAAAATAGCAAAATTGGAAATTATACTACAATTGATTTATAGCACAAATCTAACTAGTTTGTGTTTTGGGCTTTTAAGAGAACTTATTTAATAAGGGTATTTAGTCCATTGGGCTTCGGCCCAGGCCCATCATGGGGTCTTCTATTAAAAGTTCAAGTACACAATTTCCATTAATGGGCTCGGCTAAATTAATTAAAATTGGATTTTGTTTTATCCATGAATTTTATGTATATTTATTTGCTCGTTTTGTGTGATGAATGGATATGCATGGTGCATTCATGGGCCCTGGGTTTTTGTAATTAAATATGACATACAAGCCATTATGTATTATTGTAAAAGTTTCATTTATTTCTTAGTATAAAATTTATTTGAAGAATTTGTAAATCAAGACGAAGCCCATCGGAGTGGAGAAGCCCAACTCAAAGATTCTTATGTAATAGTATAGAATCTTAGTTGTAGGTTTTTGGGCCCATGTTTGTCATGCTTTACTTTATGCAATTATATATATATGCATGTTATGAATGGATGAAAAAGTGTATGCCATGTAAGTCGTAATAAAATGAATCCCTAAAATAGTAAGTCCCAAAGTTGCCTTCCTAATTCGAAACATGTCAAGGCATCCATCATTGGTCGAGTAGACTAGGAGTCCTAGATGTGCCCAATTATCTTTGTGAGGCATGGGTTGAGAATGTAGGTTGGACTTAACATGGAAAGGGATGCCCGGACCTAGGCAATTAATAAATGAATTTGTGCTATAACATCTTAAGATGTTAGCCCATTTGATCCAAGAGTAATGTACGAGACATGATTGGAGTTTTCCTACCTAAGTAACTTAACTTATTAGGTGTACAAGCTCAGCTTGACTAATGAGTTATTGTGAAAAGTGGATCTTGGCCCACATTAAATCACTAACGTGAATTATTTAAAGGGATATTAATTTAGTTTGTGGGATTATAATAAGACCTCATTTAATCTTGCTAAGTTTTATTATTGTAGATTGAAAAATGGCATCTTCAAACAACAACTTTTTATTGCGATCGATCCTAGAAAAGACAAATTAAATGGCACCAATTTCATAGAGTGGTCTCGAAACTTGAGAATAGTTCTCAAGCAAGAGAAAAATTCGTATGTTTTGGATGCACCTTTGCCCGAAGAACCTGCTAGGAATGCCTCTGCAGTTCAAAAGGAAACTTTTGAGACTAAGAAGAGCAACTCCAATGATGTGACCTGCCTAATGCTGGCCACTATAGTGCCTGATTTGCAAAAGCAATTCATGGATTAAGAGGCTTATGTGATCATGGTGCACCTTAAGGAGATGTTCCAAGAGCGAGCTCGTCACGAGAGGTTCGTGACAACAAAGGCCTTGATTTCTTATAAGATGGCTGTGGGTACTCCTGTTAGTACTCATGTACTCAAGATGAAAGGGTATCTTGATACTCTTGAGAAACTTGAGGTACAAGTGCCAAAAGAATTGGCCATTGACTTGACCTTGGGTTCATTGACTGATGATTATGATCCATTTGTCATGAATTATAACATGCATGCAATGAAAAAAACAGTCACCGAGCTTCATGAGATGCTTAAGAATGCTGAAGAGAACATTCGAAAGACTAATCCCGTACTTATGGGTTAAGGGGGCATTAAGAAGGGACCCGCTAAGGGAAAGGGGAAGGGGAAGGGAAAGGAAAAGCCCAAGTATGACCTGGTTCGGCCTAAGTCTAGTGGGAGTGCACCTCAAGCCCAACCCAAGCCCAAGGCACAAAAGCTCAAGGAGAGCGAGAGCACATGCTTCCATTGCAACAAGTTAGGGCATTGAAGGAAGAATTGCGCTCTCTTCAAGGAAGAAAGAAAGAAGAATGGAGCCAAGGCATCCAGTTCTGGTATTTTTGTTGTTGAAATTAACCTTTCTATTTCTACCACTTGGGTATTAGATATCGATTGTGGTTCTCACATTTGTTCAAATGTGCAGGGGTTAAGAAATAGGCAGTTACTTGGGAAGAATGAAGTGGACCTCCATGTGGGGAATGGAGCATGAGTTGCTACCATAGAGATAGGCGACTATCAACTCACTTTACCTTCCGAACTTTGTTTAGATTTGAAAAATTGTTATTATGTGTCTGCTATGAGTAGAAACATTATTTTAGTTTCTTGTTTGGCTATGGATGGATTTGATTTTGTTATTAATAATGACAATATTCATATTCGTCGCCAAGGCATTTCATATGGCAATGCCATGATGCATTGTTATAAAACACTTAAATTAATAAATAAGGCATTTGTTTTACCTATTGTATTCCTGTACATATCAATTGATAGAACTATCCAAGAATGTTGTTTCAGTTTAAGTTATCATGTGTGAGGCACATGGTTGTAAGACCTTGAAATAATAGAGACTTCATTTTAAATATCCCTAGTTAGTTATTGTTATGGGAATAACAAATGAATTAAGACTAGTAAGCTCTCTATGAAAAGATGAGTTCTATCTTATGGATCATAAGGACAAGAGTGTCAATCAGAGATCATAGATACATGTTTAGAACATGGTATCTGGATTCGATCCGTTCATGAGAATAGTTCATGATACTAGTCATAAAATCTCTATGGAACTCTTTATGAATTACTGTGTACTTTGACATACACCTAACGTACTCGTAACATGGTGACAAGTATGGGTATGCACTAATTCATTTAGAGAGCATGAGAGAAGTAAAGGGATTACCCCTCTCAATAAGAGAGAAAATATCATTGGCCACTTGATTAGTGAACTAAGAAGTGTATGGCCATATCGAGATGAAATAATGAGTAATCATTATTTATCTGAGAGTTTAGTGTCACTGGAATATCAAGAAAAGGAATTAGTATATATAAGGATGACTAGTTCCATACCTTATATTAATTTTGATATTTAAGGGTAAGGGACTATGCAAAATTGCATTAGATCACTAAATGCCATTTGCATTTTCATTTAATTTGGAATGCTATAATATATCTTGCTAGAGAATATATATAGCCTTTGAATTAATTCATTGCCAATATTAAATGGATCTATACGATCACACACAAAACATTGGGCTTAAAATATTTAAATAGAATTTTGGGCATTAATTTGGGCTTTTATTTACAGTCAAATTAATGTATGTAATGGGTATTAAAATTGCTAAATGGACCTTGGTCCATGAGAGAGGGAATTTCGGCCTATGTAGATTTAATTTTAATTAATTAATTATCTTGGATTAATTAAGTTAATTGAGTATTAAATCATAATAACATTTGAATCAAAATAAAACACTTAAATAGGAGAGAGAGTGGCCAAAATTCAAAGATAAAATCATAGTGAATTTCGGCACATGTATATCCTAAATAAGTGATTTGTTTTGATTAAATGTCTTATGTTTATTTTAAATTAATTTGAATTTAAAATTTAAAGGAATTTGAATTAATATATGTCACTTAATTAGGAAGTGATGGAGGCTGAATTTACTACCTAAAGATAGTAAATTTTGGCATTCACACTTGACCTAAACAAGTGATATATATTAATGAATTAAAAGGAAGACTAACCCTGGCCGGTTTTTGCTCTCTCTCTCGCTTGGCCGAAATACACAAGGGGAAAGAATTCTTTCTTATTCTCTTGTGTTCTTGGGCAGCAAAAGCAACCTAAAAGAAAAACAAGATCAGATCTTGTGGCTTCAATCCATTCCCATTGCCAAATATTCAAACATAGAGCTAGCACTCTCGATTTTAAGCCATCTTTGTAAGTGTGTGTGTGAGAATAGAGAAGAGTGGCGTAAAGGTAGTTCCTTGGCATTGGTGTTCCAGATTTGAAGTATATAAGTTCATATTATATATTTTCCATTACAAAATTCAAGTTTTAAAGAGCATCCAAACTTCTAAGTTTTAAAAACCCTAAAATTGCATGTTTCGATTTTATGTCGTATATTGCATGGCATAAATGATCTATATTTTCGATTTTTTCGCTACATGATCTTTGTATATTTGCCATGTGATATCCCATCATATACAATATTAATACAAAGAGAGTTAAATCAAATGAATTAAACCCTACTTACTTCGGGTATTGTTGTTTAGGACATGCAAATGAAAAACGTATTTCAAGACTCCACAAATCTAGAGTGCTTGGGTCATTCAATTTAGAATCTTATGACACATGCAGGCCATGTTTGCATGGAAATATGACAAATAGTCCGTTTAACAAGAAAGGTGAAAGGACTAGTGACTTATTGGGACTAATATACACCGATGTATGTGAATTATTAAGTACACAAGCTAGAGGTGGTTTTAGCTACTTCGTAACGTTCACAGATGACTTTAGTAGATATGGCTACATCTATCTAAGAAAGCACAAATCTAAAACTTTTGATAAATACAAAGAATTTAAGAACAAAGTAGAAAACCAACTTGGCAAAAGTATAAAAGCCATTCGATCAGATTGAGGTGACGAATACTTAAGCCAAGAGTTTGATGGTCATCTAAAGGAGTGTGGAATTATTTCACAGCTCACTCCTCCTGGAACATTACAATGGAATGGTGTGTCCGAAAGGAAAAATCAAGCTCTATTGGACATGGTTCGATTGATGATGATTTAAGCTAATCTTCCTGTCTCTTTTTGGGGTTATGCATTAGAAACTAGTACATTTCTACTGAACCGTACTCCAACTAAATCAGTTGAGAAGACACCATATAAGGTATGGACTAGGAAAGAACCTAATATGTCATTTCTCAGGATTTGGGGTTATGAAGCATATGTTAAGAAATTAACATTTGACAAACTAGAGTCCAAATCTACTACCTGCTTATTTATGGATTATCCCAAAGAAACAAAGGGATACTACTTTTACTCACAAGCTGAGAACAAAGTATTTGTTGCTCGTAAGGCTGTTTTCTTAGAAAAGGAATTCCTTCTCAAGAAAGACAGTGGGAGTAAAGTAAAACTTAGAGAAATTCAATTGCCACAAACTCTTGTAGAGGATGAGTTGGAAATGGGATCAAGTTCACAACCAACTATGGAACAAGAACCCATTACACAAGAACCTAGAAGGTCCGATAGGGTACATCGAGAGATTGAGAGATACGGATTTCTAATCACTAATAATGACACTATTGAGTTAGTGGATCGTGAAGATCCATTTACCTATCGAGAAGCTATTGAGAGCCCCGACTCGAAAAATTGGCTTGAATCAATGAAATCAGAGATGTAATCAATGTACAATAACCAAGTTTGGACCTTGGTTGATCCATCGAAAGGTACTAAGGTAATTGAATGCAAGTGGCTATTTAAACTCAAAGCTGATGAGACCTACAAAGGTAGACTAGTAGCAAAAGGTTTTCGGCAAACTCATGGTGTAGACTATGATGAGACCTTTTCGCCTGTAGTCATATTCAAGGCTATTTGGATCTTGCTTGCCATAGTTGCATATCATGACCATGAGATATGGCAAATGAATGTCAAAACTGCTTTCCTCAATGAAAATCTACTTGAGGATGTGTATATGACACAGCCTAAGGGTTTTGTCAATCCCAAGCATCCTAAGAAGGTTTGCAAGCTTCAAAAATCCATTTATGGATTAAAGCAAGCATCTCGGAGTTGGAATCTCCATTTTGATGAAGCTGTCAAAGAATTTGACTTCATCAAAAATGAAGATGAGCCTTGTGTATACAAGAAAGTTAGTGGGAGCATAATAGTATTTCTGGTCCTATATGTTGACGGCATCCTTCTCATTGGGAATGAAATTCCAACATTGTAAAAGGTTAAGCAATGGTTGGGGAAGTGTTTCTCAATGAAAGACTTAGGTGAAGCCATGACAATACTTAATATTTGGATCTATAAAGATAGATCTAATCGGCTTTTGGGACTAAGTCAAGAAAAGTACATAGACAAAGTACTAAAGTGTTTTAGTATGGGAGACTCAAATAAAGGGTACTGACCGGATTCTAGCAAATGTACTAGATCGGCTAGTAATATAGGGAAATAAGATTATGACCCATAATATCGAACCCAAGGAAAACTTGTGTTTGTATGTGCTATTGTAATTTCAAAGCCAATTTTCGTGTGCAAAAGAGAGAAGAGAAATCCCAAATTTATGATGAGTGAAGAATTAAAACTAAAAACAATAATTTAAAACCAAAGTAAAACAATCTAAAAAGCTAAAGTAAAGGAGAAATCTATTGAAAGCAAGTAAATTGAATGAGTTAAAAATCAATATTAAAGACAACTTTCACTAAAGGACTATCCACCTTAACAAGTATTGCTATGACTTAAATAAAAGAAAACATACAAGTGATTATGGAGAATTCAGTTTAATAAAACCAGATAACTTTATTCAAGATTACCATTCCAAGCATCAAATTTTCTTATTCAAATAAACTTAACACTTAGCATAAAGAACTGAATTAAGTTTCCTAGATGTCTATTAAAGCCTTTCTCAAGAGATTTAACTTTCACCTATTCTTGGTTACTCTCTTCTTAATCTTAACTTAATCAAATCAACACACAATTATAGCTTATTCAGATTATAATCATGCATTAATCCAACTAAATTACCCTAAGAGCATGCAAGTCATGAGTCAACTTAAATCAATTAATTAACCAATGCTTAATCAAGTTAATAATCAACTTAAAATTGAGAAAAGACAAGACTATATTTAAGAACCAAAAAATAATCAACTTGTATTTAAATTGAAGAACAACTTAAGTCATAACAATACAAGTTTAAGGATTCAAGTATCCTTTAGCAAAAGTTAAAGAAAACTACTCACAAACTATTCTTAAAATTAAAACAACATTTTGGAAAAAAAACAGTAAACAAAGAACGTAGAAAAACAACTAAGAAAACAAAGCTTAATTCTTAGGATTTATTTTTTTCTTTTGTGTTTTGGACTGCTATTTATTGGCAAAAATTGTAGTAGACTCCTTGTTAAACTCCAGTCACATAATAGGAATCAAATTCTGCTAAAATAGAAAGCTCGAAAATCCTTCGCGATGTGGGAAAACTGGATCATGTGGTCATGCCCCTCAACATGCTTTCTCTACATGTGACCACGACTCCATTTGTTCTTCCTCCACATGTGGTCCTTCACTAGAATCCACGTGGTCACGTGTCTTCACTTTGTTTCACTTTTCATCATATGGCCACGGTTCCTCACAAAAGCTTCTTCACGTGGCCACGTGTCTTATGCTTCAATGTTTTTACATGGTCACGTCTCAAGGATTTGGACTGGAAACTCATCTTCTCACCTAACTTCTTCATATTTGCACTTATGGCCCTAAACTTTGCACTTTTTACACTTTAAGCCCTTTTATATCAATTTTAACCTGAAAATCACACAAAACACAAAATTAACCACAAAAACATAAATATTAACAAATTAACTCTAATTTAACCTAAATAAAACCAAAATAACTAAATAACATAACTAAAAACATATCAAAACTATATATAATTCACACTTATCAAATACCCCACACTTAAACTTTGCTTGCCCTCAAGCAAATTAGAACAATCCCATCTTCAAAACCATCAAACTTGTACAAAGATATGCAATTTCAAAACCAAACTTAGCACTTTAACAAAAGCACTTAATATAACCTCTAAATAGATTAACTTCAAACAAGAGAATATAAGTTAGTTTCCTGAGTGTGTGTAAGACCAAATCATTTTTAAGCAATTTTGAAAATCAAAATATCAACACAACTAGGTAATGAAGTATAAAATTATGAATGCATAAGCATACAATCGGTTTCATGCTTGAAACTCTAGAAATACAATAGGCCTCTCCTTTAGCACTGGAACTCGAAGGTCATCTCCGCTAAACAACTCAAAACAAACTTAAAATCACATAGATCTTTCAAAGGTTGCAATGGGGCTAAAGGTATGTTTATCAAAGAATGGATAAAAGATAATCAAAATGAATATAACCACTCTAAGACAAAATAGATTACAAAAAACCCCAATAACTTAAATAATACAAATTCTGCTTATCCTTGCCTTGATTCCAAACTTTCTTTTAAAAAAAAATAATATATCATTTCACCAAGAAGTCATTATTTTATCATTTTTCCTTATACTACCCCACATTTATATTTTTTCATATTTGCTAGTTCTCTTTTTCTTTCTTTCCTTTTTTTTTTAACTAGCATTCATAAGCTATCCTCAAGGTAATACAAGATATATTTTCAATTGACTTCATCAATAACTTTGCTAAGACTTTCTTACTACACACAATAAAACTTTACTCTTTTCATGCATCCATTTAATCCTAAAGTGGCCAATTCCATAAGGTGAGATAAAAGCCTTTTTAGGTTATATGGTTAAAACATTAGGTGTAACAAGAAAATATTAATGGTACGCATTAAGCATACCCTTATAGGCTCAAAATGGCTTAACAAAGGATAATTTCATCAAGGTAGGACACAAGTTTTTAAGAAAGTTTATCAAGAAAACTATTGCCTAGATAATTTTCTAAGTTGCTTGAGTTGTTTATATGCTTTGAAGGGTGATGAGGAAGGTTCTAGTGCTCTAAATTTCCTTACTTCACTACTTCATTGTATTAATTTTTCTCTAAGTTAAAAATCTAGTCTAAGTGCTTTTAAGAATTTGGAAACTAACAAATATTTATCAAGTTGAAAATTAACCTATCTAAAGGAATATTAAACAACATAAATGTTCTCTTGCTAAGCAAAGGTCCAAAACATGCATATTCCATATCCAAGCCAAAGTGTTCCAAGTTTTGAAGTTAACTAGGGCAAACTAAGTTCTCATGCAAACTAGATGAAAAGATGAACTACCTAAGTCTTTAATACGTTTTACAAACTTTAGAAAACAAACAAAACATAAACACAATAAAAGAAAAGAACATAAAACACAAAACATAAAATAACAAAGTTTGATTCATGAAAAAGAAAAGAAAAGTTGAAAACAAGCTCCCTGAAAGGAGGCTACCCCCTTCTCAAAATTTTGCTGTCCACAGCAAATGATGATCTATTCCGGTGGAGGTGGAGGAAAACGCTGCCAAAAGTGATGGATAAAATGCTCAACTCTCCTATTTCCTTCCATGATCGTATCACGAAGCATATCCAATCTTCCTTGCATTCGATCGAGTCTAATTTGTTGAGCATCCATCCGGCCACTTAATTGATTAAATGGTGCTTCCCATTTCGATGTTGTAGGCTCATTGATGGGGGAAGGTACAGTTGTGGCAACATACTCCTCATCCGCCTCCTCTTGCTGCTCCTCTTCAACCCGAATATTGTTCTCTCTTAAGTACTCCTCCCAAGTTGCCCAATGACTACGAGGCCTAGGAATTAGAATTTTCATCCTTTTCAGCATCCTATTATCAATGCAAGGCAAATCTCTTTTAAGTGATTCTCCATAAATCGGATGCTCAACTGCAGAAGCTAAAATAGTAGCTATCCATCCTATGGAAATATTATCAATGTATCCTGGCATTTTCTGTAAGTTCTTAATTCAAATAGCTATAATGCCTGCTCCATTTATTGCTATTCCATCCATCATGCATTGGAGAACCATTGCTTGAGATACACTAATAGTGCTTGCATTCTTCAAATTGTTGTACATACTCTTTGTAAGAAAACGATGAATGATTCTTAATGCATGAGTCCTTAAAGCATATACCTTATATTGTCCTCCCACCCAAGGCTCATCTAATTCATGATCCTTGATTCGTTCCCGATTCTCCACAGGCAAAGCATATTCCAATTTAGTAGGGGCATTTGGCACAAATCCATGAATTTTAGAGAACTGACTAAAAGTTAAGGAATATCCTTTCTTACCCAACTTAAAACCGACTGTGCCATCCTCCTCATCTCTCTTAAAGTGGCATTCAAAAGAATACAAGAAATCTCGTGCCATATCTGGATATACTTATGGTTTCTTTTCAATGAACTTCCTTTAGCCAATATTTTGGATCAATGGTTCTATCTCATGATCCCACAGATTTCCAGCCGGGATATTGAGGAACAAATGGCTTAAATAGGCGGGCTAGACATAGGTGCATTTGTTGAAGTAGTCAAATTTATTAATCTTGGCCCTGTCCACATATGACGGAATTCGTACACCGGATGAACTTGCTACATCAAGGTATTTAGTCCTTCGAAGTGCCACTACAAAGAAAGAAAAACAAATTGTAAGTGTCAACTCATAACCCAAAATAGACTAAGGTGTAAGCACATGAAGCATGCATTGAATGAATTGAAACACACATGGATGGAATGCAAAATTGATAGCATAAATGTCCCATATAAATGTAGAGAACAAAATGAGAGGTATAAAATGCATCAATAGGTGGGGCACAACGAATATGTTCAAACAATGCAAATCCTAAACATGCCAACCAAAGAATAAAAGTTAACAGTTTTTAAAGAAAACTCACTAAGGCATTTCATCGAACACGTTGTGGGCACAAGTTTGAGCATTAATGGAAAAAGCATAACAAAGGTTGTTTACTACCCAATTGCATACCAAACATCTATAATATGAATATAATACTCATAATCATCCAAAGGAGCAAAAAGAATTAACATGCAACCAAAATGTTAAGTGCAAAGTAACCTAAAAACCAAACATTCATTGAACAAAAATAGCACAAAACACAATAATGGATGATAAGCAAACAATAATTAAGGAGCAATGGGAGTAAATACTTACTTGAAAGTGAGAATCACACTAAAATTGCAGCACAAAGGTGAGGTGGTATGTGTGAGTTGTGAAAAATCTAAAATAATGAAGAAAATGTGGAGAAGGAAGAGATTAAGGGTAGGAGAGAGAGAAAATTAAAGTGAAAGTGGAGATGGTGATGATCGGTGATGAGTGAAAATTCCTTGGTCATGGGTTGATCTTTGTGTTGGTGAGGCGTGGGCACGGTTTAGAGGAAATAAAATAAAGATGAAGAAGAGAAGAAGTTGTGGAAGCTTATATAAAAGGCAGAGGATTGGGGCGTGGCCACGTGAGGTTCATAAGGAGAACTACACGTGGTCACGTGTTGAGGAAAATAGGAGAGCAGCAGTTCTAGCCGTGGCCACGTGATTTTTCCTTTGTAAAACACGTGGTCACGTGTTATATGGGAACTGGGTCAGTAAACAAAGACGTAGCCACGTGATATTTCTCTTGAGAAATACACGTGGTCACGTGTATCAAATAATTTTTTTCACCTCATCAACCTGTAGCCACGTGATGGTATAGAGAGAACCACACGTGGTCACGGGTACATGTATTTTCCTTTAATTTTTGAAACACATACACAAAAAACTCTTCCTTAAATGCAATTTTTTCTATTTTAAGCTTTGAAAACACGAATTTTTTCCATTAAAAACATGTCCTCTTTTATAAACCTTGACTTACTCACTTCTTTTCGTGAATCAAAACACACAAACACTAAAAAATGCAAAAACACACAAACTTAACTAAAACTTAACTGTAAAAAGAAAGGAGAGAAAAGAGAAAACGATTAAAAGTTCTAAGTTTTTAAAGTCTCCAGCTAGACTTTCCAAACCATTTTTAAGTATCTTGAAGAACTATGGTTGCTTCAACAACCTCTTATTGTCCAATTTGGTATGGTTTAAGTCGATGACCATTGACTGTAAATTCACGTCCATCTCTTAAGCTTTTGATTGTCACTACACCAAAATTACTGCTTGATATCACTTGATATGGTCCAAGCCACTTCGATTTCAGCTTTCCTGGAAAGAAATGAAGACGACTATTATAAAGAAGCACTAACATTCCCAAAACAAAATCTTTTATCCTTAGATGCTTGTCATGCCATCGTTTGGTCTTTTCTTTATAAAGTGCAGCATTGTTATATGACCATTGTCGAATTTCTTCGAGTTCATTGAGCTGCAATTTTCTCCTTTCTCCTGCATTTCTCAAATCAAAGTTAAGAAATTTGGTAGCCCAATATGCTTTATGTTCTAATTTGACTGGAAGGTGACATGCTTTTCCAAACACAATTCTAAAGGGAGACATACCTATAGGAGTTTTGAATGCAGTTCGATAAGCCCATAAAGCCTCATATAACCTAAGAGACCAATCTTTTCTAGAGTTATTTACTATTTTTTCTAAGATTGATTTCAATTCTCTATTAGATACTTCCACTTGTCCATTGGCTTGAGGGTGGTATGGAGTTGTGATTTTGTGCTTAACACCAAATTTCTTAAGTAAGGTCTTAAATTGATGGTTGACAAAATGTTTACCTCCATCACTTATAATAGCTCTAGGTGCTCCGAATCTAGTGAAAATATTCTTCCTAATGAATTCCAACACAATTTTTGCATCACATATCCTAGTAGCTATTGCCTCTACCCATTTACTAACATAATCCATAGCTACCAAAATATACTCAAACCCAAATGAATTTGGAAAAGGCCTCATAAAATCAATGCCCCGAACATCAAAGATTTCCACTTCTAGAACATTGTTCATAGGCATCTCATCTCTTTTGGATATATTCCCTACTCGTTGGCATCTATCACAAGTAGCTATCAAAGATCTTACATCCTCGAATAAAGTAGGCCAGAAAAAACCTGATTGGAGTATCTTTCGAACTGTCCTATTTGGTCCGTAATGACCTCCAACTTCACCTCTATGACATTGGTTTATGATAGCTTCTTGCTCCGATTCCGGTACACATCTTCTTAGTATTTGATCCGGGCATATCTTGATAAGGTATGGATCATCCCAAAGGTAATGCTTGGCATCCGCTATGAGCTTTTTCTTTTGTTGCCAAGTAAATTCCTTAGGAAGATAGCCACTTGCAAGAAAATTAGCTATATTAGCATACCATGGAACTGAATTCTCATAAGTATAACAAGCACAAATATGTTCATCGGGAAATAAGTCAGAAATTTCTCCCTTTTCGACACTAGCATGATCCAATCTAGATAGATGGTCAGCTGCAAAATTTTCTGTGCCTTTCTTATCTTTGATTTTGACATCAAATTCTTGAAGTAGTAACACCCATCGGATAAGTCTTGGTTTAGAATCCTTCTTTGCAAAAAGATGTCTCAATGCGGCATGGTCCAACCACACCGTAACTTTGGATCCTAAAAGGTAAGACCTGAATTTCTCAAATGAAAAGACTATTGCCAAGAGTTCCTTCTTCGTAGTGGTGTAATTTACTTGGGCTCCGGTGAGTGTATGGCTTGCATAATAGATGGTGTAGAAAATCTTCTCCTTCCGTTGTCCTAAGACTACTCCAACTGCATAATCACTTGCATCACACATAATTTCAAATGGTAAGCTCCAATCGGGGGATGCAATGACCGGTGCACTAACTAATTTTTGCTTCAATAGGTTAAAAGCCTGCAAGCACTCAGCATTAAAATTAAATGCAGCATCTTTAAGCAATAAATTAGAGAGTGGTTTGGCAATTTTAGAAAAATCCTTAATAAATCGACGATAAAACCCGACATGACCAAGGAAACTCCTAATGCCCTTTACACTAGTTGGTGGAGGTAATTTCTCTATCACATCAACTTTTGCTTTGTCAACCTCAATGCCTTTTTTCAAAAATTTTATGCCCTAAAACAATGCCTTCTCTAACCATGAAATGACATTTTTCCCAATTTAGCACAAGATTTATTTCTTGGCACCTTTTCAAAACCAATGCTAGATTATGCAACAAGATTCAAAATCATGACCATAAATAGTGAAATCATCCATAAAGTCATGAAATATGGCCATCATGCATCGTTGGAATGTGGCAGGTGCATTACAAAGACCAAAAGGCATTCTCCTATATGCAAATGTTCCATATGGACATGTGAATGTGGTCTTTTCTTGGTCTTCCGGGGCTATAGGTATTTGCATATACCCTGAATAGCCATCTAAGAAATAATAAAATTTATTTCCTGCTAATCTTTCTAACATTTGGTCAATAAAAGGCAATGGAAAATGGTATTTTCTAGTGGCATTATTTAACCTTCTATAGTCCATACATACCCTCTATCCCGTTACCTTGCATGTAGGAATTAATTCATTATTTTCATTTATTACTACAGTCATTCCCCCCTTTTTAGGCACACATTGAATAGGACTTACCCAATTACTATCAGAGATAAGATCGATAATGCCTGTATCAAGTAGTTTCAATACCTCATTTTTTACTACCTCTTGCATAGTTGGGTTGAGCCTTCGTTGAGGTTGCACCACCGATTTAAAGTTGTCCTCCATGGGCATACGATGTGTACAATAGCTTGGGCTAATCCCTTTTAAGTCGGATGTTGCCCAACCAATTGCTCCTTTATGCTTTTTGAGGACTCTAATAAGCATTTCTTCTTCCAAATCTGTCAACAAAGATGGAATAATTACTGGATTAGCATTATCACTTAAAAATACATATTTCAAATGAGATGGAAGTGTTTTAAGTTTAGAATCTCTCTTAGGAGGGGATGGTTCATCCTCCATTTCATTATCTTCACTATGCTCTTGTTCCAGAATTTGTATCAACTTTTTCTCCTTTGTATCCAACTCTTCCATTTTCTTTGGATGCATCAAGCAACTTTACAGCTCATCTTTGAGAATGATTTCCTCTTGCTTTGTGTTGGCACATTCTTGAAACTCATCAACAAAGTAAATGGATTCTTCAAAATCATACGAGGGGTGCTTTAGAATTTTATTAACATTAAAAACCATTTCCTCCTCGTTAAATCTTAAAGTAACCGTTTGTCCATGAACATCGATTAATGCTTTTACTGTGTTCAAGAATGGCCTCCCCACAATTAATGGCAATCTTCTATCTTCTTCCATGTCCATCACCACGAAATCAACCGGAAATATGAAATTTCCTACTTTTACCAATAGGTCCTCGATGATTCATTTTGGCTTCTTCACCAATCTATCTGCCAATTGAAGAGTCATTCGGGTTTCCTTTAAATCACCTAGATTCAATTTCCTGCAAATTGAATAAGGCATCAAATTAATACTAGCACCCAAATCACATAAAGCATTTCCAACAAAATTACCTTCTAATTCACAAGGTAATGTAAAACTACCTGGATCTTCTAATTTTTCAGGAATTTTATTGGTTAATATGGCACTACAATTATCGGACAATTGAATCGTTCTTATGCCTTCTAGCTTTTTCTTATTAGTGTATAATTCTTTCATAAATTTAGCATATTTAGGCATGCGTACTAAAGCTTCAGCAAATGGTAAGTTTATATGTAGCTTCTTAAACATGTCCAAAAATCTACTCAATTGTTCATTTTGTTTCTCTTTTCTAGCTAGAACAGGAAATGGTAATTGAGATTCATCAAGAATAGTAGAAACGAGTTTTTCCTTACCTTTACCCTTCTCGAATGTAGGAGATACTTTTTCAGTATTTTCTGAGTTAGAATTACTTACCTCCGTTGTCGGTTCCACCTTTGAGGAAGAATTCTTACCATATTCATTATTCTCTAACTCTTTTCCACTCCTTAAAGTGATTGCTTTAGCTTCCTCTTTTGGATTTCGGTCTACATTAGATGGAAATATCCCTTGAGCACAGTTTGATAAAGAACTAGCAAGTTGCCCCATTTGGTTTTCTAGGTTCCTAATGGATGCCTCTTGGTTTCTCATCCAATTATCTTGCGATTTCCATCTAGCATCTTGACTAGCTAAAATGGAGTTTTGGGAAGCCATGAAATTTGCAATCATTTCTTCAATATTGGATTTCTTTTCTTGAGGAGGGGGAGGTTGAGGTTTTTGAAAACCTGGTGGTTGGTGGTGTGCTTGTGATGGGTATTGATTTGGGTAGTGAGGTGGAGCTTGGTTTTGGTATAAAAGTTGACTATTGTGAGGTTGATTATGATTAAATTGGGGTCTAGGATTAGGGTTAGAAGAAGAACCTTGATTACCTTCCCTCCATGAAAAATTTGGATGGCTTCTCCATCCTGCTGTTGTCAATTTTCGCAAGTATACAAAATCGATTCTAGCAATAAAGAGTGAATGAGTTATCGTTCCCACGAGGACTGATGATCAAGTACCAAAATTGTGACAATTTCCTATTATTTAGACAAGGAAGATTAAAATGATTAACTAAATGAAAATTATGTAAGTAAAACGCACAAACAACTGAAAGATTGAATAAAATCAATAAATAAAAAGCCAAGGTATCTTTGAATTCACTTGAATTTATCTTTTTGTCTATATCTATTAGCAATCAAATTTAATTACTTAAACAAGGGAAGAATAATCCTAATATATTTAACATGCTCTCCCAAGCGATGTCAAACTTAATCATCAATTACCATTAACCTTTCATAACAGTTATTAATAAGTGAGAACAGAACTATGATTATTCTCAATAATCCCCACAAGTCAAGTTATATTATTTCCATTCAAACTATGTTCTTGTGTTACTCACAATCCAATTCAATCTCAAAACTTTCCTTCCATACTAATTTTAAGAAAATAAGTCAGTTAATCAATGGCCAGTTAATTGAAAGCATTAAGCATGATCATAAACAATTGCATAAGCAAAGAAAACTAATTAGATAAACCCAAAAAATTAAGAATTCAATCTACATCAAAGATAACCCTAAAAGTGATTTAGCTCATGCTAATCATATTCAAGAATCCAAAATAACAAATCAAATTCAATAACATAGTTAAATCAAACTTGAAATTGAGTAGGAATGAAAATCTTGGTGCTTGAAGCTTTGATTCCACAAATATCTTCGATCCCCAAATCTTGAGTTTCTTCAATCCCTCCTCCTGTTTTTCCCCCCTCTCATTTTTCCCTCCTCTCATTAGAGATGGAATGAGCCTTTTATATGAAAGAAGTGTCCCAATTCGAATAGAAGAACTCTAGGGCTTATTTTGGAAGAAATAAAACAGAGTTGGAATAGGAGAATAAGTAAAACATTGCATTCTCGTTTTTATCCTGTCATCACACCCTCAGGTGGTGATTTTCGCCCAGTGTCACCACCTGAGGTGGTGAAATCGTCTGTCCATCTAAACATCACAGCCTTGGGTGGTGAAACCCTTTGGTTGTCATCTTTCACCATTTTGTACTCTTTTTGACCTCTGAAGCTTCCAATGCAAACTTTGTCTCCAAATGAACTTCTAACCCATTAATCATTGAAGATTAATAAGATTAAACCTAAAACCACTAAGATTAATATAATTAAGACAACTTAGCAATCAAAGGATGAAAATAAAAAAATGTCACTAAAAGATAATAAAAATTAACTACTAAACTACTGCTCTACCCTAAAATTCACTAGAAAATGAACCATAAAAACCTATATAAAACCTACTAACAAAATACCCCCAAACTTGAACTTTGCTCGTCCTCGAGTAAAGAAGAATAGACCACATTTTTGAATAATTCAAACTCAGAATTTCAGATGATAGCAATCAATATTGATCAAAACAAGTAGAATCATAATTTATCAATTATCACAAGTACATTCTATATTCTCCCTTTACACTCCAAATCCAATGGATTACAGCTTCCTATAAACCATGACTTTTAAAGCTAAATGGACTTATCATAAGCAGCTAGCATTGCACAATAAATTATCATCAATCCACACCAAACATAACAATTTCAACCAAGTCCTCAAGAATGCGATATAGAAAATTTAGCATCATGACCACACAAATAAGTTTCGATAAGAGTAAAGCCAATACATAAGGATACATGTACTCAACCTGCCAAGATAAATAAAAGTTACAAATTCATGCAAATAAACTTAGAGAACATGGGAGCCAAATTTTCTCTTATGCTTTTGATTCACTTTTCCTATTTGAGGCAATTTTAATGGCTTTTGTTCGAGCTTATATCGGCCCCTATGGGGGTACACTCTCCCAACACTAGTTTTCTCCATACACAAAGCTCATTACCAAGACTTTGCTTAAGGGAAATAGGTCCGAACCACCTGAATCAAACCATCATTGTTTTTTTTTTACATGGCAAATTTTGAGCTAGGAACGGCCCCTACGGGGTACAGCTCTCCCAGCATTGATCTTTTCCATTCACAAGGATCATTATCGAAACCTTGATTAAGGGGAACAAATGTCGTACCACTTGAACCGACCAATGTTGGTAAACCACTTCTCAAAAAGGAAAAGATAAAAATTTATTTATTATTTTTTTTTCTTTTTTTGGTTTCTGGTCATCCGATGTTTCTAAATTCACTGCTTAAAAATTAAAAGCTTATGCATATAAAGGCAAGGTTAAAATAAGGTTTCCAAATGCATTAACAGTATCTCTTGCAAGCAAATTAAATTTTTTTTTACTCATACATCCTATTCTTGAGAAATATAGTTAAAATTAATCATGTTGGATGCAAAAAGATGAGAAAAAATTATTTGTGCTAGCTTATTAAAATAAATCAATCTAGATATAAAAGTCATAATTTAGAAAGTTTGTTCATCGACAGAATGAAGTTTAAGCACAAAATGATCAACCTAATTTAGCCACTATCAAACTATACTCTAGCTTAACTTACTCTTCAATTAGATGCTATCATCCGAAATCGAGCTCAAATACATTCAAATTCAAATGCCAAACAAGATCCAAGCAAATTTTAAGCTAATTTTTTTTTCAGCAAAATAAATCATAGAAAAACAATAAAAACAATTGCAGCCACCGCCAAACTTAAAATATGCATTGTCCTCAAAGCATGAAAATGGTAGGCATGAAAAAAAAATAGTAAGACAAATTAGAACACTTTCCTGAAAATTGTGAGGACTATATAGCATGAGCGACTACGGAGGTGGACGAGAATATGGTACGAGGGATGCAATTAAAAACTCCATGCGATCCCGCAGGTTAGAGATTTGCGCTTGCACATCATCAATTCTAGCATCAACATGAACTTTCAACTGCTCAATAGTTAAGGTGGCGCTAGAGGAGCTTGGTTCAGTGAGTAGGAAAATCGGGCTCTCTTCTTGCTCGGTATGTTTGTCTGGGCTGTCATGTATATCCTGTACCCGTTGTTTCTCAATAGGAATAGAATTGCCATTTTTATCTAACAACATCCATTGGTTAGCTTCCCATTTACAAAATTTCATAGATTGAAGAGTTTCAAAATCTACATAACTGGTCCGTATCGAAAATGGACCCAAGTTTCCTATTCTGAAATGTTTTGCTATGGCTGTAACAAAGCCTCCTACGACAATTTTTCCTTTCTCTTGCTCACTCACCTTTTTTAGATGGTCTAAAAGCCAAACACCACCATTAACCAGGGTACCTTGATGCATGCAGTACAAAAAAAATAACTCAGATTTTGTGACAGATCCTTGGCTATTACCCCTACTGCAAAAAGTATGGGATAGCACCCTATGAATATATCGAAATGCATATAGCAAGTTAGACGATTTACTCACTGCAAGTTGAAAATTTTCACTACTATCAGTAAGGGTATGCCAAGCACCAGACATACTAAAATCCTTAGGATATGAACGATGACCTTGGTTAGGCAACTTAAAAATAGAATTCAGAGTTGGTAAGTTAAGCTTATAGTTCTTACTTCTAAGTCTAAATGTGAATGTATCAAAATCATTCATATGGTGTGGGCTTATATCACATTTTAAAGAGCTCAGAAATTCTAAGGTCAGATCATGGTAACTATGGTTTTCAAAATTCATGAATGCTTCCCAACCAATTCCTTTCATTAATGTATGAACATCATTAAATAAACCCAAAGTTTGAAGCATATTCTTATCAAAAAATTTCATAGCACCATGACTTTTATTAAAAATTTGTTCATATCTTGTTTGCTGAAATGGTGTACCAAACTGAAAATTAGGCTCACCTAGTCTTGGAGGTTTGATTGCTTCTTGCCCTTCGATGATGGCTGGCGTTGGTCTCGGTTTCTTCTTGGATGGTTTCCCCTAGTTTTGCTTCCTTTCAGCTGCCTTCTTACTCCTTGTAATGGAGATTGCTGCACTTTTTCCTTTCTCTCTTTTTCTTTCCATGATTGGATTTGTTTTTTCAAAAATCCCCAATTAAAAAAATTAGGGATTTAAGAACACAAACAAAAAGATTTATAATCTCGATTTTGATGAAGAGAAATGAAAAGAAGGAGAAGAGAATTGATTAAGATAAAAAAACCTAGTTCTAATGTCAATCCACAGCAAGATAAAACCGGGACTGCAAAAGCATAAAATTTTTTTTCCTTGAGAACTATGCCGTTCACGATGGGCACTGGAGAAGGGTTGTGTATGCCTAATTTAAAGAGGACAAACCTTGGGGTGGACACGTGAAAGGCTCTATTAAAACAATTAAACAAAAGCTTCAATCGGTGTTTTAAACGATTTCATGGTGTGTAATCGTGAAATCCACTGCCAATGTGCCATTCACTTTCCTTTTCTTTTTCTTTTTAATTCTCATTTCCCACTTCAATGCCGTGGAACCCACTGCATCAATTGTTTTATTTGTTTCACTTGGCCACTTCTCATTTCCATTTCACACTACAACCACGTGAAAGCCACTATTGCTTTTTCATTCTTTTAAGTCTTTTGTCTTATTAGCCTTTAGTTTCCCACTTTCCCACATTTTAACTTTTTTTTTAGCAAATAAACCTGCAAAAACAAAACAAAATATAATAAATTAAAAATCAAAGGTATAAATCACAAAGTCACTAATTACGAATAAAACTAATATACCTAAATATTAAGCTTAAAAAAATAAATAGCAATCTAATAAAATTCAAAATAAATAAAATAAAATAAATTAAACTAAAATAAAAATAAATAAAAAAATTAATTGAATAATTGGGTTGCCTCCCAATTAGCGCTTTGTTTAACGTCTATAGCTAGACTGAATTACGCCCTTTTACTCGAATCGAAGGACTTCGATGGATGAGATGCTATCACCCTCGAAATAAGGTTTCAGTCCATGCCCGTTAACTTTAAAAGTTGGGTCCTCGCTTTGAACTTCAATAGTCCTATAAGAAAAAATCCTTAAAATTGTGAATGGACCAGACCAATGAGATCGAAGCTTACCTAGAAAAAGTTTAAGACGAGAGTTAAATAATAAAACCTTTTGTCCAACATAAAACTCGTGTCTTACAATATGTTTGTCATGCCAGTTCTTGGTCCATTCTTTATAAATTTTGGCATTCTCATAAGCTTGAAGGCGAAACTCATCCATTTCGTTGAGTCATAATAATCTCTTTTCTCCTGCAGCTCTTTCATCAAAATTTAACAGTCTCATTGCCCAATATACTTTATGTTCCATTTTCACTGGCAAATGGCAAGATTTTCCATATACCAACTGATATGGGGACATCCCAATTGGAGTCTTGAATGCTGTTCTATATGCCCATAATGCATCATCGAGCTTCCGTGCCCAATCTTTCCTAGAAGAGCACACCATTTTCTCCAGAATCCTTTTGATTTCCCTATTAGATATTTCAACTTGTCCGCTGGTTTGAGGGTGATACGGTGTACCTACACGATGAGTCACACCATATTTCGTCAGTAAAGAATCTAAGTAACGATTGCAAAAATGTTTACCTCCATCGCTAATAATAGCTCGTGGGGTTCCAAAACGGGCAAAAATATTCTTCCTTAAGAACTTCATAACACTTTTGGCATCATTATTTGACAACGCCACTGCTTCAACCCATTTAGACACATAATCCATTGCCATCAAAATATACTGGTTTGAGCAAGATTTTCCCATAAAGTCGATTCCCTATACGTTAAATAACTCAACTTCTAAGATGTTTTGTAGTGGCATCTCATTTCTCTTGGAAAGGTTACCTGTTCTTTGACATCTATCACAAGTAGAAACAATATGAAAAGCATATTTGAACAAGTTAGGCCAATAAAAACTGCATTGTAATACCTTAGCTGCCGTTTTAGAGTGTCCAAAATGACCACCACACTTAAGAGTATGACAATGTCTTAAAATATCATTCATTTCATGCTCAGGAACACATCACTTAATAATTTGATCAACACATAATCTAAACAAGTATGGGTCTTCCCAATAATAATGTTTAACATCAGAAAAGAATTTCTTCTTTTGTTGATATGTCATATTTGAGGGAATTAATTCACAAGCTAAATAGTTGGCTATATCAGCATACCATGGTATTTGAGTTGCAATGACCGCGTACAATTGTTCACCAGGAAATGATTCATTGATTGAGCACTCATTATCATCAGTTCTCTCTAATTCAAGTCTAGAGAGATGGTTAGCTACCACATTTCAACACCTTTCTTATCTCGAATTTCAAAATCAAATTCCTGCAAAAGTAATACCCATCTAATTAGTCTTGGTTTAGCTTCTTTCTTTTGAAGGAGATACTTAATAGCCGAATGATCAATGAAAACTATTGTTTTATTTCCTATCAAATAAGAACAAAATTTATCAAAAGAAAAAACAATAGCTAAAAGCTCTTTTTCAGTAGTTGCATAATTAAGTTACGCATCATTTAAAGTCTGATTAGCATAATAGATAACATGCAACTTTTTGTCCTTTCTTTGTCCAAGAACTGCTCCCACTGCGACGTCACTCGCATCACACATCAATTCAAATGGTAACTGCCAATTTGGCGATGCTATAATAGGTGCCGATGTAAGCTCCTTTTTCAATCTATTGAAAGCAATTAAACACTCTTCGTTAAAATCAAAAGGCATATCTTTAACTAACAATTTACAAAGAGGTTTGGTGATTTTAGAGAAATCTTTGATGAACCGACGGTAAAATCCCGCATGCCCAAGAAAGCTTCGTACTCCCTTAACTGAGGTTGGAGGTGGTAATTTATCAATCACTTCAATCTCCTTATCCACTTCAATGCCGTGTTCTGAAATCTTGTGACCTAGAACAATTCCTTCTTGCACCATAAAATGACACTTTTCCCAATTTAAGACTAAGTTAGTCTTTTCACATCTTTGTAAAACTCGAGAAAGGTTAGTTAGACAATGATCAAAAGAGGAACCAAAAATAGAAAAATCATCCATAAAGACTTCAATAAAATCCTCAATCATATCAGAGAAGATAGCCATCATACACCTTTGAAAAGTCGCTGGTGCATTGCATAAGCCGAATGGCATTCTTCTATAAGCAAACGTACCATATGGACAAGTGAATGTAGTTTTCTCTTGGTCCTCCGATGCTATGGGAATATGTAAATAACCTGAATATCCATCTAGAAAGCAATAATATTTATATCCTGCAAGTCTTTCAATCATTTGATCCATAAAAGGTAAGGGAAAATGGTCTTTACGTGTTGCATTGTTAAGTTTTCTGAAATCAATACATACACGCCACCCTGTTACTATTCTAGTTGGTATTAGTTCATTATTTTCATTGGCTACAACAGTAATTCCCCCCTTTTTAGGTACAACTTGTGTAGGACTAACCCAATTGCTATCCGAGATAGGATATATAATTCCTGCATCTAAAAGTTTGATGACTTCCTTCTTCACAACTTCCTTCATACTAGGATTTAATCTTCGTTGAGGTTCAATTGAAGGTTTGTGATTTTCTTCCATTAAAATTTTATGCATGCACAAAGAAGGGCTAATCCCCTTAATGTCAGCTATTGTCCAACCTATAGCTTTAATATGTGATCTTAGAACATGCAATAACTTTTTCTCTTATTCCTTAGTCAAATCAGCAGCTATGATTACAGGAAGAGTAGAAAATTCTCCTAAGAAAGCATACCTGAGATGTGCTGGAAGTTGCTTGAGCTCTAATGTAGGAGCTCTAACAATGGAAGGTACTGCAGGGGTTGATTCTTTCTCAAGTTTCTCAAACACTTGCTTCATTTCAGTATAAGTTCTATCACGACCTTTCTTTGATCCACTTTTTCTAGATCCTACTACCTGTACCTCATCAATCTCCACCAACTCATTAGAACACAAAAATTTAGGTTGATTTAAAGTTTCTTCCACACATTCATCGATAATGTCAACCCGATTACAATCAAAAAAATTAGAAGGGTATTTAGAAGCATTTAAAACATTAAAATTTACCTCTTTCTTGTCCTACTCTCAATGTCAACTTACCTTGTTCTACATCAATTAAGGCGCATCCAATGAGGAGAAAAGGTCTTCCTAAAATCAGTGGTACTTCTCCTTCCTCTTCCATGTCAAGAATTATAAAATCAGCAGGAAAAATGAATTTTTCGATTTTGACAAGAATGTCTTCAATTACACCCAAAGGATGTCTGATCGATCTATCCGCTAGTTGCAATGATATGGTGGTGGGTTTGACTTCTCCCAATCCTAATTTTTTAAACAAAGAAAAGGGCATTAGATTTATGCTAGCACCAAGATCACATAAAGCTTTACTACTCTCATTATTTCCTATTTTGCAATCAATAACAAAACTCCCTGGATCTTTTAATTTTTGAGGTAGTTTTCTCTGAATAATGGCACTGCATTCAGCTGTCAACTTTACCGTCCATATTCTTCTAACCTTCTCTTCTTGGTAAGAATCTCCTTTAAAAATTTAGCATATGATGGCATTTCTGCTAAAGCCTCTGCAAAAGGAATGTTAATGTGCAATTTTTTAAAGATATCTAAAAATTTAAGGAAATTCTTATCTTTTTTATGCTTTTGAAGTCGTTGAGGAAAAATAACCGGTGGAAAGTATGGCTTGATTTGTTCGGTTTCATTAATGCCTTCTCCCCCATCTTTGATGTCCATTTTTCCCTTTCTTGATACATCAACTTCCTTATTCTTTTGCTCTTCTAGCTCTCTACCATTTCTCAATGTAACTGCCTTCAATTGTTCCTTTGGATTTGTCTCTGTATTGCTAGGCAAATTACCTTGAGTTCGATTTGTCATGGCTTGTGCCAATTGACCAATTTGAAGCTCTAAATTCTTGATAGAGGCTTGTTGATTTTGAAATGTTGTCTTGGTATCAACCATAAAATCTGTGGTTGCTTTGGTGAGGTTAGCAACTAAATCTTCCAATGAAGTTTTCTTCTTTTGTTGCTGAAATCCCGGTGGAGCTCTTTGCACATGCTGCTGGTTCGTCCATGAGAAGTTCGGATGGTTTTGCCATCTCGGATTATATGTGTTGGAATATGGGTTCTGCTGTTGGCGACCTTGATTAGTTAGAAAATGGGCTTGCTCCGAACTTTGCTGAGTAAAAGTTACTCCTTCTTGGCATTCATTGGTTCCATGTTGTCCAGCACATGTTTCACAAACCTGCATATAAGATTGAATAGAATTCAACCCTAATTTATCAACTTTAGTAACTAAAGCATCTATTTTAAAATTAAGTGCAGAAATAGCATCAATTTCTAAAAGTCCGATAGTTTTCTTGAGGGCGCTTCTGTCGGATGAGTTGTACATATAGTTGTTCATTGTGATTTCCTCAAGAAGCTTCATTGCATCATCCATTTCTAATCCCATAAAAGCTCCTCCTGCTGCTGCATCTACCAAGATTCGAGTGTTGGGATGGAGACCGGTGTAAAAATTCTGCACTAACATCCAATCTGCTATTCCATAATGTGGACACTTCCTCAAAAGATCTTGAAATCTCTCCCAAGTATGATATAAAGCTTCAGACTCTCATTGTGCAAAGTTATTAATTTCAGACCTTAATTTTGCCGTCTTTGCTGGAGGAAAGAATTTTGTTAAGAATCTCTTAGCTAGATCATTCCATGTAGTAATTGTCCTCGCCGGCAAAGATTCCAACCAACTCTGAGCCTCGTCTCTAAGTGTGAAAGGAAAGAGTCTCAGTCTAATTGCCTCATCAGAAGCTCCGTTAGTCTTAAATGTGCCACAAATAGCCAAAAATCTTGAAATATGCAAATTTGGATCTTCAGTGGTCAACTCGCCAAATTGACATGAATTTTGAAGCATAGACAATACAGATGAATTAATCTCAAAGTTGTTGGCTTCAATGGTAGGTTGCATAATGCTTGATGTTGCTCCTTCAACAGTTGGGGTCGAATAGTCGTGCAATGCGCGTCTGGCTGGTTCCCTCATTACTATATCCTTTTTTATTTCCTTCTTTTCTCTTTGTTCCCTTAATCTAGCTTTGAAGGTGCGCTCAATTTTGGGATCAAATGGCAATAGTTCAAAACTTTTTGATCTTCTCATACACCTACAAAAAAAAATTAAGAGAAAAATTAAAAATAAAATAAAATCTAAAGTAATAGCAAATTATTTTGTATTGATATTAATCTATTCAATCCCCGACAACAGCGCCAAAAACTTGTTGTCAATTTTCACAAGTATACGAAATTGATTATAGTAATAAAGAGTGAATGAGTTATCGTTCCCACGAGGACTGATGATCAAGTACCAAAATTGTGACAATTTCCTATTATTTAGACAAGCAAGATTAAAATGATTAACTAAATGAAAATTATGTAAGTAAAACGCACAAACAACTGAAAGATTGAATAAAATCAATAAATAAAAAGCCAAGGTATCTTTGAATTCACTTGAATTTATCTTTTTGTCTATATCTATTAGCAATCAAATTTAATTACTTAAACAAGGGAAGAATAATCCTAATATATTTAACATGCTCTCCCAAGCGATGTCAAACTTAATCATCAATTACCATTAACCTTTCATAACAGTTATTAATGAGTGAGAACAGAACTATGATTATTCTCAATAATCACCACAAGTTAAGTTATATTATTTCCATTCAAACTATGTTCTTGTTTTGCTCACAATCCAATTTAATCTCAAAACTTTCCTTCCGTACTAATTTTAAGAAAATAAGTCAGTCAATCAATGGCCAGTTAATTGAAAGCATTAAGCATGATCATAAACAATTGCATAAGCAAAGAAAAATAATTAGATAAACCTAAAAAATTAAGAATTCAATCTACATCAAAGATAACCCTAAAAGTGATTTAGCTCATGCTAATCATATTTAAGAATCCAAAATAACAAATCAAATTCAATAACATAGTTAAATCAAACTTGAAATTGAGTAGGAATGAAAATCTTGGTGTTTGAAGCTTTGATTCCACAAATATCTTCGATCCCCAAATCTTGAGTTTCTTCAATCCCTCCTTTTATTTTTCCCCCCTTTCGTTTTTCCCTCCTCTCATTAGAGATGGAATGAGCCTTTTATATGAAGGAAGTGTCCCAATTCGAATAGAAGAACTCTAGGGCTTATTTTGGAAGAAATAAAACAGAGTTGGAATAGGAGAATAAGTAAAACATTGCATTCTCGTTTTTATCTCGTCATCACACCCTCAGGTGGTGATTTCCGCCCAGTGTCACCACCTGAGGTGGTGAAATCGTCTGTCCATCTAAACATCACAGCCTTGGGTGGTGAAAGCCTCTGGTTGTCATCTTTCACCATTTTGCACTCTTTTTGACCTCTGAAGCTTGCAATGCAAACTTTGTCTCCAAATGAACTTCTAACCCATTAATCATTGAAGATTAATACGATTAAAACTAAAACCACCAAGATTAACATGATTAAGCCAACTTAGCAATCAAAAGATGAAAATAAAAAAATGACACTAAAAGATAATAAAAATTATCTACTAAACTACTGCTCTACCCTAAAATTCACTAGAAAATGAACCATAAAAACCTATATAAAACCTACTAACACCTGCATTGTAAGTGTTGCTATATGGGTTCAAGGCATTGACTTCTTCTACCATATTTTCAGCATTCTTCATTCCCAAAGGTCCTTGACTTCCTGCATAAGAATCAATTTCATTAGATAACATAGAAACATTTTTTGCTTTAAGCTCATTTATTTCTTTTAAGTGCCTTTTTTCCATTAATTCTAATTGAGCTTTTAGCATGGCTATTTCATCAATATTATGAACTCCCTGTTTCTTTTGAGTTGCTCTAGAGGTTGCCCATTGAGCATCATTGGTGGCCATCTCATCAAGGAGTAAAAATGCATCCTCGGGAATTTGATTCATGAAACTTCCATTTGAAGCTACATCTAACAAAGATCTTGTTGATGGATGGGCACCTGCATAGAAAATATGCATTAATTGAAAAATAGGAACTTCATGATGTGGACAACTCTTTAAAAGTCTAATAAATCTTTCCCATGCTTCATGGAATGGTTCTTCATAAAATTGCTGGAAGTCACTTATTTGTTTCCTAATGAGGGCAGTCTTAATAGGTGGGAAGAACTTGCAAAGAAATTTTTCTTGCATTTGTTGCCAAGAATGGATGGATTGATTTGGTAGCATTTGTAGTCAACCCCTAGCTTTTCCTATAAGGGTAAATGGAAAGAGTTTCAACCTAATTGCATCAGTCGATACATTAGGAATTTGCATAGTGTCACTCACTTCTAAGAACATATCTAAATATTGTGTAGGATCCTCTATGTCCGAACCTGAAAATTGGTTTCTTTGTACCATAGTGATGGTAGCGGGTTTAATCTCAAAGGGTTGGTGGTGAGGAATCCTAATAGTTCTATGTTCTTCATTCCACCTAGGGATAGCATAATCCCTAATTGTTCTAGGTTTATACCCATTCCCGGGAGCTTGGTGGGGTATGTGTTGCTCTTTAATCCTAGGTGGCGGATCATTCATAGGTTGTTCTATTTTTGGGTCATTCATGTTGCCTCTTAACCTTCTAATCCTATGGAATGTCCTTTCAATTTAAGGGTCTAATGGTATGATGGGGTTTTCTCTCACCATAAACCACTAGTCACCTAAAAAGAAAATAAGAAAATAGATGAAGAAGAGAAGAAAAACACACAAAAATAACTTTAAAATCAAAATAAATAAACAAATGCCAATGTTTTCCCCAGCAACGGCGCCAAAAACTTGACCGGATTCTATCAAGTGTACTAGATCGGCTAGTAATATAGGGAAATAAGATTATGACCCATAATATTGAACCCAAGGGAAACTTGTGTTTGTATGTGCTATTGCAATTTCAAATCCAATTTTCGTGTGCAAAAGAGAGAAGAGGAATCTCAAATTTATGATGAGTGAAGAATTAAAACTAAAAACAATAATTTAAAACCAAAGTAAAACAATCTAAAAAGCTAAAGTAAAGGAGAAATCTATTGAAAGCAAGTAAATTGAATGAGTTAAAAATCAATATTAAAGACAACTTTCACTAAAGGACTATCCACGTTAACAAGTATTGCTATGACTTAAATAAAAGAAAACATACAAGTGATTATAGAGAATTCAGTTTAATAAAACCAAATAACTTTATTCAAGATTACCATTCCAAGCATCAAATTTTCTTATTCAAATAAACTTAACACTTAGCATAAAGAACTGAATTAATTTTCCTAGATGTCTATTAAAGCCTTTCTCAAGAGATTTAACTTTCACCTATTCTTGGTTACTCTTTTCTTAATCTTAACTTAATCAAATCAACACATAATTATAGCTTATTCAAATTATAATCATGTATTAATCCAACTAAATTACCCTAAGAGCATGCAAGTCATGAGTCAACTTAAATCAATTAATTAACCAATGCTTAATCAAGTTAATAATCAACTTAAAATTGAGAAAAGACAAGACTATGTTTAAGAACCAAAAAATAATCAACTTGTATTTAAATTGAAGAACAACTTAAGTCATAGCAATACAAGTTTAAGGATTCAAGTATCCTTTATCAAAAGTTAGAGAAAACTACTCACAAACCATTCTAAAAATTAAAACAACATTTTGGAAAAAAAAACAGTAAACAAAGAACGTAGAAAAACAACTAAGAAAACAAAGCTTAATTCTCAGGATTGATTTTTTTCTTATGTGTTTTGGACTGCTATTTATAGGAAAAAATTGTAGAAGACTCCTTGTTAAACTCCAGTCACATAATAGGAATCAAATTCTGCTAAAACAGGAAGCTCGAAATTCCTTCGGGATGTGGGAAAACTGGATCACGTGGTCACGCCCCTCAACATGCTTTCTCTACACGTGACCACGGCTCCATTTGTTCTTCCTCCACACATGGCCACGTGTGGTCCTTCACTGGAATCCATGTGGTCATGTGTCTTCACTTTGTTTCTTCACTTCTCATCACATGGCCACGATTCCTCACAAAAGCTTCTTCATGTGGCCACGTGTCTTATGCTTCAATGTTTTCACGTGGTCACGTCTCAAGGCTCTGGACTGGAAACTCATATTCTCGTCTAACTTCTTCATATTTGCACTTATGGCCCTAAACTTTGCACTTTTTACACTTTAAGCCCTTTTATATCAATTTTACCCTGAAAATCACACAAAACACAGAATTAACCACAAAAACATAAATATTAACAAATTAACTCTAATTTAACCTAAATAAAACCAAAATAACTAAATAACACAACTAAAAACATATCAAAACTATATATAATTCATAGTTATCAGGTACATACCTTTGGCTTTGGGAGTTCCTTTGACTAAAGAATAGTGTCCTAAAATCAAAGAGGAGAGGGACAACATGAGTAGAATCCCATATGCATCTGCTATTGGATCTATCATGTACGCTATGTTATGTACTAGGTTGGATGTTGCTCATGCACTGAGTATAACCAGTAGGTTTCAGCAAGATCCTAATGAGAAGCATTGGTATGCTGTAAAGGGGATTCTTAAGTACCTGCAAAAAACTAAGGATCACTTCTTAGTGTTTGGTGGTCAAGAAGAGCTTGTCATACAAGGTTATGCCGATGCTACTTTTCAGACCAGCCCCCAGGATTCAAGATCGCAATCTGGTTTTGTTTTCATTTTGAATGGTGGTGCTATCAGCTAGAGAAGCTGGAAGCAAGAGATAGTTGCTAACTCAACTATAGAATCTAAGTATATTGCAGCAAGTGAAGCTACAAAAGAAGTTGTTGGGATTAGAAATTTCATTTCTAGATTAGGAGTGATCCCAAGCATCCTAGATCCATTAAAAATTTTTTGTGACAATAACGGGGCCATCGCATAAGCCAAAGAGCCCCGGTCACACCAGAAATCTAAACACATACTTAGGAGGTACCACCTGATCAGAGAGATCATTGATCGTAGGGATGTTAAGATTAGCAAGATAGAAAGTGAAAACAATGTAGTAGATCCTTTGACGAAATAGTTGCGTCCAAATCTGTACGAAGCTCATTTAAGAGCATTCGGTATTAGGGCTATGCCTAATTAGGACAAGTGCTAGTGGGAGATTATTAGTGTAAGCCCTAGCCCTAATGTATTGTTATAAATCACTTAAGTTAATAAATAAGGCATTTGTTTTATCTATTGTATTCCTATGCATATCAATTGATAGAACTATCCAAGAATGTTGTTTCAATTTAAGTTATCATGTGTGAGGCACATGGTTGTAAGACCTTGAAACAATTGAGACTTCATTCTAAATATCCCTAATTAGTCATAGTTATGGAAATAACAAATAAATTAAGACTAGTATGCTCTCTCTGATAAGTTGAGTTCTATCTTACGGATCATAAGGACTAGAGTGTCAATCAGAGATCATAGATACATGTTTAGAACATGGTATCTGGATTCAATCCGTTCATAAGAACATTACATGGTACAAGTCATAAGTGTTTCTCATGTGCAAGTTTTGCATCGGAGTTCTTAGACCTAAAATCTCTATGAAACTCTTTATGAATTACTATGTACTTTGACATACACCTAACGTACTCATAACAGGGTAAAAAGTATGGGTATGTTTGGGTATGCACTAATTTATGTTAGAGAGCATGAGAGAAGTGAAGGGATTACCCCTCTCGATAAGAGAGAAAATATCATCGGCCACTTGATCAGTGAACTGAGAAGTGTATGGCCATATTGAGATGAAATAATGAGTAATCATTATTTATCTGAGAGTTTAGTGTCACTGGAATATCAAGAAAGGAATTAGTATATATAAGGATGACTAGTTCCATGCCTTATATTAATTTTGATATTTATGGGTAAGGGGCTATGCAAAATTGCATTAGGTCACTAAATTCTATTTGCATTTTCATTTAATTTGGAATGCTATAATATCTTGCTAGATAATATATATAGCCTTTGAATTAATTTATTAATTCATTGCCAATATTAAATGGACCTATAGGATCGCACACAAAACATTGGGCTTAAAATATTTAAATAGTGTATTAGGCATTAATTTGGGCTTTTATTTAAAGTCAAATTAATGTGGATAATGGGTATTAAAATTGCTAAATGGAATTTGGCCTATGAAGAGTGAAAAACACGGCGAAAGGAATGGTAAATTGATTATTTATTTATCTTTAGATATTTGATTATTTATCTTTAGATAATTAAGTTGATTAAATTTAAATTCCTATATGTCTTTGAATCAAGATATACCACTTAATTAGGAAGTGATGGAGGCTAAAATTACTACCTAAATGCTAGTGCATTTCGGCACACATAAAACCCTAAGCTAGGTGATATATATAGATAAGAAGTAACTTTGCCAATGAGGTTTTTTCTCTCTCTAAGCTTCCATTCTCAAGGGGAAAGGACTCTTCCTTCTTCTCTTGGATTTTAGGTAGCCATTGGTGAACCTTAGGAAGAACAAGATTAGGTCTTGTGTCTTTAGTTTAATACCCATCTCCAAATACACAAAGATTAGAGCTAACACTCTATGTTTTAAGCCATCCTTGCTAGTGTGTGTGTGAGCATAGAGAGGAGTGGCATAAAGGCAGCTCTTTGGCATTGGTGATCAAGATTTAAGGCATATAAGTCCAACTTATTTGCTGGTAATCATTAAAATCAAGTTGTGAAGTGCATCTAAACTTGTAAGTTTTCAAAAACCCTAAAATTGCATGTTTCGAATTTTTATTGTATAGTACGTAGCATGTATGATCCAAAAGTTTAATTTTTCGTTGCGTGATCATCATGTATATGCCGTGTGATATCCCTTTAATTATTACTCCCACATAGGAGGTTGTATGATCTCTTTTCTAGGTGGACTTAGCCTATGGGTCAATGGGGAATCTAATGGATACATATGGTGCATGGTAGAAAATCGACATTATAATCATAACCCTAAATGCATTATTGTTAATTAATGAGGACTATCGTTAATTAAGGCAAAAATTTGATTACTTTGCAATTATCAAGGTTATGTCTTAAGAGGGGTATTTTGGTAATTTTAGTATGTAAGTATATGAGTTAAGTTAAATTATAATTAAAGACAAGGATATAATTGAAGTGAATTAGAAAGTATTGGTGTTAAGTTGAAAGAAATTGAAATAGTGGAGGTTTAATTGTGTATAAGGGTATAGTGGGAATTTTCCTTGGTAAGATATTTATCCCACTATAAACTAGGGTTTTGAGGGAGATGGGGATCGGCATTTGAAGGATCTCTCTCTCTCTCTCTTTCTATGGTCACGGTTTAGAGAAGCATGCTAGGATTTGGGAGTTAACATGAAAGGTAATGTTTTTCCTTTAAGATACCTTCTTTCTTTTCTTTTAATTTTTGATTTCTTTGGTGATGAGAGATTACAAGATCTTGTTGTCATCCTATGTAAGGAAATGAGAGAGAAGCATGTAAATCAAGTGAAAGAGGAGAAAGGAATCATATGTAAAAGAGGTGAAGCTTGATTTTGAGGTACGGGATTTATTTGGAAAAGTTACTGTATACATTTCCCATCTCTTGTTGCATGTGTTTTCTTTGAGAGATTAAGGGTAAATATAGTAGGTGTTGATGATTATAACATGATTAGTAATTTAAATGATAGTATAAGTATGTAGGGAGGTGAGATTTAGGTTTTGATTCTATGTCTACATAATCGGTATTCTGGGTTTTTCTTCTTTTCTTCCCATGCGTGGCCACTCACCATTTTCTTCTTATTCATGCATGGCCATGAATGTGCTTTCTCTTGGGAACACGCAGCCACACGTTGATTTGTCTTTGAGGATGCATGGCCACATGATGATGTTCTTCTTCTCACACATGGCCACGCATGTGTTTCTCTTTGGAAACACACAACCACATGTGTGTTTTTCTCTTGGAGACACACGACCACGTGTGAGTTTTCTCTTTGGAAACCCGTGGCAACGTGATGCTTTCCATCCTCTCATCCACGACCATGTGATGTCTATCTTCCCCTTGCACACGACCAATCATGCTTTTATCTTCGAAAATACATGGCCAACCCTCCTTTCTTTGTATGAAATGGTTGACCAACCATGCTTTATATATATACTCTTTCATTCATTTGAGTATATTCTCACCCCAAGATTTAAGCCATGTAATTAGATATTGAACACAGTATTATATGGTCCATAAGATCCTGACGAGAGCAAAAACTGAGATAATTGGATTAGTAATCAATATGAGTGATTGTAAATAGTTATTAAATAGAGATGGATATGTTACTTGATTACTAAGGGAGTAATAAAGTTTGAAAGTTTGTTATAATGCTAAAGTCTACAAAGATAGGATTTAGAAAGACATGAATATAGCATGAATTATTATAGAAATTAAAAGACATAAAAAGCTATTATAATAAGATAAAGATTGATTTAAGCTGTAATTCATCCAAAGTGACCTACAAATGAATAAAGCATGATCACTTAATATGAAAGTACACACACACATACACACACACATATACATACCTTGTTAGACACAGATTAGATTGAAAGGCTTTAAAATAATAATTCTATAAAGATATGAATTGGAGTCCACTTGAACTCTAATTAGAAGAAGTTACAGGTAAAGATGCTAAATAATTAGGTTTCCAAAATATGTATTAATGCCTAATAGCCAGAAACTAAGAAGAGTGAGAAGAAATACAGTAATCACATGAGTTTATGCTATTTGATTAGTCTTTTATAGTATGGTATAAAGTATGTACAAGGCCAAAGCAATTGGTTCTATCCAGATACTATTTTGATAATCCCTTGCAGTGACACTAGAGTATTATGATTTAACCTTGTAATGAGAATAATATAGTTGCCATGTTACAGGTAACCTATTAACTTTAAACGTACATGCTAATTAATGTATTTTACATACAGGTATAAGGTATGCAATATGCCTAAGTTAAAAAGAGAAGGAATGTTTTAAGGGATATTAAAAAACTATAGAAGAGCGATTATACTTCAAGTCTTCATGGGAATTGATGGTGAACCTTGATGTAAAGGATCATACTTGTCTATTATTCATACCTTATGATGTAAAATGAAAGTTACAAGTTTTCAAGTACTGTTCTATTGTTTAAGATGAGATAATCTTATACAACTCACCTAAGAAAATAATGTTATAAAATGAAAAGTACAAATAAGATGATCATGATATATGTGATAATGTTAAGGTAGATAATCTACTACCTATGATATAATAGACTATAAAAGTGAGCTAAAGGGGCTAAAGATGAACAAGTGTTGACCTTAAGCTATATGAAAACATAGTTACTCTATTATATGTATCATGAATGGTTAAGTGCTGCAATTTATGATTATGTTATCATGTGGTTAATTATGAGAATAGGGAAACTACCCACAGCAAGCAGTAACAAGGTACGTCATCGAGAACTATTCATGAGTTATGTAAGTGAATGTGGTAAAATCGATTAGAGCATGCTACGATGCGTAGCTTGATTTACTATGTGAACAAGTATAAGCAATGAAATTATGTATTTCCATGTTTAAATTGCACACTTATGTATGAGTGCATGTGGGTACGCGCAATGCTACTCATGAAAGCTGATGTGTTGTTATTGTTGCATAAACATGTAACTATTATGATATGAATGAAAGAAAATTGATACAAGCATTAGATTTCATGGTATCATCTATATGTAATAGAGCCTAAAGCTCAGCAATGATGCATGATAAGAATGATATGCATTCTTTATAAATTGTGGCTTAAAGCCAAATAATATATTAAGTAACGAAGAATATCACTCAAAGATGATTATAATGGGATAATCTTAGTTCAGTTATGGATTAGATAGGCATGCCTAGAGGGATACAGTCATAGCTGCCATAGTTGACCCCGTTTGGGTCTTATTCCTTAATGGAACCATTATTTGACCCCCATATTTTGTTCCTTGCTGGAACCATTACTTGACCCTATTTGGGTCCATTATTTGACATCTTTGGATATCTATAGTTTGTTATGTTCGGGTATTCATTGCTCCCGTTATTCACCATTCGAACTAGTACTTAGGTAGGCTATTAAAGATGTAAATGGTGCAAGAAATAAAGTACGTATGTATCGATCACCTCGCTTATATGTATTGGAATCATGATAGTGATTTATTCTATTGCTTTATTCTAAATTTCAGTTAGCTATAAACTACTTCTATGAAATGAAATGCCATGTTATGTAGTATTTGATTGTGATGTCTTACATCAACTATGAGAAAGGTCACCATGTGAGTACCAGTGTGAGTCGGTTCCACGGTGAATAGTTGGGCCACAAGCTTACAATATTGAATTAAACGTTACATGAACTATGACATGCATAACAATATTCATGTAGTGGAAAAATTAGAAAATGTTTGCATGTGGTATGAATACCTTGTCAGATAATAATGAGGGGTAATCCCTATTCCTTGGAATGGCATGCAAATTCGTGAGTATGTATATGAACATTTATGGATGTATGTGTTTATGTATAAGTCTAACATAAATCAAAGTGCAAAGCATGATATGATATGAATCTGTATGATGTTTAAAGTGTAATGATAACATAGCATTAAGGAATACATGTGCAGAAAACCCGAACTAAATGATAAGTTTGTAATATATGTGATGAAAGCATGCCTAGAAATATCTATTGCAACGTTATATAACATGAGCACTTTCTTTTGGATATGAATAAGCAATAAATGCACATGTTAGGTAACCAAATTGGTTAATGGTATTGCGTTGAAGGTTATAAGAATATAATGATAATATTAGTATTCAGGAATAGAAGAATTATAAGGTGTATGAATTGTTCTAAGAAATAAGAGAGTATTAAAAATGATCATTAATTAAAAAAGTTTCTTGGATAAGATAAGATTATATAATGCTTTCGATTTTAGCAATGATGGCATCAATGTTTAAGGTTGAAAGCTCCTCATAATGCCCAATATGGCATGATAAATAATGTAACCTCATAGGTTATTTTATGCTGTTATGATAATTGTATTTGATTTGATGAAGAATATTGTATGAGCTTGTCAATAGATTTTGTTCCCCACTAAGCTTTATAGCTTAGCACTGGTTTGTTTATCCGTGTAGGTTTCAAGAGAACTTCAAAGGATAGGGCAAGATGCGGTTGCCTTGAGGTTTTCAAGATGCTTGAAGGCCCTTTTATGTTATGATTATTTATCCATAAGTTTATTTATTTATGGCATGTAATCAGGGCCTGTGTTATTATTATTACTATTATTATTTATGCTTGATCTTGATTAGGTATGATTGATGATGATTGATAATTATCCATGGTAAAGGAATTAGGGTGTTACACAGCTCTTTGGCATTGGTGCTCAAGATCTAAGGCATATAAGTCTAACTTATTTGCTGGTCATATTTAAAATCAAGTTGTGAAGTGCATCTAAACTTGTAAGTTTTCAAAAACCCTAAAATTGCATGTTTCGAATTTTTGTTGTATATTGTGTGGCATGTATGATCCAAAATTTTAATTTTTTCGCTGCGTGATCATCATGTATATGGCATGTGATATCCCTTCACTTATTACTCCCACATAGGAGATCGTATGATCTCTTTTCTAGGTGGACTTAGCCTATGGGTCATTGGTGAATCCAATGGATACATATGATGCACTGAAGAAAATCAACAGTATAACCTCTCTTATTGAAAGTGCAAATATATGGGTTTTGGCCATTATATATTCAAACAATTCAAATAAATCAGGTTAGGCCCATCAGGGCATGACAGCCTTTGAAGAGTAACCACATAATTTAGTTGGATTTGTTCAATATATAATGGCTTACATAGCAAGCAAAAGTATTAAAGACATACAACCTAGTGGAAGTAGCTATTGTCATTAAATGGGATTGTAGTCGAGTGGTAAAACTTTAGGACTACCAAAGTATGGTCCTTGCTTATAGATCTAGCTCATCATGAGCATAACTACCGATGGGTCACCATTCAATATACCAAATGGTATAAGGTTTGGGTTAGTGGTCTTCTTTGACACCTCTTTACATTGAGTGATTTTAGAGTGTGCTTTAGGATTACACCGAGGCTCAAATAGGGACACCTAAAATAATTCTAAAGCTCTAGCATGAATGCAAAAAAAAAAAAGCAATTTCGAAGAGAAATTGGATTTAATCTTAAAAACTCAATTATAATAATTTAACCAAGATACTTTAGGAGCAAGGTCTCTTAATTCCCTAGTGGAATCACAGTTGTGATGCATTCCAAGCCCTTTCAATGCCTCGTGATAGAATTAGGCTTGTTTTCAGTGGTTTGCTTTTAGGGTCTAAGATAGGACGAGGTTCATAAAGTTCATAGATTGGCCATTTCACAATAGGAAAGGGATTTGACCCAAATCTATTATTGGTGATCAACCTATGATGGCTTTTAAGTGGGCCCAAGATGTAGGTATCATGGAATGGCCGCTGAACAGAATATTGGAAAATGATTCTAACCTTATGATGTCCAAACTAAAGATGGTTTGGGACATTACTCTTACTTATACCTCGATTAGTTATTTTCTATAAATGAGTTCTTAAAATTAATCCACCATCTCCCCTTTCACATGATGTACAAACATAAATGAATACATAAATAATCAAACAAGTAATGAAAGTGATAAAGTATATAAAGGAAATAAAAGTTTACATAAGCAAATTGTTTAAAAAGGAAAAAAAAATATCATACATAAATCGAGACATTTAGTTAAGGTGGGAACATTGATTTTCTCATGCATATTCTACAAAAAGATGAAGAATCTTTGTCGATTTTAGAAAATGCAAGGTGAGTGATCCCAATTTTTATGAAAATAAGGATCTTTTTTATGTGTGATTTTGGGTTTAAAATTGGACTTTGGTCCATTTTATTAAGAAAAGCTCAATTTATTAGTTAAAAATGATTTTAGGTTGATTTTTATTTAATCGTGCAAGAAAATCATTTTATTAGTAGTTATTACAATCCCTAAAATAAATCTAAAATAAAGTGATAAAATAACCAAAGGAAATAAATAAATTAGGGGCAAGATCAAAACCATTCACGGGAATCCTCTAAAGCATTCCGAACTCAAACTCTTAAAAGTCTCGATGCAATAAAGATTAAATGCTCAAAAGACATAAGGAAAATAAATGGTTAGTATTATGATAAATAAAATAAATACTAAAAAATAAATTAAAGTAAGCATGCATTTTGGAAAAAAGACTAAACAAATAAAACATTGAAATTACATAAAAAAAACTAAAATAACAACATATAAAAATGTAAATAAGAATGTAAGTTGAATTATAATAAAAGGAAAAGAAAAGAAATAATAAAAATAGCAAACAATGGCCACAAATGGCCAGGTAAAGAGATAGATGGGATGGAAAGGAAGTCCTATGATGTCCCATCAGTCCGCATGACCAACGATATTTGTGGGGGCTTTCTTCTCGTTGGTCACACATAAATCAGGCAGAATGCAACAAAAACAACAAATCCTAATTTATGACTTAAACACGCATATTCCTACCTCCTAATCATGCCATATCAACCCTAAGCCCCAAAATACATTTAAATCACGCTATGGCAATTAATTTTAATAGAAAAAATAAAAATTCAATTAAGAGGAATAAAAATACATCAATGGTGAAATTCCTAGAAAATGTTCTTCTAATCATGATTTAATCACATTTAGAATATTTTTGGCATCACAAAATTACAGAGGCATAAAAAAAATAATTAACAATGGATTATGATAATCATGGCATAAACATATTAAATAAAGTTGAATCAAATTAACCAAATATTTATTTTCGTGCCATGATAAAGAGTGAGGTTCAGACCCAAAATATTACCTTCATGAGAATGGATTTCTGTAATGTTTGGAAATTATAACCTAAATTTCAATAATTGTTTTCCACATTTGAAAATTAATACTTTGTGTTAGTGAAGAAAACTTGGGAGAGCTCTTGTTCTTAAGAAGTAAAAATCAATTTCTTTCTCTCAAGAATGTGGTTGCCTCCAAAGTCAGAATGTGTGATCCCCCCTATTGACATCTAGGGTTTTTTTAGTATTTGAAGGAAGGAAAGAGTTTACAAACAATTTAAATTCTGATCCCTTAAAGCCTTGAATGTTCTTGAAATCTCAAGCTAAAATCTAACTTTAATCAACCAAAAATTTTTCTTGGATTCCAACTACTAAAAAATGTGGAAATTGCTAGAAAATCCCCACTAATGGGTATCTATGATTGACAAATGGCTGACACCCAAAATAGCCATAGACAATTGTCCCTCCATAATAGATGGTCGTCTATCATAGAAAAGGCTCAAAAAGCAAGATTTTTTAAACTCATTTTCATTCCCTATAGATGCAAAGTTAAAACTCACAAAAACATTTTAGAAAATTGTGAAGATTATGGACGAAACTCAAACTTTGCATTTTCCATTTGAAATATGAATAGTTTTTCCTCATTGGATAACCCTGATTTAGGCTGCCTCAGGACCCAGTGTCTACATTTTGTAAAATAATTTTTTAGTAATTTATGAATTAATGTAAATATAATTTAAGGACATGATTTCTAATAAATAGTTTATATGTTTATTTGTATATTTTAGGTAATATAACATTCAAGTATGTCTTAGCATATTAGTTACCTTTTTGCAATGTAGGTATAAAATCAAAGACCAATCTGAAGTGAAGGTTAAGAAGGGATGACAAAGACTTCTAAAAAGTGTAGATAGAAAAATTGTATCTTGTTTGGTTGATATATGTATGAGATATAAATATATATGTGTATTGAGCTTTTATCTAGTAATTAAGTATGTATGACATAACTTATAAAGGAACTTTTATAGAATAAATGGATAAATAACTTGAATTATAAAGTTAAAATTTAGTAACATTTGATATGATTTATAATGAAATTTATGCATGATTGTTATAAAAGATTAGTAGCACTCCTATATACCTCTTAGAGTATGTGAGAGTGTAACAACTTAGATATAAAGAGATGCATTGCTTATGGCAAAAACCTAGTCAATCTCGTGAAGGAGAAATTCTCCTATGAGGATTAGCATGGATGGATAATGTCTATCTTGATAAAGAAAAGACAGTTTTTGATACAGTTTGTTAATTTTTTTTTGCTTGTTTTTGTAATACGTTTTGATGAAGTGAATGAGACTATTTGTTTTGGGAACTTGTGTTATTTTTGTTTGCAATGGAAAAACTACCAAAACATGGAACACAAAAAATTATTGATAATAATTTTTTTTATTAATGTTCACTATTGGGGCACATAAGACATAAATAGGAGCTCAAATAATGATAATGCTGAAGTGATCAAAAAATTAAAATAACTAATAATAGTATAACTTAAGATTGGAAACATTCCATGACTGCGGTAATAGGATACCATCTTTTCAATCGATAAGCATTGGCATTTACATTTTCATATACTTAATATGGTCTCTCTCTATTTAGTTCAAGTTTTCCAACACCCACTACGGTTTGAGTTGAGATGACTTTCCTTATTACCAATTAATTGACCTTGAAAGAACTCCTGTTGACATGGTGGTAATGATAGAAAGTCATACATTATTTTTAAGCTGCAAATTGGATTTAGGCAAACTCATAGCATCCTTCCACAAATCAAGGTGATGTAGTAGGTTGTCCTAGTTGACATAGGAATCAAATTGAGAAGTTCAAAGATTTGGTATATTTCGAACCACATGATAATGGACTTCTGTGAAAATTTAAGGATGTTAGCTAGAGTAATTATTGTTAGCGGTTCGACTTAAACTTACTTTATGAATTGGTCCACAGTAAACTTACTTTATGTGCAAAATTGCTTTATTTATTTTAGATTGGTCTTGATCCCATACTTGAAAGTCATAGACCCCCAGAACTTACTAAGCATAATTATCCAAATTTAGCTTTAGGCCAAACTGTTAAAGAATTGGTAATGTTTCCTTTAGCTTTAAAGGGAAGGCAAAAGAAGTTCAGCTTTTGAGAATCATGTCATCTATATAAACCTCCATGTTGTGATCAATCTCATTAGTGAACAATTTGTTCATAAGTCATTGGTAAGTGGCACCTGTATTCTTGAGTTGAATGGCATAATATGATAACAACAAGTTGTTCGGTATGTTATGAAAGTAGTATTTTCTTTATTAGTCAGATTCATAAGTATCTAATGATATCTTGTAGAGGTATATAAGAAAGCATACACTTCAAACCTAACTGTGGAATCCATAAAGAGATTAATATTCGACAAAAGATAATTGTCTTTGAGACATACTTTGTTAAGGTCGGTGAAGTCTACACACATGCACTACTTGCCATTTGGTTTCTTTATAAGTACCACATTAGACAACTAGTTTGGAGAGAAAACCTCTTAGATGAACCCATTTTTGAGCAAAGTGACGATTTCTTAGGTGATAACAACCTAACAATCCAGAGCATAGTTATGCTTGTTCTGCTTCACAGGCTTAGAATCAAGATTGATGTTGAGAAAATGAGAAAATACCATTAGAGAGATGTTAGTACTGTCTGAGGTCTTCCAGGAAAAGATGTCATTGAACTTCAAAAGAATATGAATGAACTCGACCTCTTTAATGCCTATTTTTATTGAAGCTATCTTGAGTACCTTTCCTAGTAAGAGTTCCACCTCCTTAAGTCTATCAATTGGTTCGGCCTTCCAAGCTAGATCAATGGGCACATCTAATTTGTCAAGTGTCAATGCTTGATTTGCCTTTTTAAGCAAAATGACATATGTCTTCCGACTAGCTTTTTGATTACCTTGGAGGATAGCGATATCGTACGTTACAAGCACTTTGAGTATCAACTTCTACATAAAAATGTAAGCATTGATGGCCACCCAAAAGAGGTCTATTAAATAATGCATTATAAGAAATAGGCATGTTAACTACCATAAATAAGGCTTTGCAAGTGCGTATTATAGAATCATTGTTGAACTGAAGTGAGAGATTAATAGAACCTTTGAATTTGATAGGTTGTCCAAAAATTCCAATCAAATGAGTTGTAATATGCTCTAGCAAATTTAGGGATATGCCTAAAGATTTAATGCCTGTAAAGTAATAAGATTGATTGCACTACTTGCGTTAACCAAAATTTGTTAAACTAAGAGTTCTTGTACAAGAGCTTCTACCAACAAGTCATTAGAATGCAACAACCTTACATGTGTGCCATCATTAGTAGAGAATTAGATTACTTGAGTGACCCTGGTAGAATCCTTTTTTACTTGAGTTGGATCCTTATTTTTTATATGCTCAAGGAACTCTTTATCGAACTAAGGTATTGATGGAATATGACATGGTATGATAATCATGATAGCACAGCGAAAAAACAAAAATTTTTATCATACATACCATACATATCCAAAACCTAGAAACGAAAACATGCAATTTTAGGTTGTAGAACTTACAAGTTAAGATGCCTTATAGATATTGATTTCGGTGATGGCCAGCAACTAAGATGACTTTGTCCGCCTTAGATCTCGATCACCAATGCCAAGGAATAGCCTTTTACGCCACTCCCTCTATTCTCACACACACAATTGCACCGTCGGCTTAAAATCGAGATTGCTAGCTCTCTTTTAAGGTATTGTGTAATGGCTATGGATTGAAGCTACAAAATTTTATTTTGTACTTCTCTTAGGTTGCTATCACTACCCAAGAACACAAGAGAATGAGGAACTATCCTTTCTCCTTGTGAAAAATTGGGCCAAAAGAATTGAGAGAGGAAGAGATGAAATTCACACCAATTGCATAGAAGAACTAGGGTTTGCGCCAACTTCTTCTCTCTTTAGCTCCTAGGGTTTTATTTCTTTATATATCATTATCTTTTAGGCAAGTGTTTTCATCTAAATTTACTACCTTAAGATAATTAATTCAAACTCTATCACTTTCTAAAGATAAGTCATATATTTTGAATTAAACTCCTTTGAATTTAAAATTCAAATTTGAAATAAAACATAAGACATTTAATTAAATGAAATCACTTAATTAAATAAACAACATGTGCCGAAATTCCTTGATTTCCCTCTTGGAATTTCGGCCACTTCATTAATTATATAAGTGATTTGATTTAATTTAAATTCCTTTAGGCTTTAATACTCAATTAACTTAATTAACACAAGATAATTAATTAATTGAAATTAAACCTTATGGGCTGAATTTCTCTCTCTCATGGACCAAAGCCCAATAGCAATTTTATAACCCATTACATACATTAATTTAACTTTAATTAAAAGCCCAAATTAATGCCCAATACTTAATTTAAGTATTTTAAGCCCAATGCTTTGTGTGCGATCCTATAGGTCCATTTAATGTTGGCAATGAATTAATAAATTAATTCAAAGGCTATATATATTCTCTAGCAAGATATTATAGCAATCCAAATTAAATGAAAATACATATGGCATTTAGTGACCTAATGCAATTTTGCATAGTCCCTTACCCTTAAATATCAGAATTAATATAAGGCATGGAACTAGTCATCCTTATATATATTAATTCCTTTCTTGATATTCCAGTGACACTGAACTCTCAGATAAATAATGATTACACATTATTCCATCTCGGTATGGCCATACACTTCTCAGTTCACTGATCAAGTGGCCGGTGATATTTTCTCTCTTATCGAGAGGGGTAATCCCTTCACTTCTCTCATGCTCTCTAACATGAATCAATGTATACCCAATCATACCCGTACTTGTCACTCTGTTACAAGCACGTTAGGTGTATGTCAAAGTACACAGTAATTCATAAGGAGTTTCATAGAGATTTCAGGTCTAAGAACTCCGATACAAAACTTGCATATGAGAAACACTTATGACTTGTACCATGTAGTGTTCTCATGAGCGGATCGAATCCAGATACCATGTTCTTTAACATGTATCTATGATTTCTGATTGACACTCTTGTCCTAATGATCCGTAAGACAGAACTCATAAGATCAGATAGAGCATACTAGTCTTAATTCATTTCTTATTCCCATAACAATGACTGACTAGGGATATTTAGAATGAAGTCCCATTTGTTTCAAGGTCTTACAATCCATGTGCCTCACACATGATTGATAGGAGCTTGAAAAGCTCATAAATATTGTGTGTTAATGTGTGGTTTTGTCTAGTATTGTGTTTATTATTTTGGTATTTATCTATATTTTGTTGCTTTTATGTGTTTTTTTTGTGTGTGTAGTTGTTTTATTTTTTTTAGGAGAAGGGAATGATTTAAAGTTTAAAGGAGTTAAGTGGAGGAAAGAAATCCATATGAGCTACATTGAAGATGTCGCGAGCGCGACAAGGGGGAGAGATCGCGACAGCATGAAGGGCGGAGAGCCAGGCCAATCAAGCATAGCGTGCCATGTCGCGAGGGCAACAAAGCAAGACTAGCTCGCGACAGCCAGCGGAGCCAGCCAAGCAGAGGCGTGTCTTATCGTGAGTGCGACAGGAGTCGCAAGATCGCGACAAAGTGCGGATGGGCAGTTAGAATTCTGAAGTGATGCAATTTTTCATGAACAAATACAACTTTTGTGAAAAGATATCTTGAAGGGACGTAACTTTTAGAGAGGCATATATATGCCAAGTGGACAGAATTTTAAAAGAGGAGAGAATTTTGATAATTTGATTTTGTGATCCTAAGAACAATTTAATTTTCTTCTAGTACTTTAGTTTTTATTTTCATGTTTTGAAGAGGAGACAAGAAGCAAGGGAGAAGAAATCTTGTTTGAAAGGAAAAGGGTTGAGAGATCCCCTTCTTCTTATTCTTATGTTTTATTATTCTTCCTTGTAATCTTTACATGAATATTATGTTTGCATTTGATTATATGTGAACAAATTTCTATTTCCATTTACAATATTGATTATTGATTGTAGTATTTTCTATTAAAAGTTTATTGGTATCATTATAAGTTAAGGAAGACGACCTTCAATGTGCAATTCCTTTTCTGAAAATTAACAAAATGGTTATAAATAAGAGAGTTAGCGAGAGCAACATCTTATTGAAAGTTAATAGAAAATTCATTATCGAAGCATAGTTAGAGAGATCACATGTGGAGATAATTGCTATAGGTTGGTAGATAATCTTAAAATGTGTAATTAAAAATCCACTAGTTCATTAACGAGAGTTGAGAATTAGTACTTTAATTGCATGTCTTAGGCAATCTAATTCACGTCGAGAGAGTGGTTTAGAAGTTTATTCCAACTTGGCTTACTAACAAGATTAAAAACTACAATTAAAATGAGGGTATCAAATGCATGATTATTTAATTTCATAATATTTATTGTCTTCTTGATTATACTATCTAGGATTTAATTAATTTATGCAATAGAGTAATTAGAATTAACTTCCATTTTTGAACATCGTAAACAAGATTAAAATTGAGTAGTAATAGTGAGTGATTGAAATCAACATTTCCTCGTGGGATCGATTTCTGAAGTACTATAACCAGTACACCGTATACTTGCGGTATTTAAGCTTTTAGAAAAAGTGATATCAAGTTTTTGGTGCCATTGCCGGGGAAATCGATTGATTTAATTTATTACATTATGAACCTTGATTTAAGATTTTGGATTACGATATTTAATTTGTTGTTGTTTGTTTTGACTTTTCAGGATTTGACTGTTCATGCCGCATACAAGGAGTTCGCAGGAAGAACTTGAACCGTACAATCCGGAGATAGAAAGATTTTTATTAAGTAACCGCAAGTCAAATAAGAAGAAAAATCGGAGTAGAAGGATTATTATGGCTGAAGAAGGAAATCCACCGCATTTGATGGACTTTGCCACGTCAGCATTGAGTGGTGCTCAACAAGGAGTGGTAAGACCTACGGTAAAAGCGAACCAGTTTGAAATTAAACCATCGCTTTTATAAATGATTCAAAACAGTATCAAATTCTATGGTTTGGCAAATGAGGATCCAAATGCTCATTTGGCAAATTTCTTAGAAATTTGTGATACTTTTAAGATTAACGGAGTTTCGGCGGATGCAATCAAGCTTAGGCTTTTCCCTTTTACATTAAAGGATAAGGCAAAAGCTTGGTTGAATTCCCTTACTAGGGGATCTATCACAACTTGTGACCAATTAGCCCAAACCTTCTTGTCAAAATATTTTCCCCTAGCAAAAACTGCCAAAATTATAAAAGATATTACTACTTTTGTTCAACATGACTCTGAATCTTTGTATGAGGCATGGGAAAGGTTCAAAGAATTGCAGCGAAGTTGCCCACACCATAATCTACCAAGGGAGTTGCTGATGCAAACATTCTATAATGGTGTGAATCCCACCACTCGAGGAACCATTGATGCGGCAGCGGGGGGATCTTTGATGAGGAAGACCACGGAGGCTGCATTTGAGTTATTGGAAGAAATGTCAATGAACAATTGCATGTGGCCAACCGAGAGAGCTAGGGATACAAATTTCTCAAATACAAGGGGAGTTCATGCAGTAGATTCAGTGGTAGCTTTGCAAGCTCAAATTGAGCAATTGACGCAAAAAATTAATAGCCTAGGTGTGGGTAGTAATCCAACTAGTGGGTGTAGTATATGCGGACAGTTAGGCCATGGAAGTGCAGGGTGTAATTTGGGTATGGCAAGTATGGATGAACAAGTTAGTTTCATCCAAGGACAAGGAAGAGGAAACCCATATTCAAACACTTACAACCCCGGTTGGAGAAATCACCCGAATTTTTCTTGGGGCAATAGTAGTAACCAAAATAGGGCAGTGGGGTTTCAACAACCCCAAGAACGATTTGGATCGTTGGAGGTTAAAATGGATAGATTTTTGGAGGGGATCAATATGAAGTTCAATGCTCAAGAGGAGGCCCAGAAGAGGATGGAAACTAAGTTTGATCAAATAACCAAGAATCAAGCTTCCTCCATTCATACTTTGGAAGTTCAATTGGGGCAAATTGCCAAGGCTTTTCCGTCGCGAGTACCAGGGAATTTACCAAGCAACACGGAAGACAACCCAAGAGAACATTTAAAGGCCATAAAATTGAGGTCAGGAAAGTCTTACATTAATGAATTTATTAATACTAACAATTTTGGTAGTGTGCAGGAAACTAAAGGGCAAAATGGCCTTTGTGTCGAGAGCGCGACAGGAGAAGGAGCTACCCCCATCGCGAGTGAGGTTGGTGTCGCGAGCGCGCCAGTTACAACGGAAGAGCCTTCTGTCGCGAGCGCGACACCTGTCGCGAGCGCGACGGAGGGGGTTGTACTAGAAAAAATTCCAAGGATTTTCACACCACGGCCACCATTTCCGCAACGGTTGAAGCAAGAAAGTCAAGATAAGAAATTTCTATCTTTTCTTGATAAATTGAAGCATGTTCATATAAATTTAAATTTTATTGAGGCTATAACACAAATTCCTAACTACGTTATATTTCTTAAAGATTTAATTGCTAAGAAAAGAAGTTGGGAAGATGTTTCAACCATTGAATTGACTGAGGCATGTAGTTCTATCTTAACAAATAATTTGCCTACTAAGCTGAAGGATAGTGGTAGTTTTACCATTCCATGCATTTTAGGAGATGTTGAGTTTCCTAAGTGTTTATGTGATTTAGGAGCAAGCATTAACCTTATGCCATTATCTATTTTCAAGAAACTGGGGTTAGATTATGTTAAACCTACTTCAATGGTTTTACAATTAGCTGACCAATCCATTAAAAAACCATATGGTATAGTGGAAGATGTATTAGTTAAGGTTGACAAATTTATTTTGCCTGCCAATTTTGTCATTTTGGATTTTACATATGATGTGAAATGCCCTTTGATTTTAGGGAGACCTTTCATAAGAACAGGTAGGGCATTGGTTGATGTCTACGAGGGTTCATTAATTTTGAGAGTGGGGGATGATAGTGTAGAATATCGCATGGATAGGGCATTAAGATACCCCATGGAGGAGAATATATGCATGAGGATAGATGTCATTGATGTTTGTGTAGCAGCAGTATTTAATGAAGCAGGTGTAGATGAGGAAATCATTGAGGAAGAAGCTAGTGGGAAGGAGGAGCAAGAGGGTGCAAGGCCAGAACGATTATATCGGAATGATGCACCTATACCACCTTCAATTGTAAGTCCTACGGTGGAGTTGAAAGAGTTGCCAAGTCATTTGAGGAATCATACCCTATGGCCTGACATGGCAATAGAAAAAGAAATTTTTTGTGATGTGAAAAACTATCTTTGGGAGGAGCCCTACTTATTTAGGATTAGTGGGGATGGTATCATAAGAAGATGTGTGAGTGAGGAAGAAACGGTGGATATTTTAGGTCATTGTCATTCATCGTTGTATTCGGGCCATAATGGTGGAGCAAAAACTGCTTCTAGGGTTTTAGAGTGTGGATTTTATTGGCCTACCCTTTTTAATGATGCTAGGATTTTTGTAGCTAAATGTGATAAGTGTCAAAGGGCAGGAAACCTAGGGAAGAGATGAAATGCCTTTGAATAATATTTTGGAGGTTGAACTTTTTGATGTGTGGGGAATAGACTTTATGGGTCCATTTCCTATATCTTTTGGGAAATCATACATATTGGTTGGGGTAGACTATGTCTCCAAATGGGTTGAAGCTGAAGCTTTAGCAACCAATGATTCAAAAGTGGTGCTCTCATTTTTGAAGAAACTCTTTTCACGGTTTGGAGTGCCAAGGGCTATCATAAGTGATGGAGGTACGCATTTCATCAATCGTTCTTTTGCATCATTATTGAATAAGTATGGTGTTCACCATAGAGTAGCTACTCCATACCACCCACAAACTAGCGGTCAAGTCGAAGTGTCCAATAGAGAACTTAAATGGATTTTAGAAAAAAACTATTTCTAATTCTAGAAAAGATTGGGCACATAAGCTTGATGATGCATTGTGGGCATATAGGACTGCTTTCAAAGCACCTATTGGAATGACTCCATATAGGTTAGTGTATGGAAAAGCATGTCATCTTCCTGTTGAGTTAGAGCATAGGGCATATTGGGCTATTAAGACCTTAAATTATGACATGCAAGATGCTGGGTTAAAAAGATGTTTGCAATTAAATGAACTTGATGAATGATATCTTTTTGCTTATGAAAATGCACGATTATACAAGGAAAGGTCTAAAAAGTGGCATGATGCTCATATCAATTATAAAAGTTTTAAGACTGGGGATAAGGTTTTACTTTTCAATTCTCGCTTAAAATTATTTCCTGGGAAATTGAGGTCTAGATGGAGTGGACCTTTTGAAGTTACTCAAGTTTTCGACCATGGATATTTAGAACTAAAAAATAACAAAGGCGACTTGTTTAAAGTTAATGGGCATCGCTGTAAACTATATTTTGATGGAGCATTTGAGAGTAAAGAGGTATCTTTTATCTCTTTAGAATTGGCTTAGTGTTATTCATTTATTTATTTTTTACTTTCCATTGTTTTTAAGTAACTAATTTTATTTTTCTTTGATTATTACCTTATTTAGAATACTTACATATTTTTATTTTTATTTTATTTTATAGGTGTCTCTGTTTGCTTTATTTATGTTTTTTATATTTCTTTTAAAAAAAATTAAAAAAAAATTTATTACATTTTTAAAATTTAAGTCATGAACATTTCACCATTGTCGCAAGCGCAACATTTGTCACGCGCGCGACAAGGATGAGTGGGACGGATCACAAGACTCTGTCGCGACCGCGCCCTGTTCGCGAGCGCGACCATGTAATCTTGATTTGGGTAAATCGGCTCTGTCACGAGTGCGACACAATCGCGAGCGCGACAGCTGCTTTCGAGGATAAGGCCTATACTCTCTGTCGCGAGCGCGACTTTCTTCGCGAGCTCGCTAGTTCAAATACCGTGCCATGTCACGAGCGCGACAATTTCGTGAGGTCGCGACAGGACACGGGATTTGAATTTCTTAGGGTTTTAGCTGCCTTTTCACCTTCCCCTATATATAGCTAAAACCTTAAGTAAACTATTCCCCTTCTCCATTCAGCAGCTCTTGAGTTTTAAACGTTTTTCTCTCAAAATTTTGAGTTCTCGTCTCCTCTGTTCTTTCTCTTTTGCTTTTGTGGAGTATTTTTGCTGGCTTTGGTGTTGTTTCTTCTTCTTCTACACTTGTTATTGTGATTTCAGCTTGGGTTTCTTTATTTTCCATCATGGTGCGCACAAAATCCATTGGACTCAAGGATAAGCAGCCAATTGCCGAGCCAAGTTCTCCACCAACACCACCTGTTAAGTATCTTCAGGCCAGGTTTGAGTGTCCCTTCCCTATCTATTCTGAAGACGAAGGGAAAAAGTTTAAGTTTTTTAACACCAAAACCTATGTAGGCATGTTGCATCTAGATACTGAATTGCTTAATGATTTAGGTTTGACTGCTCAATTTGATAAATATCTCAAATACATGAAATGGGAGAAATTTTCTGTCATGAATTTACCTATTAGGAGGGATTGGGCTGTAGAGTTTTTTTGTCACATTGGCTTATGTTGATAATAAAAAGACTCACTTTAAATTTCGACACCAGGGTGCTGAGTTTACATTTGGTTTTGACGAACTTCATGTTTGGTTTGGTTTTCCATTGAATGGAACACGCTTTAATTCAAATTTATTTGATCACCGACCAATTTGGACAACACTAACTGGCTTGGCGGAATTCAATAACAAAAATGCCTCTAATGGACTGATTAAGGACAATGGCTTATTTTTATTTCATAAGTATTTATGCCATGCTTTATTTGGTCGCATAGAAAGTACCAAGGTTCAATCCAAGGACTTGTTTGTGCTTCATTTATTACTATCACGTAAAACACCATGCTCCATAGATTTTATCTTTGACGGGTTATACCATGCATCAATTGCTAGAACTAAAACTGTAGGCATGTGCCATATGGTAACCGGTATTATTTTGGGGTGTTTAGGTGATTTAGGCAATTTTGTTTTGGCTGAAAATGAACATGTGACTTTAATGGATATCCGTTATCTTCGTAACTCCCATGTTTTAGATAGACATGCTATGCCTCTGCAGTTTTTATCGCGTTTTGTGCAGGAAACGAAATCTAGTCGTGCCAAGGGCAAAGGAAAAGCACCTGAAACATCTACTGCTACTGAACCGGATGATTCCAATAAGGCTGATGATGGAGAAGAAGCTGCTATGGCGAGTGATTTTGGTATGGGTCGTGATGATCGGGATGAGCCCAGTGTCGGTGCTGCGCAAGAGGACAATGCTGGATTGCAGCGGGTCATGTCTCGGTTGGATGGGATTGAGGCTGCCAATCAAAGTATGGCAGCTCGGATGGATTCCCTTGAGATGACTGTCCAGCAAATGCACAAGAGTCATAAGAGCCTCAGCCGCAAGCTCCTTTCCTTCTTTCGCCACCACAATATTCCTTTCACGCCTTCTCCACCGGGGTCCCCAAGTGGGACCAATGAGTAATGTTACCTTCTCCTGTTTTTAATTCTTTTCTATGTTTTCGTGTTGTTTTTGTTGTGCTTGTCCGTGTTTTATGTATTGTTTTGTGGAGTCTTCCTTACACAATGAGGACATTGTGTTCTTTAAGTGTGGGGAAGCTAGTTGGTAGTATGCATATAGGATTAGTGTTAAATGTTTTATGTTGAGTTGTGTGATGGAGTTATTCTTTGTGAAATTGTTGCCTATTAACATATGTAATTAGTCTTTGCATAGTTAGTTATGAGTTGATTTGATACATTTACTAACTTAGGATTAAGGGTCTTTAGTTTTAATATGATTATGTTTCTATGGATAGGCATGTTTAGGTAAAGTTCTTTGGTATATGGTTCTTTTAAGCCAAGTTTCTTTAAGCATGTTCTTTAGAATAGTGAGAATGCATGATGTAGAGTTTTATCATAGCTATGGTGATCTTTTGAGCCTTAACACATTAAAAACATTTTTTGTTGAGAGCATTCCTCTTGTATTCATTACTCTAGAACTTGTGTTGGATAATTTTTGAGATCACATTTAGTATGAGATGTGCATGAAAAATGATAAGGGCATTAGATTACACCATTTTGGCTTACTTTAAAAACTTACCTTCTTGACTTTAGGTAGCCATTTTGAGCCTAAACTATTTTATTCATGAGCTTATTTTTAGCCTTGTGCCAATTTCTAACCAATTCAACTTTGAGCTTGACCCCTTATGTGGAAAATGTAGTTATGCTTTGATGAGTAGGATATAGTATTGATATATTTTAAGCATGAGTTTTTGAATATGTGTCTAATCCCTGAAATTTAAAGCCACTAGTACTTCCTTAGTTGATTATATAAAAAGAAAAAAAAGAAAAAAAACAAGAAACAAATATAGAAGAGAAGGAAGAAACAAACAATTACACTAGTTTGCTTTTAAAAGAAGGAAAACAAAAGTAAGGAAGGCAACTAGTTGAAGTTGAGTATCGGTGAAAACTAGTGGGAAGTGAAAAATTATTGCAAGGGGATGTGGAAATTGAATTAGTATAATTAGAAATCATGCTTTAGTGCAATTTTTGCAATACAAAATCTTACTTGTTTGAGTATTTGCTATATTTTCCACATGAATGAGCTACTTAACCAAAATTTTCCTACCTTAACCTAAGCCAAGCTATAACCCTTTAAAGACCCTTTTGATTTTGTGCATTATTTTATGCTAGTGATGGAGATTTTTATTTAATACAAGCTTATGGTATGTGGGGGTACAAGAGGAAATATGAGTAAACACAATCCATTAAACACTTGAGTGACGTAAGGTAGAAATTATGAGAGAATAACTCTACATTTTGTATTACTTGCTAGGATAGAGTACATGTTGTAAGAAATAAGGGTTTTTAAGAGCTTTATATCATTGTACTTTGCATTCTTTTGTTTATCTTATTTTGAGCATATGAGTATTAAACTTTATAGATCCAAGATTTTATTTTGGTATTTGTTGACATTGACTCATGATTAATATGTTAAAGAAACCTTGCGTGTGTTAATTTGTGAGAATTTTAAGAAGGACAACTCCATATTCCATGTTTTATGTTTAAATTAAATGTTTGAGCTTTGATGGTTTCTAGCATCTTGAGTTTTTGCTTGAGGACAAGCAAACGTTTAAGTGTGGGGAATTGATAGGAGCTTGAAAAGCTCATAAATATTGTGTGTTAATGTGTGGTTTTGTCTAGTATTGTGTTTATTATTTTGGTATTTATCTATATTTTGTTGCTTTTATGTGTTTTTTTTGTGTGTGTAGTTGTTTTATTTTTTTTAGGAGAAGGGAATGATTTAAAGTTTAAAGGAGTTAAGTGGAGGAAAGAAATCCATATGAGCTACATTGAAGATGTCGCGAGCGCGACAAGGGGGAGAGATCGCGACAGCATGAAAGGCAGAGAGCCAGGCCAATCAAACATAGCGTGCCATGTCGCGAGGGTGACAAAGCAAGACTAGCTCACGACAGCCAGCGGAGCCAGCCAAGCAGAGGCGTGTCTTGTCGCGAGGTCGCGACAAAGTGCGGATGGGCAGTTAGAATTCTGAAGTGATGCAATTTTTCATGAACAAATACAACTTTTGTGAAAAGATATCTTGAAGGGACATAACTTTTAGAGAGGCATATATATGCCAAGTGGACAGAATTTTAAAAGAGGAGAGAATTTTGATAATTTGATTTTGTGATCCTAAGAACAATTTAATTTTCTTCTAGTACTTTAGTTTTTATTTTCATGTTTTGAAGAGGAGACAAGAAGCAAGGGAGAAGAAATCTTGTTTGAAAGGAAAAGGGTTGAGAGATCCCCTTCTTCTTATTCTTATGTTTTATTATTCTTCCTTGTAATCTTTACATGAATATTATGTTTGCATTTGATTATATGTGAACAAATTTCTATTTCAATTTACAATATTGATTATTGATTGTAGTATTTTCTATTAAAAGTTTATTGGTATCATTATAAGTTAAGGAAGACGACCTTCAATGTGCAATTCCTTTTCTGAAAATTAACAAAATGGTTATAAATAAGAGAGTTAGCGAGAGCAACATCTTATTGAAAGTTAATAGAAAATTCATTATCGAAGCATAGTTAGAGAGATCACATGTGGAGATAATTGCTATAGGTTGGTAGATAATCTTAAAATGTGTAATTAAAAATCCACTAGTTCATTAACGAGAGTTGAGAATTAGTACTTTAATTGCATGTCTTAGGCAATCTAATTCACGTCGAGAGAGTGGTTTAGAAGTTTATTCCAACTTGGCTTACTAACAAGATTAAAAACTACAATTAAAATGAGGGTATCAAATGCATGATTATTTAATTTCATAATATTTATTGTCTTCTTGATTATACTATCTAGGATTTAATTAATTTATGCAATAGAGTAATTAGAATTAACTTCCATTTTTGAACATCGTAAACAAGATTAAAATTGAGTAGTAATAGTAAGTGATTGAAATCAACATTTCCTCGTGGGATCGATTTCTGAAGTACTATAACCAGTACACCGTATACTTGCGGTATTTAAGCTTTTAGAAAAAGTGATATCAATGATAACTTAAACCGAAACGACATTCTTGGATATTTTTATCAATTGACATGCACAAGAATACAAAAGATAAAACAAATGCCTCATTTTATTAACTAAGTGTTTTATTACAATGTATTGGGGCTAGGGCTTATACTAACAATCTCCCACTAGCACTAGTCCCAATTGGGCATAGCCCTAAGACCGAACGCTCTCAAATGAGCTTCGTGCAGATTTGGACGTAACTGTTTCGTCAAAGGATCTACTACATTGTCTTCACTTGCTATCTTGCTAACCTTGACGTCCCCACAATCAATGATTTCTCTGATCAGGTGGTACCTCCTGAGTATGTGTTTGGATTTCTGGTGTGACCGGGGCTCCTTGGCCTGTGCTATGGCCCCGTTATTGTCACAGAAAATTTCTAATGGATCTAGGATGCTTGGGACCACTCCTAATCCATTAATGAAATTTTTAATCCAAACAGCCTCTTTTGCAGCCTCACTTTCTGCAATATACTCAGATTCTGTAGTTGAGTCGGCAACAGTCTCTTGCTTTGAGCTTCTCCAGCTGACAGCACCATCGTTTAAAAAAAAAAAAATCCAGATTGCGATCTAGAATCCTGAGTGCTGGTCTGAAAAGAAGCATCGGCATAACCTTGTATGACGAGCTCTTCTTGACCACCATACACCAAGAAGTGATCCTTAGTCCTTCGCAGGTACTTAAGGATCCCTTTTACAGCAGACCAGTACTTCTCACTAGGGTCTTGCTGAAACCTACTGGTTATACTCAGTGCATGAGCAACATCCAACCTAGTACACAACATAGCGTACATGATAGATCCAATAGCAGATGCATATGGGATTCTACTCATGTTGTCCCTTTCCTCTTTGGTTTTAGGGCACTGTTCTTTAGTCAAAGGAACTCCCAAAGCCAAAGGTATGTACCCTTTCTTTGAGTCTCCCATACTAAAATGCTTTAGTACTTTGTCTATGTACTTTTCTTGACTTAGTCCCAAAAGCCGATCCGATCTATCTCTATAGATTCGAATACCAAGTATTGTCTCGGCTTCACCTAATTCTTTCATTGAGAAACATTTTCCCAACCATTGTTTAACCTTTTGCAATGTTGGAATGTCATTCCCAATGAGAAGGATGTCGTCCACATATAGGACCAGAAACACTACTATGCTCCCACTAACCTTCTTGTACACACAAGGCTCATCTTCGTTCTTGATGAAGTTAAATTCTTTGACTGCCTCATCAAAATGAAGATTCCAACTTTGGGATGCTTGCTTTAATCCATAAATGGATTTTTGAAGCTTGCAAACCTTCTTAGGATGCTTAGGATTGACAAAACCTTCAGGCTGTGTTATATACACATCCTCAAGTAAATTTCCGTTGAGGAAAGCAGTTTTGACATCCATTTGCCATATCTCATAATCATGATATGCAGCTATGGTAAGCAAGATTCTAATGGACTTGAGCATGACTACAGGCGAAAAGGTCTCGTCATAGTCTATACCATGAGTTTGTCGAAAACCTTTTGCTACTAGTCTACCTTTGTAGGTCTTATCAGCTTTTAGTTTGAATAACCACTTGCATTCAATTACCTTAGCACCTTCTGGTGGATCAACCAAGGTCCAAACCTGGTTATCGTACATTGATTGCATCTCAGATTTCATGGCTTCAAGCCAATTTTCTGAGTCTGGGCTTTCAATAGCTTCTTGGTAGGTAGTAGGATCCTCACGATCTACTAACTCAATAGTGTCACTGTCAATGATTAGAAATCCATATCTCTCAATCTCCTAACGTACCCTACCAGACCTTCTAGGTACTTGTGTAATGGGTTCTTATTCCACAACTGGTTGTGAACTTGATCCCATTTCCAAACCATCCTCTATAAGAGTTTGTGGTGCTTGAATTTCTCCAAGTTCTACTTTACTCCCACTGTCTTTCTTGAGAAGGAACTCCTTTTCCAAGAAAATAGCCTTGCGAGCAACAAATACTTTGTTCTCGGCTTGTGAGTAAAAGTAATATCCCTTTGTTTCTTTAGGATAACCCACAAACAAGCAGACAGTGGATTTGGACTCTAGTTTGTCAGATGTTAATTTCTTAACATGTGCTTCACAGCCCCAAATCCTGAGAAAAGACATATTGGGTTCTTTCCCAGTCCATATCTCGTACGGTGTCTTTTCAACTGCTTTAGTTGGAGTACGGTTCAATAGAAACGCAGCAGTTTCTAATGCATAACCCCAAAAAGAGATAGGAAGATTAGCTTGACTCATCATAGATCGAACCATGTCCAACAGAGTTTGATTTCTCCTTTCGGACACAACATTCCATTGAGGTGTTCCAGGAGGAGTGAGCTGTGAAATAATACCACACTCCTTTAGATGACTATCAAACTCTTGGCTTAAGTATTCGCCACCTCGATCTGATCGAATGGCTTTTATACTTTTGCCAAGTTGGTTTTCTACTTCGTTCTTAAACTCTTTGAATTTCTCAAAAGTTTTAGACTTGTACTTCATTAGATAGACATAGCCATATCTACTGAAGTCATCTGTGAATGTCACGAAGTAGCTAAAACCACCTCTAACATGTGTACTTAAAGGTCCACATACATCGGTATGTATTAGTTCCAATAAGCCATTAGTCCTTTCACCTTTTTTATTAAAAGGACTCTTTGTCATTTTTCCATGCAAACATGGCTCGCATGTGTCATAAGACTCTAAGTCGAATGACCCAAGCACTCCAGTTTTGTGGAGTCTTGAAATGTGTTTTTCGTTTGCATGTCCTAAACGACAATGCCAAAAGTAAGTAGGGTTCAATTCGTTTGATTTAACCCTCTTTGTATTAATGTTGTATATTGACTCTTTGTTTTGTAAATCAAGGATATAAAGGCCATTTTGCAACATGGCATTGCCATAAGAAATGCCTTGGCGACGAATATGAGCATTGCCATTTTTAATAACAAAATCAAATTCATCATTATCCAAACATGAAACTGAAATAATGTTTCTGCTCATAGCAGGCACATAATAACAATTATTCAAAATAATACAAAGTCCGGAAGGTAAAGTGAGGTGATAGTCGCCTATCTCCATGGCAGCAACTCGTGCTCCATTCCCCACACGGAGGTCCACTTCATTCTTCCCAAGTAACCGCCTATTTCTTAGCCCCTGCACATTTGAACAAATGTGAGAACCACAACCGGTATCCAATACCCAAGTGGTAGAAATAGAAAGGTTAATTTCAACAACAAAAATACCAGAACTGGACGCCTTGGCTCCATTCTTCTTTTGTTCTTCCTTGAAGAGAGCGCAATTCTTCCTCCAATGCCCTATATTGTTGCAATGGAAGCATGTGCTCTCACTCTCCTTGAGTTTTGGTGCCTTGGACTTGGATCAGGCCTGAGGTGCACTCCCAACTGTCTTGGGTTTTCCCTTTACCTTTCCCTTTCCCTTAGCAGGTCCCTTCTTAATTCCCTTTTGAACCATTAGCACGGGATTGATCTTTCAAATGTTCTCTTCAGCATTCTTAAGCATCCCATGAAGCTCAATGACTGACTTGTTCATTGCATGCATGTTATAATTCATCACAAATGGATCATAAGCAGCAGGCAATGATCCTAAGATCAAGTTAGTGGCCAATTCCTTTGGCACTTGTACCTCAAGATTCTCAAGAGTATCAAGATACCCTTTCATCATGAGTACATGGGTACTAACAGGAGTACCCTCAGCCATCTTGCAAGAAATTAAAGCCTTTGTTGTCACGAACCTCTCGTGACGAGCTTGCTCTTGGAACATCTCCTTGAGGTGCACCATGATCGCATAAGCCTCTTGGTCCATAAATTGCTTTTGCAAGTCAGACACCATTGTGGCCAGCATCAGACATGTCACATCATTGGAGTCGCTCTTCTTGGTCTCAAAAGTTTCCTTTTGAACCGCAGAGGCGTTCCTTCCTGGTTCTTCAGGCAAGGGTGCATCCAAAACATACGACTTTTTCTCTTGCTTAAGAACTATTCTTAAGTTTTGAGACCAGTCTATGAAATTGGTGCCATTCAATTTGTCCTTTTCAAGGACCGATCACAATGAGAAATTGTTGTTTGAAGATGCCATTTTCAATCTACAATAAAATTTAGCAAGATTAAATAAGGTCTTAATGATCCCACAAACCGAATTAATATCCCCTTAAATAATTCGCGTTAGTGATTTAATGTGGGCCAAGATCCACTTTTCACAACAACTTATTAGTCAAGCTGAGCCTGTACACCTAATAAGTTAAGTTACTTAGGTAGGAAAACTTCAATCATGTCTCGTACATGACTCTTGGATCAAATGGGCTAACATCTTTAAGATGTTATAGCACAACCCATTTATTAGTTGCCTAGGTCTGGGCATCACAACCCATGCCTCACAAAGATAATCGGGTGCATCTAGGACTCCTAGTCTACGTGACCGATGATCGATGCCTTGACATGCTTCGAATTAGGAAGGCAACTTTGTGACTTACTATTTTTAGGGATTCATTTTATTACGGCTTACATGGCATATGCTTTGTCATCCATACATAGTATGCATATATATATAATTGCATAAAGTAAAGTGTGACAAACATGGGCCCAAAAACCTACAACTAAGATTCTATACTATTACATAAGAATCTTCGAGTTGGGCTTCTCCACTCCGGTGGGATTCGTCTTGATTTACAAAGTCTTCAAATAAATTCTATTCTAAGAAATAAATGAAAATTTTACAATAAAATATAATGGCACGCAGGCCATATTTAATTACAAAAACCCAGGGCCCATGAATGCACCATGCATATCCATTCATCACACCAAACAAGCAAATAAATATACATAGCATTCATGGATCAAACAAAGTCCAATTTTAATTAGTTTAGCCAAGCCCATTAATGGAAATTGTGTACTTGAACCTTTAAGAGATGACCCCGTGATGGGCTTGGGCCGAAGCCCAATGGACTAAATCCTCTTATTGAATAAGTTCTCTTAAAAGCCCAAAACACAAACTAGTTAGATTTGTGCCACAAATCAACTCTAGTATAATTTCCAATTTTGCCATTTTTAATTTTATGTCATACAGCCCATAAACATTAAAAATACATATAATATGTGCTAACATGAATTAAAAATAAAATCATGAAGAACACATATAATAACACACGGCATTCAAGCAAAAACAAACAAACAACAAAACTAGTTGTTTAATGCTTATGTAATGCCATGAAATGCACAAATATTTAAATCAATTTTATGAGTCATTTAATAATCTAAATAAGTCCATAAATATTGATTTAATATTCTGTACCATTTTAATCTAAATGTGTTTTTACCATTTTAATCAAAACAAAACAAACTATGTTGATTAAACATGTAACAAACACAAACTAGTCATAGTTTTAAGTGATTTTAAAATTAATCAATTAAATTGTCATGGACCAGAATTATAACCAAATTTAAAATATGTCCAGACCTGATATTTAATATTTAAAAATCACTTACAAACATGCCAAAATCAATTTTACATTTAATTTTGAAAACTAGTTGTTAAAATAGCAATTTTCATGCCAACAAGCACCTAGTTTCATAATTAACATGTACCATCAGGTATAAATAATTAAATCCGACCATTACCAGCCCTAATAACATATTAGGACAGTATATTAATATTTCATATTAATTATAATACCTATCTAATCAATTAAAATCATTTTTACACCAAAACAATGCAAAAAACTCAAAACAGAAAATTTCAGATTTGCATGTTTTCAAAATAACGATTTTTAATTAATTTTTTCATGCATCTAAAGCACTAAAATAAGAATGTCTAGGCTCTGATACCACTGATGGAATATGACATGGTATGATAATCATGACAGCACAGCGGAAAAATAAAAATTTTTATCATACATACCATACATATCCAAAACCTAGAAACGAAAACATGCAATTTTAGGTTGTAGAACTTACAAGTTAAGATGCCTTTTAGATATTGATTTCGGTGATGTCCAGCAACTAAGATGACTTTTTCCACCTTAGATCTCGATCACCAATGCCAAGGAATAGCCTTTTACGCCACTCCCTCTATTCTCACACACACAATTGCACCGTCGGCTTAAAATCGAGATTGCTAGCTCTCTTTTAAGGTATTGTGTAATGGCTATGGATTGAAGCTACAAATTTTGATTTTGTACTTCTCTTAGGTTGCTATCACTACCCAAGAACACAAGAGAATAAGGAACTATCCTTTCTCCTTGTGAAAAATTGGGCCAAAAGAATTGAGAGAGGAAGAGATGAAATTCACGCCAAGTGCATAGAAGAACTAGGGTTTGCGCCAACTTCTTCTCTCTTTTGCTCCTAGGGTTTTATTTCTTTATACATCATTATCTTTTAGGCAAGTGTTTTCATCTAAATTTACTACCTTAAGCTAATTAATTCAAACTCTATCACTTCCTAAAGATAAGTCATATATTTTGAATTAAACTCCTTTGAATTTAAAATTCAAATTTGAAATAAAACATAAGACATTTAATTAAATGAAATCACTTAATTAAATAAACAACATGTGCCAAAATTCCTTGATTTCCCTCTTGGAATTTCGGCCACTTCATTAATTATATAAGTGATTTGATTTAATTTAAATTCCTTTAGGCTTTAATACTCAATTAACTTAATTAACACAAGATAATTAATTAAATGAAATTAAACCTTATGGGCTGAATTTCTCTCTCTCATGGACCAAAGCCCAATAGCAATTTTATAACCCATTACATACATTAATTTGACTTTAATTAAAAGCCCAAATTAATGCCCAATACTTAATTTAAGTATTTTAAGCCCAATGCTTTGTGTGCGATCCTATAGGTCCATTTAATGTTGGCAATGAATTAATAAATTAATTCAAAGGCTATATATATTCTCTAGCAAGATATTATAGCAATCCAAATTAAATGAAAATACATATGGCATTTAGTGACCTAATGCAATTTTGCATAGTCCCTTACCCTTAAATATAAAAATTAATATAAGACATGGAACTAGTCATCCTTATATATATTAATTCCTTTCTTGATATTCCAGTGACACCGAACTCTCAGATAAATAATGATTACTCATTATTCCATCTCGGTATGGCCATACACTTCTCAGTTCACTGATCAAGTGGCCGGTGATATTTTCTCTCTTATCGAGAGGGGTAATCCCTTCACTTCTCTCATGCTCTCTAACATGAATCAATGTATACCCAATCATACCCGTACTTGTCACTCTGTTACGAGCACGTTAGGTGTATGTCAAAGTACACAGTAATTCATAAGGAGTTTCATAGAGATTTCAGGTCTAAGAACTCCGATACAAAACTTGCATATGAGAAACACTTATGACTTGTACCATGTAGTGTTCTCATGAGCGGATCGAATCCAGATACCATGTTCTTTAACATGTATCTATGATCTCTGATTGACACTCTTGTCCTAATGATCCGTAAGACAGAACTCATAAGATCAGAGAGAGCATACTAGTCTTAATTCATTTGTTATTCCCATAACAATGACTGACTAGGGATATTTAGAATGAAGTCCCATTTGTTTCAATGTCTTACAATCCATGTGTCTCACACATGATAACTTAAACCGAAACGACATTCTTGGATAGTTTTATCAATTGACATGCACAAGAATACAAAAGATAAAACAAATGCCTCATTTTATTAACTAAGTATTTTATTACAATGTATTGGGGTTAGGGCTTACACTAACAGGTATCACTACACTTTCACGAACTAAGACAAACTTCCCTTCTAAACTAAATGCTCAACATCTTTTTATAAGTTGATTGCAATCTTCAATGTCATGACCTTGGTTTTTATGATATTCACAATACAAAGCCGGGTCTTGATTGGGATCATTTAGCATAGGTTTTAGCCAATTAACCTATCGCGTTGCTTAAGCTAAAAAGGAATTTGAGTTCATGATGTTATTAAAGGATTGAATCGATCATCTGGTCGGCTAACATGATAGGGGCTTGATATAGAAAAAGTGCCATTAGACGAACCTAAACCTCTGATAGAGTGTGTATTAGTATGCCAGCCATAGGTATTCTTGTCTTGCCTAGGTTAGTGAGAGGACTCCTTCTTTTTATCCTTATTGTGGATATGAGCATCCCATAATCAGTGTGTTTTATCCATTCCAATGTACTTATGAGCTTAGGATATAAGCTCGATGAAATTAATGTGGGTATTCTTACTCAACGAATCATTAAAATCCTGGCATTTGGTATTCTGACCTTAAGCATTGATGGCCATCTCCAAATTAAAATTTTGAATTTCCATGTCCATTACATTGAATCTCTTTAAATATGCACAAAAGGCTTGATTTTCTCTTATAGCACTTAATACAAATCGGCAGATACCTTGGTTGTGCAGATGGAAGCGATAGACTTGGCAATGAAAAGAAGACTAAATTGCTCAAAAATCTCCACGAAATGTTAGGACAAATTATTAAACTAGAACTGAATTGACTCAATAAACGTCTAAAGGGAAACATTGCCAAGTGTAGTATCATAGGTAGAATGAAAAAGCATAGTGTGGTGAAATTGATATAAATGAGCACGAGGATCAATGTTATCATAATGCCTTGGTAAGGTGGGAAGTCTAATCTTGGAAAAAAGGCATAGCTATGATTTCCTTAGATAAAGGAGATTGCAATGCACCTTGGTATTGAAGGGTGTTGCCATTTTGGTACTCTAAATATACTCCTCAAATTACTATTCGAACTCCTTAGTAGTTATAGTCATAACATATCATATAGCATGTAGAGTGGCTAAGGGCACCTGTGGCAATTGTAACTCCAAAGGAACAAAAAGAAGAGGAGTTCGGTTAAGATCCATAACACCACCAGTTGGCACACTTGGGTGATGAGGTGAGGCATGTAAAAATGGTTGAACTTGGGCTACTATGGAAGTTAAAGCTGCTAGGAAAATCTAAGCCATTTAATAATTGAGACCTAGTATCGAAGCAATCGACAACATTATAGGCCTAATGAGAGCTGGGATGCTAGCCTGATGAAAAAATTTTTGATTAGGGGGAGGCAAGAGAACATTTACAATTTTAGGGGATTTTGTAGGTGAACAAGTTGGGACATTCAAATTGGAAAGAAGATCCATTATTGCAGAAGGAAAGAAGATCCATTATTGCAGAAGTCTTCTGCTCTAACTGCACCAAATGATAACAACTCAGTTATCTGGACTGTTAACTAGGTAAAACTTGCCTGGTTCATGCACCTAAAAAAGAGAAAAAACTAGTGAAGTTTTTGATAAGAAACTCTTTGATAGTCAAATTAGCGACTTTTAGAGAGAATGCGGTTGAAGGAAAAAAACAAACATATCTAACTTGAGTATTGTAAGCTATATATAGTGGCCAACCGACTTAAATGCTCATCATTAAAGTCACAACAATTACAATTATTGATAATGTTATGCTTTCGGTCATTGTGGAACTATGAGGGTTGTTATATTCCAATAGTAGTTTCAGCTGTGTATCGATTGGTCTAACTAGAGCTCTCTAATGCCTCGACTGTCAATTTCAAATGTGAAAATATATGACCTAGGAAATTTCACATAATTATATTGGCTATTGCTGGAATTTTTTTTAATACTAGTGGTTTATTTATTTATTTTGGTAAAATACTAGTAGTTTATTTAAATGATAATGACCCTAATATTGACGCAAATTACATAAAACGATTCAAAATCCATCCATTTCCTTATATAGACCCTGAGATTTAATTTTCTATGGGTTTGTACATGGAATGTATTGTTATTTGTCAACAATATTCATTTGTTTAAAGTTGTGATAATCAAATTCTATAAAATAATGCATAGATATCAATGATCTGGTAAAAGCATGTTCATTTATTCCAATAATATTCTCCAATATCTATACATTATTAGTGATAAGATCGAATTAGGGAGCCTTTTTTATTTAATTTTTTCTATGTTTAAATTTATATATACATATTAAAGATTGTAACCCCTTTAAGAAAGAGGCTAAGAATTGCAGTGTTTTCTTGAATATAAAAATGACTTGGGGCTTAAGTTTTATAGTTTTTATTCTCTAACTATTAAAAAAGTTTTAGAATAACTGTTAATTGGAGTAGTAAAAAAAAAAATTCTTTAAATGATATTTCATATTCAATTATTGTCTTATGTATGAAACATACCTCATTAAAAATGTTATTTTCAATTTTATATTTAATAATATTATATTTTAAATTAATTGGTTTCGTAAATTTAAATAAATTGAACTAAATAACGGATAGTCAGTAGGCAAAAAGAAAACAGATCCGGAAAAAAAGAAAGTAGAAAAAGAAACCTGAACCGCTAGCTGTAAAAAGGAAGAAAAGCTATTCCTACAAAGACTTACAAGGAAAGGAACTGAATATAAAATGCTGATCCCATAAATAAAGAAAGATTTGGACAGGATTTTAGCTGTTCCTACAAAGACTTTGTGACTGTTGTTTTGCGGACGAAGCAATAGAATTGACTTATGTAGTTTGGATTTTTAATTTTTTATGCATTAATTATACACATTTAGCCTCATTGATTTAGATCTATATTAAATATCAATCTTCTTAGCAATAATGAAATCAAAATTTATAATTAAAAAGAACAAAAAATATAAAATAAATACAATAAATAAATTATTAAATAAAAATGGAGACAATTACTGCATAATATGTTAATAAAATTATATATATATATATATATATATATATATATATATATATATATATATATATATATATATATATATTTCAAAAACAAATGGGAGCAATTGCCTCCCTTCTTTTGTACGTGGCAGAGTCACTGGCCGATAGCATCATCCACATTATTATTATTATTAAGTCAGCTTTTTCTTTTCTTTTCCCAGAAAACACAGCAAAGCTCTTAAATCTTATTACATTATATATATATATATATATATATATATATATATCGTGTATAAACTTGGTGCTTGGTGAGCTTAGCTTTATGATGTTATTGTTGGAATTCAAACATAAATGTTAACTTTAAATTAGAACATTAATATATTTGAATTTGCACTTATTAAATTGATATTTTCATTTTATATATATTTAGAATAAAATGATAGCATTATAATTATCAAGAAAATAAAATAAAAAATAATATTAAATAAAAATATATCATGTAGCATGTGGGGACAAATGAAACCAAGCCGTAAGGAACACCTTAATCTAAAAAGAAGATTGACGATGGCAGTGTGCAAGCAAAGCAAACTGCAATGTGAGAATGATAGAAATGTTTTTTTTTTCCAACACAATCATTTGTGTGTTTCGTAGCATCCATGCAAAGATACAACCTACTGCATCTGTGTTCTTTTCTCTTCCGGGCAATATATATATATATTATAAAATGGTTTAATACGTAATTAATCCATTATATTTGTCATAATTTTAAATTCAACCCTCTATATTCATTCTTTTTTCAAATTGATATCCACACATTGTTCAACAAAATTTTACTAGTTAATGACCTAAACTCAACTCAACTCAACCACTTAAATGACCCGAGCAATTTGACCTACAAGATGATATGATCCTATTTCACACATTGAATGATCTATATGACTCAACCCATTTATATTATTTGTTATTTTATAATTTTTTTAATTTGAATATAAAACAATTTTTTATGTGGTATACATGCAATTTTTTTAAATTTTAATGGAATTTTTTTTTCAAAATATGAAAAATAATGTAATAAAATTGATTTTCTTTTGGTAGAATGGGGGCCAAAACCCTGCAAAATGAAGTTGAAAAAACAATATTACGGGAGAAACAAACACCCCCTGATATCATCTTCCAACAAATTGCAAAGATCTCTAGGAGAATCAATAGTTTGATAACCAATGTGAATAGCATGACCTGCATTGGCTAGCCAATCCACTCACTGATTGCCTTCATTGTAGACATGATGATGAATGCAAACATCCTAGCTAGTCCCTTTCAATTAGACCATGAATAGCTTGAACAAGAATTACGCTTGGAGAGCATATCCACCACATTCGTATTATTCAACTTCAAATCAATCATCCCATAGCCCATGTTCCAAGCTAAATTCAAGCCATCTTGAGACCCCCAGAGTTAAGCTTTGTGAACAGAACAAAAACCAGGAGCACTTGAAAAACTGCTAAGCCAAGTACCATAATAATCTCACATAAAAGCTCTAGCCACTGCACTATTTGAGCTTTGCCTAAAAGAACCATCAATGTTCACTTTATCCTCGCAGCCATATGTTTCATCCAACCAACAAGAGAAAGCAATCTAGCATTGTTATTAGAGATAAGACACTTATTATAAAATGTAATGCCGTTAGCTAGAGTTGCCAATTTATGGCAATCAACAATGATTATATCAATCTGTAAAAAATGGACCTTGAAAATAAAAAAATTCTAAGCTTTCCATAGAGGACCAAGTAGCAATACCAAAAAATATTTTCCAAACATAAATTAGAGTCCACCCAAATTGGGACTATAAATCAACAACAAAGTGGAAAAATATTAGGACATGGTTAACATCCTTATTAAAAAAACCACATCTAGCACAAATTGAGTCATTGGCCTTGTTTTTTTCTACATTGTTCAAAATTAGTGAGGAGTTTGTTATGGATAACTAACTAGAGAAAGGACTTCACCTTTTACGAATAAATGCCGTGCCAAATATTATCTTCAAAAGGGAGACTTTGAGAGCCTCTCAAAGAGGACTTTAGACTTATTGGCCAACTCTGTTGTTTGTGGTAGTGCCTGGATTTAAACTTTTTGATGTTTGCCCGGAAGCAAATAGATTTTAAAACTTTTAATGCCTCTTAAAAAGACTTTGAATTCATAAGCGAACCTTACTATCTGCAGTAGAGCCTAGATTTGGGTTTTTAAAGTTTGTTAAATGCCATTCAAAGGGGACTTTGAATTTATAGGTGAACCCCGCTATTTACGGAACAGCCTAGATTCGAGTGTTTTTGACATCCGCTTGTAAGCTGATGGATTTGAAACATTTAATGATTTTGGATATTTTAAGCTTATGAAATTTTTAGAGAATTTTAACCTTTTTGGATTTTGGGCATTTTTGAGTTTTTGGCTCATTTTTTAAAGATTTTGAACCTTTTAAACATTGGTGCATTTTAGGTCAAGTATTTCATCTGTTGGGGTGTTTTATCATCTTGAATTCTTAGATGTTCCTCTTAAGAAAACTTAGGGGGTGCCAAAAAGCTTTGGGATGCCTATTGAAAGGACTTTAATTTTAGTGTAGCAAACCCTGCTTTTTGTAGTTGTGCCATGATTCGCAAGTGAACTCTGTTATTTATGGTAGTGCCCGAATTTATAAGTGAGCTTCACAAACCATGATACTACTTGAGTTTTGTGGCAAACTCTGTTGTTTGTAGCAGTGTTGAGATTTATGGAAAACTCCGTTGTTTGTAGCAATGCCAAGATTTATGGTGAGCTTCGCTGTTTCCAGCAATGCTGAGATTTATGGCAAACTCTACTAATTATAGTAGTGCTGAGATTTATAGGAAACTCTGCTATTTACGATAGTGTCAAGATTTGTGGCGAACTCTGCTTCTTGCTATAGTTTTAAGATTTATGGCGAACTCTGCTATTTGTGGTAGTGCTGAGTTTATGTTTACAGCTTTTGATGTATTTTGCAATTTTGGAATTCTTACATTATGGATGTATTTAAGATTTTTAGATTCTAGAATGTACTTTGAATTTATACAGTTTGAGTATATGTTGCATTTTTACAATTTAATATGTTTAGAATACAGTTTGAGTGTAAGTTGTATTTTTACAATTTAAGTTTATATTGGATTTTAAAATTTTAGGTGTTTTAAGGCCTTCACACTTTTAATGTGTTAGGTACTTACATAATTTGTATTCTTTTGTACATTTGTATTTCTAATGTGTTTAAAGGAATTCTTTTACATTAAAAAAAATTTGGAGTTTATGTACACTTGAAGTTTTGTTTATTTGAATTATTATATATTTGAGTTTTTGTATATTTAAATGTTTGTACATTTGAAGAGTTTAAGTTTTGTACATTTAAGGAATTTGAATTTTGTACATTTAGTGTGATGTGTGTTCAAGTGTATATTTCAGAATAAATGGTCTTACCTGACTACCCCTAGCAAGAGTGTATGTTGGTAGTCTAGCACCACGAGGGATCTCTTTTTTATGGATTTGCATGATATCCACTTGTGGGGATTTTTTCTTTGAGTAAGATGGTAATCTTTTTATAAATGCCCCTAGCATGGCATGTGTAGATGACCTTGCTTTTTGAGATATTTTCCTTGCATGGTTTGGCATGATTCCTCCCATAAGAATTTTAATTTGATTATCCATTGCCTGCAGTTGTCCTGTGACTAGCCATATTGCATGGAGTTGGCTCTCATTTTTCCTTATGAGAAATTACTCATGTGAGTATATGCAGAAGATTGTATATGTGTAGTATATGTGCAAAATTCATGTGTGTACAAACAAATACGTACGTGAGTTATGTGTGATGAGTGCCACTCATGGTGTGTGCAAAGAGTTATTTGTTAGAAAGTATCCAAAATTTAAGGTAATTGCGACTCATTAAATACTTTAAACTTGAATTTTATTCATCTTTGAATAAGTTGGATGGACCACATCGCAACTAGTTTAATCTTAATAAGAGAAATTAAATGGATCATTCTCAATAAAGGAACATGAAAATAGGCATGCCAATACCAAAGTCTACTGGATCAATATATAAGTACAATGTATACCAAGCAATTTCTATGTATATGTGTTAAAGGCCAAAATAAAAATTTTTGTCTTTTAAAAACAAATTTTCGATGCAAAGTGAGGGACAGGATTTTACTCGAATGCACAAATGCATTCATGGCTTCCCACTTGAAGCTCAAGAAGCACCATATGCCTCTTCTTACATACCAAACCTTGCTAGAAGGTCATCTCCACTTGGTTAGGTGACATCAAACCTAGAATCAGGAGGTTTTATATTGGTTGTAGCGTTAGGATTAGGTGAATGGCTAACAAAGAAGGGTTAGGCTGCTAGATGAAAATAATCACTACGTGTGATGTGCAACAAAGCCGTACTCATAATTTGGGTTCATTCTTGGAGGCTTGTTTTAAGGGTCTGAAATCGAAAGAGGCTCACTTGACTTATGAATTGGCTAATTCACAATAAAAAGGGATCAAGTCCAAATTATTATTGATAGTCAACCCATAAAGGCCTTTATCAATTGGTCAAAAAGAGGTAGGTGTCATAAAGTCACCACCCAACAGAATGTTGGGAAATAATTCTTGACTTTTTGATGCCTAAATAGAGACTAGTGTTCAAGACATCACTCTTATTAGGCATCTTGGTTAGGTGTTGTTTTATAATTGAGTTTTATACTTAATCCCCTCTCCTCTCTCACATAATGCAAAAGCGTAGAATTAAATAAACATCCCAATCAGTCATGCAAAGCAATAAATAAGTAAGTAAATAAATTAACTACTTAAACTTATTACAGAAGAAAATCATCCTTATAACAATAACAAAACAATATACATACACAAATCGGGGCATTCATTCAGATTTGGAAACATTGGTTCTCTCATGCATATTTTTTTTAAAAAAATCTCTTTTTATCTCACATGGATTTGGGCTAAAAATTGGATATTGGTCCATACTTTGAAGAAAAACCCAATTGATTTAGTAGAAAATGTTTTAAATGTTTTTTTAATCTTATCATGCACAAAAGCCCTTTTTTACTAATTATTACATCCCTGAAATAATAATACACCTAAAATGAAATATCAAATAAGCAAATAATAACAAAAATTAAATAATAAATAAACTTAAAGATAATAAATAATAAAAAGAATGGCTGACCGAGATAACTAAAAGGGTGAAGATGATGACCAACTTGGGAGCACGACTTTCCATTCAAAAAGCCACATACAAAAAACCATCCGTAGCAAAGATATTAAAAACTCAAAAAATCACACCAAAAAGACAAATTAATTAGTATTCTCAAATAACACTATAAAAGTAATTACAAGTTTATTTTACACGAACAGAATGAATTTAAATATAGCACCTCACCATACATAACCAAAATCACATCAAATAATGCACAAAATGATAGGAAATGAAGAAATTTCATAAGAGATACGTAAATACATGAAAATAATTCAAAAATACCCAAAATACACCCACGGATGTCCATAACCAGATGAGGGACAACCATAGACAATTAAGGGATGGGATAAGGAGATAGGCTTATGACGTCCCCCCTGTCGAATGACAGAAGGCCGTCCATTGAGTTATCTTCCTGTCCTTTACCTTTGGATAGAACCAAAATGTAGAAATTCATGGCAACAACATAAGAAATCATGTATAATGAGTTTCTAGCCTTACACATGCATTTATAGGGTCCTAAATTGTATCAAAACTAAATTATAATAATAAATCATGCATAAAATACACTGAAATCACATATTAACAGAATTAATAAAGAATAGAAGAAAGCTTCAAAACAATAACAATAGAGGAATCCAAGGGTTAATCATGCCTCTAACATGATTTGAAACATAGGTTTTGATCATATTTCAATTAAACATGCATATCATTTGAATACAATGATTAAAACCTATTAAATCACATTAAACAACCATATGATCACGCAAAATAAATTGTAGAGAGAGAAACTGAGTATAAGCCTAGAATGTTACCCTCAGGAGATATTTTGACTATGTAACTCTTGTAATCTAGAACTCTAATCTGATTCATGATCACCTTTTTCAAAAGAAAGTAATGAAATTCGTTGTGTGTGTGTGCGCACATATGTGTGTCAAGCAAAGATTGATAGAGAAAAAGTTTAGAGAGAGAAAGGAATTGAGTCTCCTTCTTCTCTAAAGGTGGCTCTCCAAAGAAAGTGATTCCTCCTTTTAGAACCCTAGATTTTAGATTTTATACCTAAGCAAAGGTTTTAGTTGGATTCCAACTAAAAATCTCCCAAATCTAGAGATAAAATCCTACAAATTCAAGATAAATCCCTATGAGATAAAACTTCCTTTTTGAGTTCCAAAAAAATGTGAGAAATCTAGATTTCAAGCAATGGATGGGTATCCCTCAGTGAGAGGAAGCCGTCCCTCACCACTAAACTTGGAATTATCCAAAACTCTCGCTTGTTTAGCTTGTATAGAAGAGAGGGACCCACAGATAGGTGCCCCTCAAGTGACAGACAGCTGTCTGCCACCTCTGAAGGTCTAAAACAAAGTCTTTATGCACATTTTGTTAAAACACTTGGAAATATTTGGAAAATCATGAAAACCTTTGAAAATATGTGAGAAATTCATGATCGAAGCTTTGAGATCTGAACCTATTGTTAGATATATACTATTTCCTCATCATCAGGTAACCTTAATCTAGGATGCTTTAGGTCACAGTGTCTATAGCTAGCCCTAATTTTGGGGAGTTAGTGCATTAGTGCTAAAGTGAGCCAAAATTTAGAGTAAAAGAAAAAAGACATTTACCTGAGGCAGCGAATCTCTTGGTTGGTTAAAACACTTACCTTTTGAGGTAGTGAGTCTCTTGATTAAGTAGTTATCATTAGCTTATTAATGCGTTAACCCTAGTTTGGGTAGTTAAAATTAGCTTATTGATGTGTTTACCCTGGTTCGGATAGTTAACGTTAGTTTATCGATGTGTTAATCCTAGATTAATTGTTCGATTAGCACTTGGGGCATGCAAAATTGAGATAAGTTGATTAACTCCAATTAGTGCTTAGAGCATATAGAATTTGGTATTTAAATGCGTCTAATTAGCACCTAGGCAAGCAAAACTGAGATGACTTGATGAAGATTGATTAACACTTGGGGCATACAAAATCAGTGTAGTTTGAATGCGTTTGATTAGTGCATGGGGCATGCAGAATCAAGATGACTTGATGAAGACTAATTGGCTTTAGGTTGTTTTACTTGCAAAATGAAATAAGTTTTTGAGTAATTATTTCATTATTATCCTTTATGGACCGACCTTTATGTTGGCTGGTATTTTTGGTAAGTGTGTTATCCCTTCTTGAAGAGACATTCCATTAGGGAGATTTTTGGTGAATATACATTTGTGAGCAGTCATTAAGACTATGTAGCCCCATTCTAGCAAATATGCATATGTGGAGAGTCACCGAGACTATATAGTGCCATTTTGGCAAATATGTATCTGTGAATAGTCATTGAGATGCTTGAGAGATTGCTTGGCACACTTCTTAATGACTATGTCACCACTCTATAGATTGGCACCAATGTAAAGAAAACCATCATCATCAGAGCTGTCAACCTGTGCTTGATCTTGTTCTACACTCTTTCAAATTTTACGTTGTCATTAGACTTTCACCTCATGTCCAAAATCTTCTTGTTGTCCATATTTTTTTTATAAATGAAAGCAATTATAAATGTAAAATAAATATACGAGCTAAATAAATACATCTTTTAACTTTATATATATTAAAAATTTTTGAACAAAACAAAGACTCCCTGAATACAAAAGAATGGATAAGTCACTATAAGGGTTCTGCGCCTCTGTGGTAGGCTGGCCTAGATAGGGGTTTGAATGCTAATAGCTTGGGAGCTCTGGCTAGTGTCCCTACCTATGGTGCCCGAAGGAAGTTGATCATCATCTAACCTAAATTTGAAGTGGAATCCAGGTAGTTCTATTTTCAAAGGCTATAGAACTTGTGCTATCACCTCTGCTAGTCTCTCTGAACCCTAACCAACCTCAATAATAGCTTTGAAATGGCGTTCAAGGCATCTCATTAGATCAGCCCTCAAGTATCCAATATACCTCCTTAACTCCTCATCAATCTCTATCACAACCCGCGTGGCCCTAGGGATCTCAATCTCAATACGGGTACTCTAATCTTTGAGCTAAGTGATGGAGTCATCAACTACCTATAGGGTCACCTCAAATCTCTATTCTCTAGTCACTAAATCGACTCTAATACCCCAAAAAGTCATATTACAAAGTCTGTACCGCTGCTGGCAATTTCTGTAAAGGCTGCACTACTATGAGTATATTCTATAATGTCTAGTCCTGGTGTCTGCTAGCATCCTCTAGTGCTACCAGTCTCCTAGAGATGTCATCAATTAAAGGGGCTGAGGGTGCATATGCTGGTGATGGTGGAACAAATGGTAGAGGGGTTGTTAAAGTAGATGCCCTCGGATGCCCATAAGGTGGAAGAGCTGAAAAGGTGGATGCTCTAAGATGTCCATAGGGAGAGAACCTCCTTAGCCTCATGGGGAGTGACCTCTAATGCCCGATGGAATATATGAGGTGCATTGGCAGCTGTGGTGATCCACCCAGAAGCTCCGGTAGATCAATCTGCATGTCAAACTCATAATTTGAGTCCATCCCTATCCCTTGGGGTCCCTGTGGCTTATCTACCTGCTTTGCTTGATCCTTCTACTAAGGTGGCTATATTGGTACCTCCTGTGGCTCTACTAATGTCTCTACTTATCCTTTTTTGTGGGTGCACTTGGAACTATAGGGTTCATACCGCACCTCTATCTTGTCTCTGGTGTAGTGAGTAGCCTGTACTCCCCCTCTTGCCCCTCTACTGTTGCCTACAAGTCAATATAGATGCTCTTTGGAATGGGGTTGCCAATGTTACTCTTATGTGCCCTTAATGATAGTAACAACAAAGTAATGATGCCTCCAATGCAAATCTGAATCCTAGGATGAGTGCCTACTCTAACTAATGTCACAATGATCTCATGTGTGATATCTAAGTGTCTACCCTCCTACATACCCCACAAGCTGGTGATATCTACAGAGGTAATGTTACCTGAACTCCTTGTGTGTCCTAGGTATGAAGCAAATATGACCCTCTGAAGGTATATTTAAATATGAGTGGCCAGCATGGTGATCTTCGCCATGTTTGAGTAGTAAATGGCCCCTGGCAGCTTCATTGCTCTCTATCTATCCTGGTCTATCAACCCGGGCAGTATGACCATACCTAATTTGCTCGAAAGATCCATAGCCTGAGCAAACCTGCACCTCATGATGCTGTAAAGTATACCCAAGGTCCAGAACTGGATGACTCTCTCCTTTATATACGATCTAGAGTAGTCACCATACTCTAAGGTGGTGAAGACCTCCCTTGTGATATCTGGATAAGTCCTGTATGCTGGGGCAAAGAACTCTATCCATCCAGCCTTGGATAAAAGTCAGTCATCCTCTTGTACCAATCTAAACTCCTATAGAAACTGCTTGGACATAAATTAGCTTGATCTATACTGAACCTATTATAGAACCCAAAATCTGTGAGCCTACCCAGACATTATGTAAGTTAACACTAGCTGAGATGGCTGTAGGTGTGCAGTCTTGCGAGGCATCCTGTAAGAAAGGATTTCTTTTTTTTTTTATTTCATAGTTGACTTAAGTCGTAAGCAAACTAATATATTAGAATTTACAAGCATACTGGTTTAAATATCTATAGTTAACCTATACTAGGAGTGTATGTTAATCGATACAAAATAATACACAAATCTAGTTGTTTTAACAATCATGTACAAAAATGAGACATAATGCATATTACACGTTTTGCAAGAATTTAACAAAAATTTGGCAGCATTTTGGCTAGGAATGTGACTGCCTCCTGCATGAAAAGAGAATTTCAAACAATACACAAGCCTTCAAGGCCACTGAACAACACAATTCCCCTAATATCTTAGGTTTTACATTTTATGAGACAAAATTTCAGCAACATTTCGGCTGGGAATGAGACTACCTCCTGCACAAAAAGAGCATTTAAAGTAAAGACATAGGCCATCACAGTCACCAAACAACACAATTATAGTATTATATAATTTGAAATTCACATTTTATGAGAAATTAAATAAAAATTTGGCAGCATTTCAGCTAGGAATGAGACTACCTCCAACACAAAGTAGCATTTAAAGCAAAGTAAAAACACAGCCATCATGGTTGCCAACAACACAATCATAATATTAACACAGGTAACTATTTGGTGCAATTTCATCTTATACTACAACATGTTTTGATGGGCACAAAACACGTAAAAGTTAAATATATTATTTGCTTAAAAGGAAAACTACAGGTTTACATGTTCACATACCAAGTTCTTAGCTATCTATAGTGTCATGCAAAAAGGATTTAGCAATTATTTTACATAACTTAAACTACAAGACAATATTTATTTCTAACTAAGAAAAGTAAAAAGTTAAATAATATAAAAAGTGCTCACATCCATCATGCCTAAAGCTAAAGTTTCATAACATAAACTATGTTTTAACTAAAAGAATAAATAAAGAGAAAAAAGATAAATAAGAATTAAATAATAGTTACTTGTGGAAGACCAAAAGAAAGAATAAAATGAAGAGACATCAGAAAAATGATGCTTCTTGAAATGCACCTCGCTCTCAGGAGGTCACAAGTGTGAACGACTCGAAGAACAGATGAGAAAGGCTTGAAAAATTGGAGAGAGCTTTGAAATCGAAAAGTATGGAGGTTTGCCAAAAAGTGAAGAAGAAAACAATTTTATTCCAGATTTCGAGTGAAGGACGAGCTTCTCGTATATTGCTAGTGGCAAATGGGACTGAGAGATGTCCCATCCCTCAGCAAAAAATGACCATTTTACCCCTCAAAATTAAATTAACCCTTATTTCTCCATTTTAACTCATTTTCTTCCATTTTTTGACCTTTTTCATCAATTTTTTGTTCTCTATCCATCTAAAATTAATTAACATTTTTTACGCGTTTGTTATGTGTTATGACATTATTTTACAATATTTACAAGCATTAGTTGCCCTTTAGTACACATATATGTCTAAAAGTCAGAAATATCCCCTAAAATTCATTGTGCTTTTTGAGGTAAATGATTTTTTTGTCTAAAACCTTTCAAAGCTGATTCCTTGAGCTGTCAAGCTTTTTAATTCCCTACAATATGAAAAAAAAGAAAAAAATGCAATAGTACATACGTGCAATGCATGAGACATGCCAAAAGGTGACTTTTGGCTTTCTAGGGGTTACAGAAGGGCTACCCGTGCCTCATCCTTGTGAGGGATGGTTGTCCATCACTACTTTCTATAAATATTGCTTCAATTTTCTTTTTTTTTTTTGCCTTTGACCTTTCACTTTCCAGGAAAGCTTCTTTAAGGTATTTTTCTCTCTTTTTTTTCTTTTTTCCTTTTTTTGTTCCTTTTCCTTTTAGTTATTTATTTTGTCCCATTATTTTTGTACCTAGATCATTAAAAAAAATTCTATTACCATGACTACTGGACTTGCAAAATTACACTGACTGTTGGATGATCCAAAAACTTAGGAGAACCCTCTTCTAGCTCTATACTCGAGCTTGAGATTTCTAAGAAGAACATCCCCAGATAAGAATTTGTTACTTACTGTTGTTCAGTATTGGAACCTGAGAATTCATGTGTTCAGGTTTACCCATCAGAAGTTATGTCCTTTATCAGAGGATTTTGCTCCAATGGTCGATGCTAGGTTTTAACCTAGTACTCGGCCAAGCCTACCCTCTCTTATTATTAGCTGTCCCAGAGAGGTGGCTCGTGCCTTGGGTGTCCTTCCTTCTAAGGCTAGGGGTTTAGTACCTCATAGGAGAACATCTCCAATGGAGCCCCTAATTAATGTATTGACTGACTTTGATGACATATGCACCTTTCACTTTAGTGTAGTACTGCTTTGTTTTCTCACTCTGTGTTTGTTGGCGCGTGTTGGTGATCCTATGATTGGATATTATAGATTATTTAGCATCATGGATGACATAATTTGGGGATGCAATCTATTTTCCTTGATCCTGGTAGAGACCATCATTAGCTTGGATGCCTTTCACCATAGCTCTCTTATTCATCATGGCTCTCATTCCTTCCTCACAAGCAGCCCCATACTTCTTTAGGTACGTCCTTATTATGTTTCAGGGTAGCACGCCCCTTGTGAGTTTTCATACTTGCCTTTCTTGTTGAAATATGTGTTCTTTTAGATTTTTATGTATTTCTCTACCTTATTTTTGCCTGAGATGAATCTAACTCACCCCAGCGGTCTTTTTCTAGGTATGGCTTTAAGAGAAGTTGCAGTTGTTATTGGAGCCTCCTCTTTGAGTCATAGCTATAGGCATTTATGCCATAAGTTATGTCACACTTCAACATCTACAACGTATGTTTCAGCCAATCCAAGAAGTAGTTGATTAGGTAGGTCATTCGACAAATGTTGATATCATGTTTAGGTGCACTTGGTTACCTATCACTTCTTTAGTTTGAGATGGAGCTTTAGGATGCATCCCTTTGAGTGGACTGCATCAGGCACCTTTCTATGTCACTACCTATTATGTTCATCAGTTCGAGGATCAATAAGATATTGTTAGGTGTTCATTAGGCTTTCAAGGTGGCATTCTCACTTCTCATTTCTTGACAAAGTATTACCAAATGATTTGGTCCCGGCTTCCTATAAGGACGTCTATTCATGAGATCGATGTTTGCAATTTCACCATCTCTAACTTATACAAGAAATAGGTCACCAGTCCAGCCATCAACAATAGACTTTATCATCTTAGGCACCTAGATGGAGAGAGAGATGTGATACTGATAGATTATATTAGACATTTTCATAGATGATGTTTTTTGTTTTTATTAAACTTTTACATTTTTAACATGTGAAAAGACTATGCTACTTTCAAATACTTTGATGACATCATGAATACATGTATAACATTTCTTTTTTATTTTTTTACACATGAACAACATTTGATATTAACCTAATAACACTTATTACTTAATCTCAAATTGAAACTTTACAAGGATTATAACTCCTATCATCAATAAGCCCTATTGGGTTTTCTTGATTGATTATTTTCTCTTAGCCTCTAATTTTTGCCCGGGATGCCTTTTTTTAGTTTTCACCCTAGCGAGGTGCCTAATTTTAGCAATGCCACTATTTTTTTTATTTTTGACCCATGAGATATTTATTCTTTTCTTTTTTCCCTTTTAGTCTAAGCCATGGAACCCTTTTAATCTGTCTATGTTTATTGATTCTCTAAACTCATTACAATGTTTGACAAAATAGTAGCCCCTTTGGATAATAACTTCTTGAGCACAAAAAGTTCTTCCCGTATGAGCCTAAACTTGCCTCAAATGTCTGGAATTCCAGGCCTCTTCTATTTAAACACCAGATCTCCTTCTTTTAAAGGATGTTTCCTAACTTTCTTCCTGAATGATTGAGCTAGCCTCTTTTAATGAACCTAATTATGATAATACACCCTCATCAAACAGGTTAAGTTATGATAGTCTTAGCCTAGCCCATTCTATTTCTGGTATCTTAGCCTCCAAAATGTCCCTCACAGATTGATTCTCTATTTCTATAGGTAACATTGCTTCTGTCCCATAAACCAACGAAAATGGTATAGCCCTTGTTGAAGTTCTGGCTATAGTCCTGTAACCCTATAGGGCGAAAGGTAGCTTATTAGCCTAATCTTTATAAGTTCGAACAATCTTGGCCATAATCCTTTTCACATTCTTATTATCTGCCTCAACTGCTTTGTTTGCTTGAGGTCTGTAAAGAGAAGACTTATGATGTTGGACTCCATACCTAATGAGCATTTGTCTGGTTTCACCAGAGAATTGTAACCAATTATCAGATACTATGCGATAAGGTAAACTATATCTACATATCAGACTCTTTTCAATGAACTTTGACATGTCCTTTGTATCTATCTTTTTGAAAGATTCTACTTCTACCCACTTGGTGAAGTAACCAATGGCTACTATAATGAATCTATGTCCATTTGAAGTGGGCGGATAAATCATTCCCATGCAGTGAATGGCCATGGTGACATAAGGTTGTATAACTCAAAAACAAGAAAGTGCCTCAAATCTGCATACTGTTGGCATAGCTGGCACTCTTTAAAATACTTAGAGCAATCAATATCCATTGTGAGCCAAAAGAAACCTTGGCACATAATTTTCTTAGCCAAAGCTAAGCCATTCATGTGGACTCTACACACTCCTACATATACTTCTTCCATGACCTTCCTAGCCTCTTTTCCATACAGATATCTTAATTGAATCCCATAGGTTGTCTCTTGTAGAGTACTCCTTTTACGGTGATGAATTGGGTAGACAGTTTATGAATCAATCTCAGGTCTTTTTCAATTGCTTTTTTGGGAAACACTGACTTTTTTTTTAAATAATTCTAAAAGTCATAGTACCAAGGTCTTCCATCATCCAATTTGATGTCCATAATTCATTCATCTTCAAAGCATGGCTTATCAGAACTCAAAATCAGGATGAGCTTTATACTCACTCCTTTTCGATTGCTCCATATAAATACCAAGGTAGCCAAAGCATCTTCTAACTTGTTTTTTTCTCTAGGCACATACCCAAAAGTACAAAGCTTAAACTGTCTACTTAAAACCTTTAGACATCTGAGATATGGTAGCAATCGCTCTTTCTTTACCGACCACTCACCTTTTACTTGATAAATCACTAGAGATAAGTCGTCCAACACTTTTACAGATTTTGCCCCCATAACTAACAAGGCTTCCAACTCAAAAATACAGGCTTCATATTTAGCTTTATTATTCATGGCCTTATACCTCAACTTATTAGCCAATGACATTTTCTCTCTCTCTAAGGTGACTAGCTCCCTTGTTGTTCACAACCTCGTCAAAGTAGATTTGCCAACCCTACACTATTATGGCTGTTATGTACTTATCAGGAAACTTATAACTTAACTCTTCTCCTTCTAAAGGTTGATCAGTTAGGAATTCTGCTACTGGTCTCCATTTAATGGTTTTTCTAGTGATGTATTCTATGTCAAACTCTTGTAGAAGAATAAACCATCTTCCCATTTTTCCTAGAAGTGAAGGAGTTTCCTATAAATACCTAAGAGGATTTTCTTTGGCCACTGCTTTAGATCCTATATGAATGGAATTAATGTCTCAAATTCTTCGATGCTTATATGATTGCTAGAAAAATCTTTTCCACTTCTATATACTTTGCTTCATATGGAAGAAACTTCTTATTGAGCTAGTATACCACATACTCAATCCCAAAGTCATTTTCTTGAGCCATTATTGCCCCTACTGAACTTTCCTTTATGGCCAAATACAAATTAAAGGCTTATTTACCTGAGATAGTCTTAATATTGGCAGATGTAGCAAGTATTCCTTGATTGTATCAAATGCCTTTTGATAATCCTTATTCCAGACCACTGTGTAACCTTTCCTAAATAGCTTGAATATTGGTTCATAGATCGAAGTCATCTTGGCTATAAACCTACTTATGTATTGAATTCTCCCTAGGAATCCTCTAACTTCCTTTTCTTTTTGGTGTACCGACATTTCCTTGATGGCTCTCACCTTGTCAATGTCTACTTCTATTCCTCTCTGGCTCACTATATGCCCTAAAAACTTACCCGAGGTGACCCCAAAGATACACTTCTTCGAATTGAGGCAAAGGTTGTACTTACTAATTCTTTGGAATAACTTCTTTAATGCTTCAAAATGACCTTCTCGGCCAACCAATTTGATCATCATGTCATCAACGTATACCTTTACTTCCTTGTGAGTTAGGTCATCCAGTATCTTGGTTGTCATCCTTTGGTAGGTGGCACCTGCATTCTTAAGCCCAAAAGGCATAACCCGATAGGCATATGTACCACATTTAGTTATGAAGGCTATTTTGATTTGATCTACTATCTTGTTTAGAATCTGATTATACCCTACATATCTGTCCACAGAGCTATACATAGCATAAGCAACTATACTATCAACCAGGATATCTAAGTGTGGCAGAGGGAAGGCATCCTTAAGACAAACTTTGTTCAAGTCCCTATAATCAACACAAACCCTGACTTTTCTATCCTTCTTTGCTATGGGAACCAAATTTTCCAACCAAATTGGATATTGAACTTCCACTAGGAACTTAGCCTCCATTTGTTTCCTTCATTTTTTACCTTTTCAACCCATTCTGGTCTAAGTCTTCTGAGCTTCTATTTGGCTACCTTATATCTTGGGTATGTTGGAATGGCATGTTTAGCAAGTTCTTAATCTATCATCAGCATTTCTTCATAGGTCCATAAAAAGACTTTTTCATATTTTTTCAATATTCTCTCAAATTTTTCTCTCTCTTCAAGAGTTATGTTTGATGCCAATAAAATTTCTTTTGGATTTTCTTTAGTTTTGAGATTAAATGAACACGTGTTTGTTGAGTTAATGTCAAATATGAATGGTTCATGATCATGATTATGCTTATTGAAATCAGAAGAAACATTACACAAGTAAGCAAAATTGTTCATCTTATTAATGTAGTCAAAAGAGCAATTAATGTTATCATAAAAAGTTCAGAAACATAAATAATATCAATAAAAGTATCATCTTTAGTCTTGGCCGCATCAAATGTCTCTCCAGTCTCAGCCTCTAGTGGATCCTCAACCTCGGCCTTATCTTTGACTTTCAACTAAATGACGAGCAGCTTCTCTATCAAAACTTCTTTGAGCAGTTCCTTGTCCCAGGCTGAGTGGTGCAGTAGAATCTCTTCATCCTAAAAAAACCTCAACTGGCTTGATAATCCCTTGTTTATATTCAAAGACATCATTGAACATCTCAAATTCTAGCACTAACATACCTCTTATTAGCTGAGGTTTTCTCTCTCCATAGTAGAGACAAATACTTGAAGTCGGCAAAAAGCTCTAAGAAATACACGAAATCCCTTTTTCTACCTCTTTCTTTTTACCCTTCTGACTGGAACCAATAAAACCTAACCCCTTTTTATCCTTTTAACCCTTAACAGCTACAACATTCTAAAGCCCTTCAAAGTTCTTGCCCAAATAAGCTTCAGGTAGGAAATTCATCATGTTAACCACATGAGGAGAATCCACAAAGCTATTCTCTCCTTCTTCATCATTGATGGCAGTTATATGGAACCCACTAAAAGGTTGTTTTTCTATCTTAAGTATATATACTTGATTCTCCTTTACAACTTTGATAGTGACTACTTGTCCATTATAGGAAAACTTAATCATTTGATGTAGCATGGAAGGCACTCCATCCAGCTTGTGAAACCATGGTCTTCCTAATAACACAGAGAAATTAGCTGGAATAGGTAGTACTACAAACTCAACTTCTATCTTGATGGGCCCTGTCTTTACTAAAGCTTTGAAGGTTCCAGTTGCTTGCCTTTTGGAATTGTCATAAGCAGAAATGGTCAAGTCTGACTTACTCAACATGCTCTAATTCAACTTAAAAGCTAGAATGGCCACTAAAGGGCACACATTAATTGAAAAACCGTCATCTATCATCACACAAGCCGTGTATTTTCCATTCACTTGAGCTTTAATATAAAGAGGGCGATTATCGTTCCTCCCTTTGGCAGGTATGGCAGCATCAAAATACACAACATTCTCTTCCATTCCTCCCTTGACTAAATCTAACTACTCAGAAGGCGAGATGATAATAGCAACAGTGGACTCACTCGGGGCTTCAACTAGCTTTTGCTTGTGCAAAGGAGATTGTCTCAGTAGGTCCCAAATAGATATCTATGCATTGGTCTTCTTTAGCTGCTTAATTATTTGATCTTCCTTAACTTTTTTTCTACCGGCACTACAGTAGAAGCCGACTGCCTTTCAACTTTTGAGGCCACTCTTCCACTCTTTGTGATCACTTTAACCTTTATCTATTCTCCTACTTCCTCTTCACTCTCACTGGCTTCACTAGCTAAACTTGAAATATCAATGGGCACCAAAGCCCTTTCATTTTCACTTTTTATAAGAGTATCCCAACAATCAATCATAAAAATTGGCCAATTTTATTTAACTGGCTTTGTTACTTTAGGGATGGAATGAGTAATAGCCACATACTTATTCCCATATAGGTCTTTCATCACATACCACTCGGGCAAGCTAAACCCAATCATGAACACTACCAGTGGCACAACATTATAACCTCCCTTCTTTTTTTATCTCTCTTTTCAGGATCTTTTTATGGGTCTTAGGGGCAACAATTGAAGCTTCCCTTCTTTGGTTAGTCTATCTAATACCTAAGATAATAACTTTCCTAGGTTGGAATAATGCCTCTGACTAGCCCCTATAGCAAACATTCCTACGATCTTCCCAATTTTGTTTGACACACTACAATTACCCATTGTCTTATTATTACCAAAATTCCTCCTGGCATTCTCATTACTTGCCATCCTAGCTAAGTACTCTGCTTCAGCCTCTATAGCTATATCCTTCTATGACTCCCAGTCCTTCAGATCCTTCATCTTCAAACCATCCCTCAAATACGATTATACATTTCTGATGAATAGCCTGATTTGATCAGCTATGTCTGGCTTCCTCTTTATCTCCATCACCTTACTCGTCCCTCTAGTGAGGTACTCATAGAAGGATGTATCATGTTTCTGTTAGAGTAATTCAAGGTCCTTTAAAGTAACCTCCATCCTAGTACTGTAGTCATATTGCTTAAGAACTCAATCAATAGATCACAGTCCTCCTTAGTGTGCCTGTCCAACCCATAGTACCAATTTATTGTAGGTCCAGTCAAACTCAAGCAAAAGTATTCCACCTTTTATTTGTTGGACAAGGTGGTTCCCTTCATGATTAGCGTATATTGTTTGACATATGCTAAAGGATCTAAAGTACCATTAAACCTTGGCAGATCAGGCATCTTGAACCTTTGGGATAATAGCTCATCTCCATCCAAATCTCTATCTTTAGGGTTCATTCCCCTACCAACAGTTAGTAACCTAGACATGGCTTTATGCTTTTCCTCAATTTTCTTAAAAGCTGGATGCTCAACATTAGGACCCCTAATCCTCATGTTCATCATTAGAGGGACATATTCTTCATCCTCCTCTTCTATAAAGTTATCTTTAGGTTCGTGCCTTATTTCCCTCCTAGGTTAGTCTCGAAGGATAGGAGCATCGGTTGCGACAGTGTTCCCAACATATGTTGGCTCTGCTGTATTGGGATTGGGTGCTATAGGCTGAGTTCTGACATTATGTGCTACAAAAGCCACCATCCCACTAATTATGGCCATAAGCCTTTCCTCAAAATCGTAGAAACTCCTATCCAACCTTCGTTCTAAATCATCCAGCACTATCAAGGTCCTATTAAAAATAACTTTTGGCCTTTCCCTTAGGGATGAAAACCTTGTAGTTATGTCATCAGCCACACTTCCAATTTTATTTCCCTTTTCTGTCCTATTCAATCCTTCGTTCTTTATGTCTTAACTTGTTTCTTAACTGCTCTCTGACAACTAACTTGAACCTAACTCAGAACTGACCTTTAAACCAAAATCTAAATCTAAACTAGATCTTGGTAGACTGGATATAGATCTTCAAACCAAATGCTTATCTGACCCTCTGGACAACCTAGATGAGTTTATGATGTCTATAAGAATTAGAGATTAGGAGTGATGTATAATGAATGATGCATAAGCATAGTATACACATGACATGAGAATGCAATGCATGATTTTGTTAAGATTCAATCCCAACCACACACAAGTATAATAATAGCCTTCTAACCTTATTACTCACACATAAGAGGTCGTGTGGTCTCTTCCCTAGGTGGGCTTAGCTCATGGGTGAACAGGGTACTCAATGGACGTGTATGGTGCATAAAGGAAAATCGACAGCATCACCTATTTTAATTGAAAGTGCAAGTGTATAGATTTTGACCATTATGTATTTTGATTAACTTATATAGATTGGGTTAAGCCCACCAGAGCATAATAACCTTTAATTGGTACCCTTTTAATTTGTTTGAGTTTGGTCAATATAAAAAGCTCCACATAGCACACAAAAGTTGTTATGGTTATACAACCTAAGGGAAGTAGCTATTGCAATTACATAGGCTTGAGTAAAGGGTGATGAAACTTTAAGGTTACCCAAACATAGTCCCTACCAATAGGTCTAGCTCATCCCGAGTATAACAATCGATGGTTTACCATTTTATATACCATTTAGTACTAGACTTAGGCTAGTGGGTCTCCTTAACACCTCCCTATATTGAGTGAATGTAGGGTGTTCTTTAGGATAACACCGGGGCTAAAAAGGAACACCTAACTTAATTCTAAAGCTCTAAGATGAATGTAGAAAATGCATTTTAGAAAAGAGATATGATTAATTAATAAAACCCAATTATAAAGAACTTAACCAAGATGCTTTTCGAAGTAATGTCTCTTTAGTCCCCAGTTGAGTCACTACTGTGATACGTGCCGAAGCCATACTTATAATTAAGGTTCACTCTTGGAGGCCTACCTTTTGGGTTTGAGACAAAAAGAGGCTCACTTAACTCATGAATTGGCTACTTCGCAATAAAAAGAGATCAAAACCAAATTAGTATTGATAGTCAAACCATGAAGGCGTCTACTAATGGGCCTAAAAAAGGTAGGTGTCATAGAGTTGCCACCCAATAGAATGTTGGAAAATGATTCTCGACCTTTTGATGCCTAAATAGAGACTAGTGTTCAAGACATCACTCTTATTAGGCATCGTGGTTGGGTGTTATTTTATAATTGAGTTTTATATTTAATCCGCTCTCCTCTCTCACATAATGCAAAAGCGTAGAATTAAATAAACATCCTAATCAATAATGAAAAGCAATAAATAAGTAAGTAAATTAATTAATAAATTAACTACTTAAACTTATTACAGAAGAAAATCATTCTTATAACAATAACAAAATAATATAAATATACAAATTAGGGCATTCGTTTGGATTTGGGAACATTGGTTCCCTCATGCATATTTAAAAAAAAAAACCTATTTTTATCTCATGTGAATTTAGACTAAAAATTGGACATTGGTCCATACTTTGAATAAAAACCCAATTAATTTAATAGAAAATGTTTTAAATGTCTTTTTATCTTATCGGGTATAAAAGCCATTTTTTTACTAACTATTACTTCCCTGAAATAATAATATAACCAAAATAAAATGTCAAATAAGAAAATAATAACAAAAATTAAATAATAAATAAACCTAAAGCTAATAAATAATAAAAAGAATGGTTGATTGAGATAACTGAAAGGGTGAAGATGACGACCAACTTGGGAGCACAACTTCCCATGCAAAAAGGCACATACAAAAAACCATCCATAGCAAAGATATTAAAAACTGAAAAAATCACACCAAAAAGACAGACAAATTAATTAGTATTATGAAATAACACTATGAAAATAATTGCAGGTTTATTTTGCACAAATAGAATGAATTTAAATATAGAACCTCATCATACAGAACCAAAATCACATCAAATAATGTACAAAATGATAGGAACTGAAGAAATTGCATAGGAGATACGTAAATACATAAGAATAATTCAAAAATGCCCAAAATACACCCATAGATGCCTAGAACTGGATGAGGGACAACCACAAAGAAGTGAGGGACGGGATGAGGCGATGGACTCATGATGTCCAGCAGATGGCCGTCCGTTGACTTGTCTTCCCGTCCTTCACCTCTAGATAGAACCAAAATGAAAAAATTCATGGCAACAATGCAAGAAATCATGCATAATGAATTTTTAGCCCTACACATGCATTTATAAGGTCCTAAATCATGTCAAAACTAAATTATAAATATAAATCATGCATAAAATACACTAAAATCACATATTTACAGAATTAACAAAGAATAGAAGAAAGCTTCAAAACAACAACAATAGAGAAATCCAAGGGTTAATCATGCCTCTAACATGCTCTAAAACCTAGGTTCTAATCATATTTCAATTAAACATTCATATCACTTGAATACAATGATTAAAACCTATTAAATCACATCAAACAACCATATGATCATGCAAATTAAATTATAGACAGAGAAACTGAGTATGAGCCTAAAATGTTACCCTTAGGAGATATTCTGACCTTGTAACTCTTGTAGTCCAGATCTTTACTCCAATTTGTGATCACCATTTTCAAAATAAAGTAATGAAATTTGATGTGTGTGTTTCAAGCAAGGATCGATAGAGCAAAGTTTAGAGAAAGAAAGGAATTGAAACTCTTTATTCTCTGAAGGTGGCTCTCCAAAGAAAGTGATTCCTCCTTTCAAAATCCTAGATTTTAGATTTTATACCTAAGCAAGAGTTTGAGTTGGATTCCAGCTTAAAGCCTCTCAAATCAGGAAATAAAACCTTGCAAATTTGAAATAAATCCCTATAAGATAAAATTGCCTTTTTGAATTCTAATAAAACATAGAAAATCTAGATTTTGACCCAATGATGATTGTCCCTCAATGAGAGGTAGCCGTCCCTCAACACTAAACTTGAAATTTCCTAAAATACCCCCTTTTTTAGCTTATGCAAGTGAGACAGGCCCATAGACGCCATCTGCCACCACTAAAGGTCCAAAACAAGGTCTTTATGCACATTTTATTAAATCACTTGGAAATATTTGGAAATTAATGAAAATTTTTTAGAAAATGCGAGAAATTCATGATCAAAGCTTCAACATCAAGACCTTTTGTTAGCAATATGCTATTTCCTCATCATCGGGTAATCCTACTCTATGTTGCCTCGAGTCATGGTATCTACACTATGCTTTCTTAATTGATGAAAGGATTATTCTCTACCCATTTATCCATCATCAAAGCATTCTCCCACTTAGCCTTAATGATTTCTAATTAATCAAACAACTCTCACATTTGGCCTTGATGAGCTTCGATTAATTAAAAAGTCTTCGCAAGGCACTAATTCAAGATCCCTTTTTTTCTTTCTTTTTCTATTTCTTTTTTTTTTCATTTTTTCCTTTTCTTTATTTCTTTTCTTTTCTTTATTTCTATTCATGTTTATTTCATAAAATAAGCTCGATTCCTTATGAATGAAATTCAAAGAATTGGTAAAAATTTATCTCCCTTATTCTTAGAATGTAAAATCAACTTCACTATAGTGGTTATCTTCCTACTGGGAAGCTAAAATCATTTTAGGTTATGTGGTCATTTCAATGTGCGTAACAATAAAATGAGCAAGCATTTAATATGCTTGAGATAAAGGCCCAATGAGCTAGCAAGTGCTTGTGAACTCAGGGTAAGAAGAGTCATTTAAAGAGGGCTACACAAAAAAGGGCTGCCTGTATCATTTTCTAGATTTTGTCTCATCCCAAGGTCATTTTGATAGGTAATCAGGAAGGTTATAGTGTTCTTAAAGAGTTTTATCTAATCCCTTCGATTGCAAATAGTTTTTTCTTTTATTTTAAAAATTGGCCTGCGGTGCTCAAAGTTTGGAAATTATGTGGTATGCCAAAGGCTTTTATGTAATTCAACAGATAAAGATACAACATGACTATCTCCTATTCAGTTCATATTTGAATGAAGAACAAATTTCTAAAATTGAGATCAAACCTATTCACAGTTGAGAATTACTCAGATGAAGTAAAATTTTAAATTGAATGTAAATTAACAAGAAGCAATTATATCAAAATCTTGAACATAACTTAGTAAGATAAATTAAACTTAAGGTACAAATTATTTTAATTTAGAATACTCCCCGTATATAAGAAAAAGGACATAATTATAGCGGTCATCTTGAACACATCAGGGAAGTGGTTATCCTTGAATCTCCAGGTTTTGAAATTAACATGTCGCATATGATGGCCAGAAGAATTATTGAGATAAGGATAAAAAGGTATGCTTTCGCTTTACCTACAAGGTCATGCATAGTAATATGCAAAAGATTGGGTATGCATGAGGAATTATGTTTGAAGAAACATGCACAAAATTGTATAAGCGATGTGCATAAGAAATTACACATTCGAGTCACATTCAATGAATTATGTGTAGAGTATGTGAAAAAGGATCATGTGTGCTAACACATAAAGAAAATTGTATATGAAACACTTACAAAATGCGTGCAAAAGAGAGTGTGGGTGTGTACAAACTCATGCAATAAGTTATATACTTTATAACACCTGTGTTAAAAAGAAGGCATAAAGAAATGCAAGAACACATGCAGAAATACAAGAATACATGCAGAAACACAAGAATGTATGAATAAAATGTAAAAATGAAAAAATATATGCATGAAATGCAGAAATGAAAAAATGTATGAAATGCATGGCCTACTCCATAGGTGGCTAGGGGACTTAGTTTCAAGTGTGAGCTGAATGATGATCCATGTGTATCTTCCTCAAGAGTCCAGGTCTTCAGACAAGCTTCCTTTGGTTACTCCTCTTAGTTTTTTCTATTTTGTATTTGATCTAAGTTCTATTACTATTTTTTGGGTGGATAATCTATCCCTTTATAGACTGCATATACAATTTGATGCACTTCAGGAACTTGGAAAGAATTTCTATCTTGGGTTTTATTTTCCATTCAAAGTTATACCCCTTGCTCGGGTAACTTGTAGCCATCAGAAGCTACTCTTTTGTCTTTAAGACCCTACCTTACATCTTGAGTTACGAGCTAACTGCCAAAGAAGAGGTTATTTGAGCCTCATTTTTACCAATAACTCCTTATTCCCCTGGGTACCTTAGTCCCTAGAAATATTATAAAAGCATTTCTACTTCCTCTAGTTCAAGTGATGCAACTTTATCCCTACCGATCCATACCTGATTCCATTTTCAATATTTATCAAGAGAAAAATTCTAGATACTAAAAGGTGGTGTGACACCCCTATTAACGCTTTAGAAGAATGAATATACATTTCAAATATAGTATTATTGATATATGTTGGGTTAGTCAATGAATTATAGGTTAAGGATATAAACGTAATTGTTTAAAAAGATGAAGGGTAAAATGATCATTTTAAATTAAGTTATATGTGTGATTAATTTAGAGAAAACATAAGTTAAGGGACCTAATTGAAAAGTATAAAATAGATTTTAGGGGAAGAAATAAGAATTTGAGGAAAAGAAAGGAGTTAAGAGCAATTTTCGGTAAAGTTAATAAGTGGACCAATAGGAGCAAGACATCTATTTCTTCCCGAATGGTCTTAAGAAGGATGAAACCTAATATTTTTCTTAGATTGGTTGGCCACTTCACTTTAAGGATCTTCAAGGACACCATTTTCTCTCAAAAACTCAAATTCTCTAACCCCTAATTAACCCCTAAAAGGATCCAACCATATCTTGTAGCAAGGAAGGGGAGATAATATAGTGGTTAGCTTCCTTAAGGTAAGGGAACCTCTCTTCTCATCTATAAATTGTTCTTATAATTAAATTGAGGGATTAGATAAATCTTTAAGAATTATAACTTGTGTTTTTATGCAAAGAGCAAGAGAGAGGCAAAGGCAAAGAGCAAAAAGGGGAAAAGCTTGAAGGAAGTGGTCATCTAAGAGGTAAAGGAAATTGATGTGTTTATAGGTGTTATATATGTGATTAGTGGTTAGAGAGGTTAATTTGAAGTTATTAAGTAAATGATGCATATATATGATGGTTAATTGGGTATAAGGACTAAAATAGAAGTATATTCCTTCTAGTTAGCAAAATTTGTTCTTAGGTTCATTAGACCTGTTCGGATTATTTTAGATATATCTGGAGTTTGGGAGCTCCGAATTGAGTAATTCTAGTTGGAATAGAAACTAAACTCATAAATATAAGTTTTATAGAGACACCAATGTTTTGTTCTTCCTCTATGATAGTCAAAAATTAGCTCGAACCCAAACCTATTTTGCTGCCCTATCATTGGGAGTAGTCCACATTGTTTGGTGAATATCTTGAGATTTCTAAGGCTAAATGGAGTTATTTTTAATGATTTAGAAACTAGAAATATAGGGTAACAAGTTTGTAGAAGATCATATTGGCTGAATATGGCTAGAGTTATGACGAAAATGCAAAATAAGATGAACCAAGGAAATTGTCTCTTCTCTATCACGAGTTGTACAGGGTGTTACGAGTCGTATCATGTTGGTCTCTGTCATGAGTCATACAATATGTCACTAGTCATAAAAGGCAACACAATTCATGAAGGGTGACACTAATCATGCCCTTTTTCCTTCTTTTCATTTCTTTTTCAGCTTCTTTCCTTGATGGAATTAAAAGGTTTGATCAATTTAACCATGAACAACCAACTTATAATGTGATATGAGATATATGGAAACCTAGAGGTATATATAACTATATTTTACACCTAATTTAAAATGAAAACAAATATAAAGAAAACATGAGTATATGGATTGTTAGAACCATTAGTTGGACTAATATCAACTTTATGCATATAACCAATGGAATCAAAGTATAAAAGTATAAATGAAGCATTATATGCTGGAATGTATGTGAATATACTTATATAAATGTGTGTGTGTATATATATATATATATATATATGTATAGACATAATAAGTTATGAAACATGTGTAATAGACAATATACCTTGAGGTGTAGTTATAAGGAAACTGGAATGCATAAGTTAATGCAAGCTACTACTTAGCTCACATACCAATTCTATGTGTGTAAACTAATGTGATTAGAATATATGAATGCCAATAACGACATAAGCAGATATACTTAAGGATGCATATGTATATAAGGATACATAGGGATATAAAAGATTAATGATACTCTAATTAAATAAAGCGGACATTATATATGTACAAAGATATTTATATTTTCAAGTATATGCATTTGTGTTTCAACCACATTATTGTGGACAGTATGGATATTGGTATATGTGTATGTATATCTATACATATATGTATGGATAAAATGATGTATTAGACATAATATAATAGGTTCAAATATAAGTGTGAATAGTATAGGTACAAAGTGAATCATATAGAGATAAGTGCACTTGTACATACAAACAATAGTCTCCATATGGTTGTAATTCTTATAAATATGTTATATAGTTATGATAATGATCATGTATGACTAGAGAAGTTACAATTAAAGCATGTAAATTATATAGAAGCACTTGAGATTCTACATTGATTCTTTAAGCTATGCTGCTGTGATTATAAAAGGGTACTAATATGTGTCCACATGTATATGAGGTCAACTTGATTATGGTAACATACAGAAATGTATGAACTTATGTATATGATTCTATGTTCAAAGATATGTTGTAATTGAGTTAAAGGTGAATAAGACTATAAGAGAGAAATGGAGATAATTAAAGTAAAAAGTTATTATGCCTACGTCTGTGTCTAAGTTATGGATAGATAGGAATACCTATAAGGGTTCCTTGTAGCTACCTTATGTTCGACCCCATTTGGGGTCCCTTTGATTCGACCTCATATAGGTCCCTATGTTCGACCCCATTTGGGTCTCTATGATTCGATCTCATATAAGTCCCTATGTTTGACCCCATTTTTGTCCTTATGATTGGTACCTTTGGGTATCCTTTTGTACCTTCAGGTACTACAAAACAGTATAGTTATAGTTTCACCCGTTATTCACATTCTTAGAAAAATGTAGGCTTATTACAAGTTACAAGTAAAGTAATATGAAAAGTAATTTAATAAAAATGATATGGCCTACCATAATTCGATTCATATATCATTTTACGTAACTCATGTACAGCATATAAAGAGCATTAGGGTGCATGTAGAGGTGTTTAAACATGAGATATGTAATACTATAATAATTCTTGCATATATTAGTAATGACAAGTAATTTAATAGAATGACACAATAACATATACTATGATCTATTTTCCAACATCATTATATATATATATATATATATATATATATATATATATATATATATATATATATATATATATATATATATATATATATATATATGTTGGTGTAAGCCCTAGCCCCAATGCATTGTAATAAAACACTTTGAATTAATAAAATGAGGCATTTGTTTTATCCATTATATTCCTGTGCATATCAATTGATAGAACTATCCAAGAATGTTGTTTTGGTTTAAGTTATCATGTGTGAGGCACATGGTTGTAAGACCTTGAAACAAATGAGACTTCATTCTAAATATCCCTAGTCAGTCATTGTTATGGGAATAATAATAAATTAAGACTAGTATGCTCTCTCTGATATTATGAGTTCTGTCTTACGGATCATTAGGACAAGAGTGTCAATCAGGGATCATAGATACATGTTAAAGAACATGGTATCTGGATACGATCCGCTCATGAGAACACTACATGGTACAAGTCATAAGTGTTTCTCATATGCAAGTTTTGTATTTGGGTTCTTAGACCTAAAATCTCTATAAAACTCTTTATGAATTACTATGTGCTTTGACATACACCTAACGTGCTCGTAACAGAGTGACAAGTACGGATATGCTTGGGTATACATTGATTCATGTTATAGAGCATGAGAGAAGTGAAGGGATTACCCCTTTCAATAAGAGAGAAAATATCATCAGCCACTTAATCAGTGAACTAAGAAGTGTATGGCCATACCGAGATGAAATAATGAGTAATCATTATTTATCTGAGAGTTTAGTGTCACTGTAATATCAAGAAAGGAATTAATATATATAAGGATGACTAGTGCCATACCTTATATTAATTCTGATATTTATGGGTAAGGGACTATGCAAAATTGCATTAGGTCACTAAATGCCATATGCATTTTCATTTAATTTGGAATGCTATAATATCTTGCTAGAGAATATATATAGCCTTTGAATTAATTCATTAATTCATTGCCAACATTAAATGGACCTATAGGATCGCACACAAAGCATTGGGCTTAAAATATTTAAATAAAGTATTGAGCATTAATTTGGGCTTTTAATTAAAGTCAAATTAATGTGTGTAATGGGTTTTAAAATTGCTATTGGACCTTGGTCCATGAGAGAGAAAAATTCAGCCCACAAGGTTTAATTTCAATTAATTAATTATCTTGTATTAATTAAGTTAATTGAGTATTAAAGCCTAAAAGAATTTAAATTAAATTAAATCATTTAAATAATAGATGAGGTGGCCGAAATTCCAAGATAGAAATCAAGGAATTTTGGCACATGCTCATTATTTATATTAAGTGATTTCATTTAGTTAAATGTCTTGTGTTTTATTTCAAATTTGAATTTTAAATTCAAAGGAGTTTAAATCAATATATATTACTTATTTTTAGGAAGTGATTGAAGTTGAATTAATTATCTTGAGATAGTAAAATTTAGATCAAACACTTGCCAAAAGATAAGGATATATATTAAAAAGAAATAAAAACCCTATGTGAGCTAGCATTTTGGCATGAAGCCCTAGCCACCTTGCTTTTGGCGTGAATTACACCCCTCTCTCTCTCAATTCTTTTGGCCCAATTTTTCACAAGGAGAAAGGATTGTTTCTGTTGTGTTCTTGGGTAGTAATAGCAACCTAAGAGAAGTACAAAATCAAATTTTGTAGCTTCAAACCATAGCCATTACACAATACCTTAAAAGAGAGCTAGCAATCTCTATTTTAAGCTATCGGTGCAATTGTGTGTGTGAGAATAGAGGGGGTGGCGTAATAGGCTGTTCCTTGGCATTGGTGATCAAGATCTAAGGCGTACAAAGTCATTTTAGTTGCTGGTCATTACCAAATTCAAGTATTAAAAGGCATCAAAAGCTGTAAGTTTTAAAAACCCTAAAATTGCATGTTTCGATTCTTGTCATGGAATTGTTTGGCATGTATGATTGTTTTTATCATTTTTTCGTTGCACGATTACCATGAACATATCATGTCATATTTCATCAATATATATATATATATATATATATATATATATATATTCATATATAGCATATAGAGAATGTGTAAAACACCATAGTTATGTAATGTCTAAAATATAAGAATGTATGATGTTATAGAAACATATGTATAAAATAATCGCTATTAATTTCTGATGTTTTAATTGTTTTCACATGCAATTTAATTATTGATTGTTATCGATTACAATATATACTTGTAACTTTCATAATAAGTTAAGTATAGTTGTTATGAAAGTTTGACATTATAGTTTTCGATTTTACTAGACTAATGCTATGCTTATGTGTTTAAGTTATCAGCGAGTATGGTAAGGAATTTATGTTCAAATTATTTCTCCTTATTCCTTACTAAGCCAGTAAGCTTAACACGAGTATTTATTTGTGTAGGTACTTGAAGTTAGATTTCTTCTTGGCGGGACAAGATCTGCTGCAGTAAGGCCAACACCAGGGATAGGAAGAGTCTAAGTATGTAGTTGTATTTTTGTTGTCTATGTAATCATTTTATTTTCTTATGTAAAATGAGGAACAAGATAAAAGCCAGTGTAAGGTATCTTAAAGCTTTCTTTGTAGATCTTTCTTGTGTATTGATGTATGTCATACATGATAGTATGTAGGATGGTAGGTATCAGTAGAGTTTAGAATAGTCTTTACCGGTGGTACTTCTCTACAATGCATAATTGTTGACATAGTGCCTTGATAGGGATAATAAGAACATCAAAAGAAGCAGTTGTCCCATAAGGTGTTGCCGTTGTCACATGGAATTAAACCCACTTTAGCATGTGTCTCTATACATGCCGTAGGTCTCTTTTGATAGGTCAACCATATGTTTGTGCCTAACTTAAACATGCATTACTATTTACATGCATCATGTGGCAATAACAATAGTACATGACTTGACATGTAATACAAAAACATATGTCTTAATTTAATCCTAAGAGGTGACATCTTGTGTGCGTTTGACTCCTGTTAGCTCCCATAAGTAGTTTTGGAATTTTGAATGGGTCGATTTAAGTAAGTTAGTCTTGACGTTTAGGCTTATTATTAGAAAGGATGAGAATGACATACTGCAACATTTTTGTCATCTTTTGGAGTGACATTGCATATTTAGGCAAAGATTTGATCACTTTTATTCTATCCTCTCAAGACTCTTCAGAGGTTATAATGGATGCATTCAAAATGTCTCTATATCCAAGATTAAATAAAGACTTGTGTTTATCAAATCAATATCTTAAAAATGATCTATGATTATTTCCATACGTGATGTAATAAAATAAGACATTGCATACATAAGAAAAACTCATATTATTAACACAACTAAAGAAACATATACGTATTTTAGAAACATATTTTACATTGTCAAAAAGTGGTTTACATTACATCTTTTCCTACTACAAGTACAAACAACAAAAAGTCTTTCAACACCGCAAACTCTTCCTTCTCTAGATAGTGCCCCCAAGATTAGTGGTTATATTTACAACCTGCAGTTCTCTAATTGTTTGTCATTTAAACTGAGTGAGTAATAGCTAGATATTTTTATGCCATATACATCTCGAAGCACATACCATTCTAATGAGCTTAAGTCAAACACAAACATGGTTGGTCACACAGCATTGTAGCCTCTCCTCCTCTTATTTCCCTTTACTAGATCTAGTATCTACTGGGTGTCAATTAGGTCTTGGATACGGTCCCTTAAAGCCCGACAACAATCATTCTCATGTCTTGTATGTTGATGATCATTACAATACCAATCAGTCCTATGCCTAGGCTTCCTTAGATTCTTAGCAAGTATTGGTGGTAAAGGTTGTAATTTCCCTTAATTTGTAAAATGGGCAAGACACCACGATAATGGCCTACCTAGGTTTGAATAATGCTATCGGGTTTTTCCTGTAGTTGAGATTTTTGAGGTCCTATCACCATTGCCTCTATTGTTGCTACCACTTCTATCATTCTTTGAATTTGTCGAGTTATCCTTTTTCTACAAATACTTGGCCTCAACTTCAATTGCTATGTCCTTGAGAGATTCCTAATCCTTTAAACCTTTAATTTTGAGTCCATCTCTCAAGTATGGATTTGTGTTCTTGATGAAGAGTCTGATATGATAAGGAGTGACTGGTTTTTGCTTCATCTAAATGGCTTTGTTCCTCCATCCAGTGTGATACCCATGGAAGGACTTATCATATTTTTGTTGTAACAACTCTAGATCTTTTAAGGTCACTTTTATCTTGGTATTGCAGTCTTATTGCTTCATAAACTCCTCTGTCAATAGATCCCAATCCTCCTTGGTCCTGCGATCTAACCTATGGTAGCAATTAATGGCAGGGCCTATCAAGCTGTGGCAGAAATACTATCTTTTATTTCTTGGTTAGGACTGTCCCCTTCATGATTAATATGTATTGATTTATATGGGCAGATAGATCAGATGTACTGCCAAATTTGGGTAAGTCTGGCATTTTAAATTGTCAGGGGAGAATGTATTTGTTGTCAAAATCCCTATCTTCTAGGCTAATTCTTTTACTAGTAGATAAGGTTCGAGCCATCGCCTTTATTTTTTCCTCCATCTTCCTTAGAATCGAATCCTCTATTCTAAGTGCCTTGCTTCTCAAGACCTGTGCCACTGCTAGCTTTTCTTTTTACTTAAAGATAAAATCCTCTTCAAAGCCCAGATGGGTTACATGTAGTCAAGATGTGAATCAACTTATTTGACATATTTTTTTAATGAAATTAATATTTTTATACAATAACGTGATACAAAAAATAGTACAATAAAAAAGTTGGTCCAAATATGTTGGATAGCCCAAATGGATTGGATGGCCCAAATGAGTCATATTGTGGCCCAAATGGATTGCATGTAGCCCAAAATATGGATAAACTTATTTGATATTTTTTAATAAAATTAATTAATACTTTTTATACAATAATGCAATACAAAAAATACTGCAATAATAATAATAGAAAAATAAAAAATAAGATTAAAATAATTTAAATGAATTTAATTAATTAAATAAATGAGAACTAAATAAATTAATATGTAAATAAGATATAAATTCACAAATATTAGTTAATTAGGCCAAATAAATAGCCACAAATAAAATAATAGCAAAAAATAAAAATGACAAATAATATTATATGAATTAAAAGTAAAATAGAAAATTAATATAATGTAAAATGCACAAATGAAAGATTTAAACCAATAAAATAACAAATAATATTTAACTAGGATAATTAGCCAATAGAAAAATAACATTAAATAATACACAAGATCAAAAGAATATTAACAATGTAATTTTAATAAATTAAAAAAGCCATATATAAAAATATGATATCAATAACAATAAAAGAATATTAGTAAAATAAACAATATAAAAATAATATTAAAAAAACCTAATTTAAAATATAATATAAATTAACAGGAAAAACAAATTAAGAGATAAGTTAAAGTAATTAATATAATATAAAATATATATAACTAATTAAAGGAATGAAACAGGAACCAACATGCAGGCAAAGGAATGGAATTAAAAGAAGTAAATGAATTTACATGTTAAAAAAATGTTTTGGCCTAATCTATAATGCCAAAAGAAATAATAAAATAATGAAAAGCATGGGAAGTGAGACATGAGTGGTGGAGTGCAGGTGTACGACGACACAAAGCATGAGTGACGCATGCAAATAAGGGTGAGTCACACCCAAGTCACCCGGGTCACTAGCCGAGTCAAGTCGAGTCACGGGTCAAAGGTGTGACTTGGTCCGAATCAAGGCCGTGACTTAGCCCAAGAATGAATTCCATCCCTTAGAATGATGCTTGAAGCTATAGAAATCAAATAAAATCCACCAAAAGCTCAAATTTGACTATTTTAATTCATAAAAAAAGGCAAAAAAAACTCAATAAAACACATGAAAAACATGATTTTCACAAGAAAAACTAACATTAAAGCAATAAACATAAGATTCAAAAATTGGACAAAATGAAGAAGAAGATGAATAGTGAATTCTAATTTACTTATTTACTCAATTTTAACTTTATTTTAATTAGTTAACATAAATTAATGAATTAAATAAGCATAAAACTCAATTAATAACAAATTAACAAGCTTAAATTCAATAAATCAAATAAATGGAAATAAAATAAAAATTCACTATAAATCTAATCTAATATTGGATTGAATTAATTTTTATTAGTGGTTATACCTTCGGCCAAACATTAGGCCCTTTTATGTAATGTGACATTTCATTTTGTAAAATTGGGTTTTCTTCATATTATTATATTGTTGGCATATTACATTATAATAATATTTTAATGTTATTTTGACTATCCCTGGTCATTTATCATTAAATGATTAATGATAAATAAAGACTAGTATAAGTTTGATTGATAATCATGGAATGATTATTTATGGTGATATGAATTAAACTTATAAGTACTTGTTAGAGAATAGAGTATTGGATAAACCAGTAATGAGATACTACATGGGTTAATGTCATTAGTGATCTCATAATAGTTATGTTATTGATCCTTAGACCTGAGATTATCACAATATCCTATATGATAAACATTATGTTTTAAATTGCCATGCCATGAAAGAATGCACATAATATTATAATAAGAACCGTTTAGGTTATAGCACATACAATAAAGTTCTCATGCTTTGGGATTTATAAACGTATGTATGTAATAATTGGACCTTCACGGTAATCATGAAATGTAAGGTTGTTCTCTATGATTGCATGCAAAGCTAATTAGTCAATACCTATATGTGTTTAAATCTTTTTGTGCACTCCAATAACTGTGATATAAGCCAAAGGACGGTGTATGACATAATATGATGTTTGTTGACATTTAGTTGCCATAATAAGACAGTATTAAGGAATACATGGTGGCGAACAGAAGTTGTGAGTTATAATTGTATTTCATAATTATGATTGTATGATATATACGAAGTAATTATGCCTAGCGTATCTTTTATAGAAGCTACCTGACACATGCACTTCTTATATTGTAAATACACATTAAATGCATATTTCATGTAACTAATGGGATTAAATGCATATGATTGGAGGTTTTACCATCAGTAATAACGATGTCGGAGTTCATGAATGAAAGGATTAAGATGTCTATAAATTATGCTAGTTTACCAAGTAAGAGATTTAGTTATTAAGGTAAATTAAAAGTCTTTGGGAAGTAGCCAAGTTCACGCCATGCTCTACACCATTGTAAGTATACTAGTATTGTTGAAGATAAAAACTCCTCCAAAAGGTATTTATGAAATGATTAATATCGTAGACATATATTATTGTAGCTATGCAGGTTGTAATGTATTGATGATATATTTTGGTAAGATCTTGTCCATAGAGTTTTATTCCCCACTAAGCTTTATAGCTTAGCACGAGTTTGTTTATCCTTGTAGGTTTTTAGATAAGCTCCACCTTGGTCGTTAGCTATAGTAGCTTGATCACCATCAAAGAGAAGATTGGGTAGTTGTGTTGAGGATATCATTATGTATTCTTGGCCAACTGTGTTAGGCCTTATTCTTTATAAGTTGATTTAATTGTTGTGGCATGTAATCATGGCCTGTGTTATTATTATTATTATTAGTATTTCTGCTTGATCTCTATTAGGTACAATGATGATTGATGTTTATCCATGGTTAAGAGATTAAGGTGTTACAACATTGCTGCTTCGAAAGCAGCAGTCTGGATCAAAAATTTCATATCTAAACTAGGAGTGGTTCCTAGCATTGTTGATCCGATTCCTTTATATTGTGACAACAATGGAGCCATTGCACAAGCAAAGGAACCACGGTCTCATTAACGATCCAAGCATGTTCTCAGACACTACTATCTCATAAAGGAAATAGTAGCTAGAAATGATGTGAAAATAGAAAGGGTCCCTACAGATGATAATGTGGCGGATCCTCTCACTAAAGTATTTTCCCAAATAAAGTACGATCACCATATAAATAACATGGGTCTAAGACATATGAGTGATTGGCTCTAGTTCAAGTGGGAGATTGTTAGAGAGTATGCCCTAGAGCCTATGTAAAAGGGATGTATTTCATATTTATGAATTCATATTCTTAAAAAAAGGCATCATTCATTTACTAATGCTATGTTTAAATACATGAGTTTGTAAATCTTAAATTAATAAATGAAGTCCTTGATATTATAAACATAGTGCAAAGGCAATCATGAAAGTGTTCATGATATGAGGTGTCTATTGCATGCAAATGTGTTAATATCTAAATATACCTAGTCATAGAATTAATAAGACAAGACATTGTTAATTCGGACAAACTAGCACATGTTGTGCTTCTTGAATGATTAAAGCAGTGGTTCTCATAACTGTGATTATGGAAGATAATCAAAGCTAACATGTGGATGCTTGCTAGAAGAGCAAGTTCATTGGAGACCTACAAAAAGAATCCTTACATGGATATTAAATCTATGTCAGTGACAAATCTCTTCATAGCGATTGTGCAAGTATCCTTAGACTTGAGATCACCAAAGTTATCTTAAGTAGCAAGTGGTATATTTTGACTCCATAATTGATTACTTCAAATTGGGGATGAACATAGTTAGGAGATTGATCATGACCTACTTGAAGATAGTTGAGTGATCGACAAAGGATTCACCATCCCAGATTTATTAAGGGAAGTTATCTCGTATGATTCTATAATTGCCTTGTTCAAAGAATCTCTGGCCAGAGTAATATGCCAAGATGGATAGAGATCCATGAAAGGCATTTTGGGAACAATGGTTAAATTAATAGAACATACATAATTAGATTTATATGAGTTCATAGAAATCCATACTCAGAATCTAATTGAGATAAGAGTGGTGAAAGGAGTAATTGCACGGTAACTGTTTCTATGGAAGGGTATAGTCAAACCACTTGACTTTCCTAACATTTGGATAATCATGATGTCTAGCTAGAGGCCGCTCATGATTTGTATAATAGTATATCATAAATATCAATAGGGAATGATAAAATGATTTAAAGAAGTTTAAATCAAGTGAGTTTTAAATAGAACTCACAATTACATATTATACTACCAATATGGACAGGAACCCAATAGGTCACACACATATAGAGAAAATGATAAAATGGTAAAATGACAAGGATAATAATATTTTGGGGATAGAGAATTGAATAAGAGAATAATTAATTAAAGAGTTTAATTAATTATGATTTAGTAAAATTGTTCGCATAACTTTTTAGATGTGTTCTGTAAAATGGACCTAATTGAAATAATGTATTTCATAATTAATTATTATTGGACTATAAGTGTTATAGGGCTGATATAATAATTAATAAATCCATTAGAGGAATTAAAGAGGCCCAAAGAAGTGAAGTTGGTGCAGAAACCCTTCAGAGGAAGGGTTACACGCCAACTACAAACAGTAGGCCTTAGAGGCATAATTCTTGGACCAAAATAAATTAAATATATTTCATAAGTTTTATGGAGCCTACATATTTAATTTGGTTGGATTTGAAATTCATTTGGATAATTAAATCCAAGTATATGCACAAAGGGCCTAGTTTGTGGGTTTTGTGCATAGTCTTTTGTGAAAGGGCTTAAATTGGATTTAATTGAGCCCAAATAAATTATTAATAATTCCAGAAGGCCAATTAATAATTCTCCAACAATTTTAAGAGCCCAACCTATTATGAAGTTGGATTTTCAACCTAACTATAAAAATCCAAGTGATAGGGTTTTAGGATTAAGTGTGAACAATTAAGAGAAAACTTTTTATCTCTTTTCTCTCAACCCTAGCCACCACTCCCCTTGCTAGAATCTAGTGAATTTCAGCCAGCCCTTTTTCTCTTCCTTTGATGGTTCATTCAATCATTCTCTGGTGTGGATTACTCATTGGAGGTGTTTAATTTTGAACACTATGATTTGCGATAACCCGGTGAGAAGGAAAATTTGTTGTACAACAAAAATCAAAGGTGATTTTTTTTATTCTCATTAATATGTATATTGTAAATTCTTGGCAAGATCAGATCTACTGGTTAAAAACTTTTAAATTTCGCTTATGTATGAGATGCATGTAATCGATAAATTCCAACACTTTTATCCCTCATTGATAGACAATATGCCCTAGTAGCTTACCTAAGGTGACCTCGGATATAAATTTCTTCAGATTGAGGTAGAGGTTATACTTGTCAACCCATTACAAAAACTTCTTCAATGCCTAAAAGTGACCTTCTCTAATGTTTGACTTGATCATCATATCGTCCACATACACCTTAACTTCTTTATGGGTTAGATCACAAAGGATCTCGGTAGCCATCCTTTCATAAGTAGCCCTAGCATTCTTTAACCCAAATGGCATAACCTTTTATGCATAAGTTCCTCAATTGGTGATGAAAACTATCTTCACCCAGTCTATTATCTTATTAAGAATATGATTGTACCTTGCATATGTAAGGTCTCAGATTATAACCCAGTAAGATGATGACATGTTTATGGAAGCATAGGAAGTTAATGTTAATGATTATGTGAATTAATGACTAGTCCGAGACATAGTTGGAATTAATTTATAAGTGAAGGGCAATTCAGTGAACTATTTAAACTATGACATGCATGTTTAGATACATGTAATACTTGGACTACTATGATAATAAAGTCAATATTTTATGCAATGAGTAATTAAGAGTAACCAAGAGGATGAAATTGGAATTATCTAAGGACTAAAAAGTTGGCCCAATGAGATTAAGGCATGTGTGCCTCTAGAAAGTGAAAGAAAAAGCTACATAAAAGGGAAAGGAGATGGTTGGCCTTCATAAGGGCCAAAAATATAGAATTTTCCTTAAGTCTCCTCTCTAAAATTCTGCTTACAAGTTTCTAAGAGAGGCCAAAGTAAAAGAAAGGGAAAAAAGAGCAAAAGAGATGAAGAGTAAAGGAATATGTACATTAAAAATATGAATATAGTCGGATTCATGTATAAATATATGCATATGCTAATGTGATATTGTGATAAATGAATAATAGTAATAATTAGTAGGTATGCATATGTATATGAGTTATATGACCATAAACTAATATCTATAAACTTGTTATTGAAATACAAAATGAATAAGTATACATAAAGAATAATATACTATAATGTGATCAAAGTATACACAAGCATGTTATATGCATTCTTGAATGTGTTTATATGAATTTCATGAAGCTATAATAATATGAAAATTTTGAGGATGAATTGAATAATGAGATGATTGAAAAGTTAAAAGATTATAGCCATAGTGTTTGCTTATCAAACTTTGTTGTAGATAGGCATGCTTATAAGGATTTTACAGCTGCTCCACTAACACTAATTAGTGTCTTTATCTTGATACTTCGGTATCTCTAGTTCAAAAATACAATAATCTCACCAGTGATACCTTTTGGGGTATTCTCTAATGGATGCCATTAAATGGTATCCTTTAGCTCCCATTATCTATACTTTGGCCTGTTGAAACCTTGGATGTAGGTAAATAGGCATGCCTATAAGGGTTTTATAGTTGCTCTAGCAACACTACGATGTCCTTTTCTTAAGAGTTATGTCTTTTCAGACTAGTATTCCGACAATTCCAATACATAATACTATTTGAGGCATATGCTCTCTAATTGATATCTCTAGTACTCGCTATACACACTTTTAGAAAGTAGCAGGTAAATGAACAATTGATATGCTTCCTATCCTAATTCATTTTGTTCTATTTTGATATGGTTTATTAATTGTAAATACTAATATAATGCATAATTACAATACCTGATATGGAATTTAGATTATAAATACATTCTGATATGACAACTAAATTATACTGTAGATGCCTGTATAATGTGAATAGTAGAATTTATGACTCTGAATTCAAATATAGAGTTCTAGTATGATGAAAAGCATCATGTTATCAGGATGTTAATGCATTAAGTTATGTAAATAAATAATGTAGTTAGTAAATGCAACCTTACCTGGTATAATTACCATATGCATAATATAAAATAGAATACAATAGGTACTAAATAAAGTTATATGATGAATGCAATAAAAACAGTTGAGTATAAGCAAGATAAATTGATAGTAAGATCTTACTTAGATATAAATAAGAGTAAGATATATGCAAACCGATTATTCCCAAAAGTTGACATGAAAAAAACTTAAACTATTAGAATTATATGGTTCTGATTCCCATTCTTGGGATACGTAGAAAGCTTAGACTGCTTACCAAGTTGAATCAAATCATATTGATCTAATAAATGCAAGTTAGATAATACTAAACCAAATTTTGGTATTAATTATTGAAATGTGATCTTGTATAATAAAGTAATTTATAGATTGAATTACATTAAATTAATAGTCACAAACTCCTAATAGATAATTACTTGTTATTTTGAGGCGTGTCGGAGCTTGCCCTACATTTTCAAATTTGCTTTTGGAGGCTCGTTTTTAGAACCTGGGACTAGAGGAGGCTCGCTTTTAATCATAAACTTGCCATTTCATAATGAGAAGGGTTGAACCCTAATTATTACTAACGGTCAACCCATAAAGGCATCTACTAGTGTGCTCAAAGAAGCAGGTGTCATAGAGTCGCCACCCAATAGAATGTTTTGAATTAAATCTCGACCTCATTTGGATGCCCAAATAGAAACTGGTGTTTGGGACATCCCTCTTATTAGACTTCTTGGTCAAGTGTTGTTTTATAATTGAATTTTAGAATTAATCATCTCTCCTCTCTCACACAATCCAAATGACAAAATTTAAATAAACATCCTATAAAAATAAGAATAAATAAATACTTTAAAAATTAAAACCCTACTTAAACTTATTACAGAAGCAAATTATCTAAAAAAATAAGAGTAAAGCAATGTACACACATAAATCAAGGCATTCATTTGGATTAGGAGCATTGGTTCCCTCATGCATATTTATAAAAGGCATTGCAGATTTTTGGGCTAAAGATTTGGACATTGGTCTATGTTTTATGAAAAACTCAATTCATTTGCTAGAAAACTCTTTAAATACCTTTTAGTTTAACGTGCTTGGAAAAATCCTTTTTTACTAGCTATTATAACCCTAAAAATAATACATCTAAAATAACCACCAATAGTAGAAATAAATAAATGAACAACGCTATAGTAAATAAATTAAAATGTAAAATAACAATGTAACAAAAAATAATTAAAGGCACAACAATATGTATATAGTAACAAAAAATACACAAAATAATGCATAAATATTGTATGGAAAGATTAATTAATTCAAAAATATATAAAACCCTAAAAATATATGAAAACTACCATAAAAACACAACCATGGAGGGCCAGAAGAGGCGAGGGGCAACCATTTATAAAGCAAGGGAAGGACTAAGACATCCTATCCCTCAGATAAGGGATGGCCATCCTTCAACCCTTCTTCCTCTCCGTCACCTTTGGAATATAATAGAAAATGAAGAATCAAAGCAAAAGTACAAAGAATCACTCAAATAATCTCCTAGCCTTAAATATATGATAATCAAGCTCTAAATCATACCAAGATACATTAAAAAACACTTAAACGTATATTATATTACACCAAAATTGTGGAATTACAGTGTATATACATGGAAAAGAAGAAAAAACTTTATATAACAACAATAGAGGAATCTTTGTAGTCTACCATACCTCTAGCATATTACACAAACTAGAAATGAATACTATTTTGATAAAATATACATATTACTCAGATTTAATAATCAAAATGAATCAAAGAGTATTCAATAATCATGAAATCATGTGAATGAATTATAGATAGCGAAAGTAAGAATGAGCCTAGAATATTACCCTCAGGAGATATTCTTACTCTATAAATTTTGTCATCCAGATCTATACTTCGTATTGTGCTCTTATATTCTCAAAGAAAGTATAAAATTCGTTGTGAGTGTTTTAAGGAAATTCCTAGAGCGAAGAACCTGAAAGAGAGAAAGAAATTAGTTTTTCTTCTTCTCTAATGGTTGCTTTCAAGAGAATAATTATTCCTTTCTCTTTAAAAACCCTAGATCTTTGTTTTTTATACCTAAGGAAGAGTTTTCATCTAATTACAACTCAAAAATCACCATATTTGGAGATAAAATCCCTAAAATCCAAACCTGATCTTTATCAGGTAACTTCCCCCTTTTAAAAATCTAGGAAAACATGAAAAAATCTAGGTTGTGAGTCATGGACGGGCATCTGTTAATGAGGGCAGGCTATCCCTTATCACTAAACCACTATTTCCTAGAAATATCCCTGATTTACACTATACCGAAGGGAAGGACCCATATACGGCCACCCCTCATATGACAGACAATCGTCTATCACCACTATCAGTGCAAAAATAAGGTTTTCTATATATTTTGTTAAAACACTCAAAAATATTTGAAAGCATTTGGAGAATTATGAAAATCTTTAAAAGAAAATGATAAATCCACAATCGAAGCTCAGAGATCCAAATCTGCTATTAGCAATATACTGTTTCCTCATCATTGAGTAACCCTGATCTAGGCTACTTCGGGTCATAGTATCTACAGTTGTCCCCAATTTTAGGGAACTGGTTCACTAGTGCAAAAGTGAGCTAAAATTTAGAGTAAAAGGAAAAAGATGCGTAGTTGAGGAATGAATCTTTTGTTCGATTACAGCAAGTACCTTTTGAGGTAGTGAGTCTCTTGGTTAGGTAGTTATCATCATTTTGTCGATAAGTTAACCCTAAATTTGGATATTTAACATCAGCTTGTTGATGTTTTAATCCTATGTTGATTGTCCGATTAGTGCCTAGGGTATGCAGAATTGGGACAGATTAATTAAATCTAATTAATGTCTGAGGCATGCAGAATTAGGTCATTTGAATGCGTTTGAGTAGTGCCTAGGGCATGTAGAATCAAGATGGCTTAAGACTAACTCCATTGAAGACGGTGAATCTCCACTTGTCCAATTAGTGCCTAGGGTATGCAGAATTACGTCAAGAATAAAGGTTTTCCCTTATTAGCACCTGGGGCATGCATAATCAGGTTGACTTGGTTGCATTTGATTAGAGCCTAGGGCATGCAAAATTAAATGGTTGAAAATATGTCATGACTAACGCCAGTTTGTCAGCATGTAGAGTCAAGATGATAAATCATACTTGAATGAATATAAAAGTTGTCTTATTGGTTTCTCTTTCTGAGAGATTTGGTTACTTCTTTCTAAAGTCATGCTCCATTGGGGATATTTCTGGTAGATGTATATTTGTCCTTTGGGGAATAATTTGAAATGTCTGTTGAATGATGGTGGCCTGGAAGGTCAGGCTGGAACCATGGTTTGAGGGGTTAGAGGTGGCTACTCACCTACCTGCTAAAACACAAATTTAAAGCTTGGTAGCACTAAAGTCAAAGGCTATAGGATTTGTGATATCACATCTGCTAACCTCTCTGACCCGTGCCCCACCTAAAGGAATGTTTGGGAGTGGCTCTCTAGATATATCATCAACTCTTTTCTCAGGTACTTGATGTACCTCATCAACTAGTCATCGGTCTTAATCACTATATGTTTGGCTCTATAGACCTCTATCTCGATGTGAGTGCCATAATCTGTAAGCTGGGTGAGGGAGTAATCTACTACTTGTAAGGACTCATCAAATCTATGCCCTGTAGCTTACATGTCCACTTTGAGGCTCTGTACCTTTGTCTGTAATGCCTGGATAGTTACTGGTAGTGCCTGCAAAGACTGCACTATTGCAAGCATAGTCCTCTATGTCTCCTCTATCATAACTAGTCGCCTAGATATATCCTCTAAAGGAGGAACTGATGGTACTTGGGTAAGAGATAATGGAACTTGTGGTGGAGGTGCTATTAAAGTAGATGCCCCCGAATGCCCATAAGGTGGAGGAGTGGTAAAAGATGACACTCCTAGATGACCATATGGGGTAAATCTCACAGAAGGCAACCTCTAGTGTCTAAGGGAAGACCTGGGGTGAGCTGCTATCTAGGGTGAGACACCTAAAAGGTTCGTGCAGGTCAATCTGCATATCGAAAGCATAATCAAAGTCTGACTCTGGCCCCTATACCCCTTTACCCCATGAGGCTCATCTGCTCTGCTGTCCTACTGAGGTGGCTGCTCTGGTGGTACCTGATGCTTTGCTGGTGCCCCCTCTGCTGCTTGACCCTGACCATTCTACTTTGCTACCTGATCTAGCACTATGGGATTGAGACCACACTTCTCCTGGGTTTCGAACACTGTAAGTAACCTGTACTAGCCCTTCTGCCCATCTATAGGCTATATCATGCTCATGGTGATGACTACCTGCAAGTCTATGTACATGCTCTCTTGGATAAGCTCTCCAAAGCGGTCTTTATCAAGTTTGAGTTATATCAGCAACCTAGTAATAACTCTGCCTACACATATCTATGTCCTTGGCATGGTGCTCACTCTAGTCAAGGTCGCGATAATCTCATGGGTGATGTCTATATACTAGTGCACCTGTACCCCATATAGACTGGCAACCTTTGTTGAGTTGACATTACCTAGACTCCCAGTGCGTCTAAGGTAAGAGGCAGACAAAACCCTCTATAGGTACCTTAGATCTGAAGAGCTAACATCATGCTCTTTGCCTTGTCTGAATCATACACTACTTCGGGCAATATCATAATGCTCTATCTATCTTTATACATTTATATGGGCGGTGTGACTGTGCTTGGCCCACCAGGAAGTCCTATGGCCTCTATAAACCTATGCCTAGTGATGTTGTATGGTATCCCTAAGGCTTTGAATCGGATTGCCCCTTCTTGGGTATTTGACCACTGATATCCCCATACCATAAAGTGGCTAGTACCTCTCTGGTCATGTCTATATATGTCTTATAAGCTGGGGTGAAGAACCCAATCCAGCTGGAATTAGCTAATAGCCTGTTAGCCTTCTCTAATAAATTAAAGTCCTTCAAGAACTGTCTGGACTTGTACTAGCTAGCTCTGTACTGGACATGACCTAAGGCTCTATATCTAGTAGCTTGCTTAGGCATTATATATGCCGGCACTGGTTGTGAAGGCTAAAGACGTGTTGTCTTGCGAGGCATCCTATAAAATGTTATACGTTAGTTCGTGTTTGACTTAAGTAATATAGAAATTAAAATGTTAGAATTTAGATGAATTTAAATATTTACAATTGATTTACACAAGGAACGTTTAGCACACATGTGATTTTGATAATCATGCATGAAAAACGGGGCAAAAACACTCATTGTATGATTTATGAAAATTTAAATTGAATTTCAATAGCATTTTGGCTAGGAATGAGGCTCCCCCTATAGAAAAGACATATTCAAATAATACACAAGCTATCATAGTCACTAACACTATATTTCACATTTTTTGATAAATTTTGATGAAATTTTGGCAGCATTTCGGCTAGGAATGTGACTGCCCCTTGTTTAAAAGACACATTTAAAGTAATGCCAACATAACATAGGCCCTCAGGGCCACCAAACAACATAGATATTAATACTTTATGCCTTATGAGAATGATAAAAAGTAATCCAAAAATTCAGCAACATTCCAGTGAGGAATGTCACTGCCTTACTGTACAAATATTACATTTAAAAGCAAACAGCAAGCCACAGACCATTAAAGTTGCCAAATACCACAAATTTAAAGAATTCATGCTTGGTGTAATAGCAATGACAAAAGAATGCCTCTAAAAGTTCAAAGATTATATACGTTATCGCCTAAAGATAAAATGCTATAGGTTCTACGTTCTTATACATAAGGTATCATAGAGTACATAGTGACATGGAAGAAAGGTTTGGTGTTTACACTATGTTACTTAAACTACAAGGCATTATTTATTTTTAAACTAAAAACTAAATAAAATAACAAAAATACACTAAGTACAAATACAACAGCAAGTGCCCATGCCCTTCATTCTTAAAACTAAAGTTTTCTAACCTAAGTTACATTCTAACTTAAAACAATAATTAAAGAAAAGGATAAAAATACCAAATTATTAAATAACACTTACTTGTAAAAAGCAGACAAAAAAAGAAAAAAAGTATAAAAGCTAGGTCCCTTAAGTGCGCCTCGCTTCCAGGAGTTCATAGGAGCAAACGAATTGAGAATCAAACTTCGAATGGAGGAGAAAAGCTTGAAAAACTATTGAGAGGTTTCATTTGTCAGAAAGTATAAAGTTTGAATCAAAAAATGAAGGAAATGGCCTTTAAATAGATGAAATCGAGTGAGGGATGGGAAGCTCATCCATCGCCTGACGATAGGCCAAAAAGACCATTTTCCCTTCATTTTTATTTTTCTCCTATTTTTCACATTTTAACTCCTTTTTCTTTGATATTTTGATCGTTTTTCTTGATTTTTTGCTCTCTATCCATTTAAAATTAATTTACAATATTATTAACATTCTTCTTATGAGTTGCAATATTATTTTTACAAGATTTATAGATTTTAATTACATTTTACTACATATAGGTATCCAAAAGTCCAAAATACCCCTTAAAAATAATCATTTCTCTGTGGAATATTGATTGTTTTGTTCTCGAAATTCTAGATCCTCCAAGCTTGGACATTTAATTCATTATTCCTTTTAAATCACCTACAAAATGCAAACAAAGGCAAAGGCTCTAACATTTATGTGTAATGCATGGGACATGCAAAAGCATGATTTTTGGCCTGTCAGAGGTAGGGATGGGCAACCCGTGGCTCGCTCCAGATGAGAGATGGCCACCCCTCATCACTTTCTATGAATAGTGCTTTTTTTTCTTTGATTTTATGCCTTTGACTTTTCAACTTCTAGGAAGCTTCCATTAGGTACTTATCTCTCTTCCTTTCTTGTCTTTTCTTACTTGTCTTTCCTTTAGTTATTTATTTTCTCTCATCATTCCTGCACTTTAGACTACTAAAAAATCATATAACCATGACTATTGGACTTGCAAAATTACACCGATTACTAAATAACTCAAAAACCTGGGAGAACCCCTTTTAACCCCTTATTCAAGTTTGATGTTTCTGAGAAAAACCTCTCCAGATATATATTTTTTTATCTGCTTCACTTCAATTATGGGGCCCTAGATTTCACATATTTTGGTTTACTCATTAGGAGTTGCGTCTTTTAATTGAGGAGTTTGCTGTTATGGTAGGTATCAGGTTTGATCTCGATGTCCGACCATGCTTGCCATCTCACGTGGTCACTTATCCGAGAGTGGTGGTCTATACCCTAGGTGTTATTCCCTCTAAGGCTAGGGATCTAATGCCTTGCAGGGAGACCTTTCCATTGGAGTGACTGATAAATGTGTTGACTAATTTTGATGATGTTCCCACCCTTCACTTTGGTGTGGTATTACTTTGCTACCTCTCTTGGTGTCTATTGATGCATGTTGGCAATCCCATAACCATAGATTATTGGTTTTTTGATGTGGTTAATGGCATTCGATCGGTGAACAATCCATTTCCCCTGATCGTGGTAGAGACTATCATAGGCTTAGAGCACGGTTCTTCTTCAATTTTGACTAGCAGCCCTTTGCTCCCTTAGGTATGTCCTTTTTTTAAAGGTAGTAGACCCCTTGTGGGTTTTCATACTAGCTTTTCTCATTGAAATATGTGTCCTTTCAGATTTTTACACATTTATGTGCCCTACTTTTGCTTAAGATGAACCTAACTCACCTCAATGGCTCTTTCTCTCTCTATCTCTCTCTCTCTAGATATGGCTTTGTGAGAAGTTGCAGCTATTGTTTGAGCCTCCTTCTCAAGTTAGGGTTACATGGATCTATCCCATGAGACCTATCACGTTTAGGTGTCTTCAACATGAGTTCCAGCCAGTTTAGGATGCCATTGATTAACTCAATCATTTTATAAATGCTGATATCATGTTTAGATGTCCTTGGTTGCCTGTTACCTCTATTATCATAGATGGAGAGTTAGGATGTGCTCCGATTTGTAGACTTCATTGAGCCACCTTTTATATTTCTTCCCATTGTGTTTACTAGTTTGGAGGTAGGCAGGACATTGTTTGGCAACCATTGGGCTTTCATGGAGGCATCCTCACAACTTACTTTATGACAAAATATTATTACAGGATATGGACTCAGCTTCTTGTGAGGACTACTATTCTTGATATAGGTGTTTGTGATTTCACTTCCTTTGACTCATATAAGTGGTGGGTCACTAGTCTAGCTGCTGACAATAGACTTTCGCACCTAAGGCACCTGGATGAAGAGAGGGATATGATACTGATAGATTAAATTAGATATTTTATAGATGATGTTTTTGCTTTTATTGAACATATGATAGAAAATTTTCCTTTTAGATACTTAGATGACATTTATGGATACATGTTAGACATTTTATTTCTGATTTCGGCACACATGGTCAATATTTGGGTTCATCTCAATGTTACATATTATTCGATCTCGAAATGAAAATTTACAAGCATCATAACTCATATCATCAATCAAACCTCTCAGGTTTTCTTGATTCATTATTTTCTCTCAGCTTCTAATTTTTGCCTAGGTTGCCTTTTTTTGGTTTTCACCCTATCAAGGTGCCCAATTTTAGCAAAGCCATTGTTTTTTGATTTTCGAAACATGGGGTATTTATTCTCTTCTTTTTCTCTTTTAGTTTTTAGCCACGAAACCATTTCAATCTATTGACATTCATGGGTTCTCGAAACTCATTGCCATCACTATTTGACAAAATAACACCTTTCTATAACAACTTTTTAAGCATGAAAGGTCCTTCCCATGTGGGCCTAAATTTGCCCCAAATATCTGGAATCCTTGGCCTCATCTATTTGAACACTAGGTCTCCTTTCTTCAAAGGGTCCTTCCTACCCTTCTTCCCAAATGAATAAGCCAACCTCTTCTGATAAACTTAATTGTGATAATATGTCCTCATTCTATCCCTATCAAGAAAATTAAGCTACGATAGTTTTTGCCTAGCCCATTTTGTTTTTGGTATCTCATCCTTCAGAACTACTCTCAAGGACTGAAATTTAATTTCTACTGGTAATAATACTTCTGTTCTATAGACTAGAGAGAATGAAGTGGCTCCTATTGAAGTTTTAACTATGGTCCTATAACCCCATAGTGCAAAGGGTAGCTTATTGGCCCAATCCTTGTAAGTCCACACCATTTTGGCTAGAATCCTTTTTACATTCATATTGGTTGCTTCAATTGCTCTATTTGTTTACGGCCTATAAGGAGAAGACTTATGGTGTTAAACCCCATATCTAATAAGCATTTTTCTAGTTTCACCTAAAAACTGTAACACATTATCTAAGACGACATGATTAAGCAATCCTTATTTGTACATCAAATTTTTCTCAATGAACTTGGCCATATCCCATGCATATACCTTTTTGAAAGATTCAACTTCTACCCATTTAATGAAATAATCGATGGCCATTATGATGAATCTGTGCCTATTTGAGGCAGGCGGATGGATCATCCCCATAATTTCTATTTCCTATGCAGCAAATGGCTATGGTAATGTGAGGTTGCACAATTAAAAAAAGGGGTAAATTTCTCAGATTTGCATATTGTTGGCATAACTAGCACTCCTTGACATACTTAGAATAATTAGCGCCCATCATGAGCCAAAAGAAGCCCTATTTCATAATCTTCTTTGCCAAGGCTAACCTATTCATATGGGCCCTACATATTCCCGTATGTACTTCCTCCATTACCTTATTGGCTTCTCTTTTGTCCAAACATCTCAATTGAATTCCATCAGGTATCTCTTATAAAGCACCCCCTCCTACATTGATAAACTGAGTTGACAATTTACAAATCACTCTCTGATCCTTTTCAGTTGCTTCCTCGGGAAACACCGACTTTTATAGGTAATTTTGAATATCATAATACCAAGGCTTTTTCTCATCTAATTCAATATCCATGATTTGTTCCTCCTCAAAGCATGGCTTATTAGAACTCAAGACTAACACAGGCTTCATAATTACTCCCTTCGGATTATCCCACAAGGACACCAAGGTAGCTAAGGCATCTGCCAACTAATTTTCTTCCCTAGGCATATATCTAAAAGTACAAACCTCGAACTGATTGCTCAAAAACTTTAGGTGTCTGAGATAAGACAATAAGCATTCTTCTTTTGCTGACCATTCACCCCTCACCTGGTAAACCACTAGAGATGAATCCCCAAACACTTCTGAAGATTTTCCCCTATAGCCAATAGAGCTTATAACCCAAAAATGCAAGCTTCATATTTTACTTCATTGTTCATAGTCCTGTATCTTAATTTCTTAACTAATGGTATCCTTTCTCCGTTCGAGGTAACCAAGATCACTCTTGCTCCTGCTCCTTTATTATTCATAACTCTATCAAAGTACATCTGCCAACCCTACATTGTTATAGCTATTATGTTCTCATCAGGGAATTCATAAGTCATTTCTTTACCTTTTAGAGGCTGATTAGCTAGGCATTCTACCACTGTTCTTCCCTTAATGGTTTCCTTAGTGATGTATTCTATGTTCAATTCTTACAGGAGGATCAACCATCTTTTTATCTTTCCTAATAGTGAAAGGGCTTCTTATAGGTACCTAATGTTGAGGTACTAGCATTTCCTTGATAGCTTTTACCTTATTAGGATATACCTTTATACCTTTTTGACTCACAACATGACCTAAAAGCTTGGCTGAAGTAACCCTAAATATGCATTTCTTTAGGTTGAAGCCGAGATTATACTTGGTAATCTTCTGAAAAAACTTCTCTAATGCCTTATAGTAGCCTTCCCTAGTAACTGACTTGATCATCATGTCGCCCACATACACCTCTACTTCCTTGTGGATCAAATCATCTCAGAACTTAGTGGCCATTCTTTGATGGGTAGCACTTGTAGTTTTAAGTCCAAAAGGCATGAACCCGTAAGTAAATGTTGCCCACTCGATTATGAAAGCTATTTTGATCCTATCCACTATTTTGTTTAGAATCTAATTGTACCTTGCATATCCATCCATAAAACTATATATGGCACAAGCCGCTACACTATCGACCAGAACATTTATGTGAGGCAAAGGAAAATCATCCTTTGGACGGGCTTTGTTCAAGTCTTTATAATCCACACAGACTCTTACCCTTTTATCTTTCTTTTCCACAGTGACTATGTTTGCTAACCACGTGGGGTATTAAACTTCAACTAAGAACTTAGCCTCTATTTGCTTTCTGACTTCTTCCTTAACTTTCTCAACTCATTCCAGCCTAAGTCTTCTAAGCTTTTGTTTAATTGGTTTGTAACCCGGGTATGTTGGAATGGCATGTATAGCGACCTCTCAATCTATCCTTGGCATGTCTTTATAGGTCCAAGCAAAGACTTTTTATATTTTTTAATATTCTCTTAAATTTTTCTCTCTCTATAGGAGTTATATCTGATGCCAATAAAATTTTTTTGGGTTTTCTTTAGTTTCGAGATTGAATGAACATGTGTTTGTTGAGTTAATGTCAAATATAAATGCTTTATGATCATGATCATTCATATTGAAATCAGAAAAAATATCACACAAGTAAGCAAAATTATTCACCTCATTAATATAATCGAAAGAGCAAACATTGTTCTCATTAAAAAGTTTGGCAACATAAACAACATCAATAAAAGTATCTTCTTCAATCATATTAGCATTAGACGTCTCTCCAGCCTCTGGTTCAACTTTAGATGGTTCCTCAGCTTGCATCTTCTCTTTGCCTTTCAATTGAGTAACAAGCAACTACATTATTGTAACACTCTTATTGGCTACATAGCTGTAAACACTATATCTTGTAACATTAAGCAAGCTTGCTAGGTTTAATGTTCGAAATATATATATATAGTTTTAAACTTCAAACATAAATCCGACATATAAACTATACTATTAACACTTTACTGTATACTTAAGAGTATTTTTTATATAATACAACATTTATATCTATTAATCATTTGTACATCACATCCTTGTCAAAGTAAATAAAAATCTTGTAAACAAAATGCATTCAATAGTAGACTATACTTTCAATCTCTCTCTTATGTTGGCCATCCTGATGCAGATATCATCCCAGGAAAAACAATCCTTACTTGCAACCTACACAGATGAAACACTCGTGCTAAGCTATAAAACTTAGTGGGGAACAAAAACATGTGAACAACCCCTTTTAAAGGTCATCAAGATGAAAACCCATATATACACATCTTAAAGCAAATAAACCAATCATTATAAACAATATTCACTATAATCTCCCAGTGCTATATTCTCTTATGCTATTCTTATAACCAATAACAATACCTATTGATATTTCCTTTTCTTATCAATTTCATAACTTTATCAATATTTATTCAATACTTGAATCCTATACATCAAGCTTACTTTCTGGATTTCTTTATGTTACTCTTGACCAATTACTTGAATTATTATTTTTCAAACATTAATGACTATATTATTCATATATCAATATCAACTGCCAAACATTTATTAACTAAGTCATATTTCTATTACTTATTTACAAATATTTATACATATACTTTATCTATACTTTATGAGTTCCCACAATTTAGTCTTAGTGATCACTTGGATATACTTAACTATCTTAGAAACATGGTACTGTATTCAAATAATTTCTATTCCCTATACATATGTATAATATTTTCCATGTATGAGATGCATTCTCATTCGTTGGAATACTTACTATTATTATTAAACTATTATATCTTTACCTTGTATCTTTTTCAACTTTTAAAGCATTTCGATATTACCATTGCTTCATCAGTAATCACACTCAGCACACTTTAAATATATATATTTTTTTAACATATAATCAATGGATTAAAAAATCCTGACAAATCTAACAACCTCACGTAGTAAACAATAAAAGCATTTGAAAAGCTTAATAGTTAACTTAGCATGCTTGTATTGTATCATTACTGATAATTCTTCATGCATTTAACTCATTTAAGCAATTTCGAACATTTGGAACCAACTATAAATAGCATACATATCATGTGTTACTTGGTAAACTTTATTTATTTAAACTTATGAAACAATACAAGCAAATCAAGTCAAACATGTAATCAAGCAATATCCTTAACCCTTATATGATGCTTGCTATGTACTTTATACTTTAATATCTATGTTGTACTTATAGTTTAGCCTGCCAAAGTTCTATCAGTGGATAACGAAAACTATGGATACACATCAGTATCAAAATGAAGGATATCCAAAGATATCGGATCTATAGACCCAAACGGGGCCAAATATACTATGGACCGGTCAAGCAGACCCAAACGGGGTCGCCTATCAACCCAAACGGGGCTGTTCATGATCCAAACGGGATCATACATACTATGGACCCAATTGGGCCAAACTATGGCAGCTGCAATTTCCCTATAGGCGCCTATCTATCCACATCTAAAACTCTATCGCAGGCAAAACTATATTCGTGTTCAATTCACATATTAAGACTGTATTCATAGTATACTATTTGTACATATATAGAGTCTTGTAAAACTATAAGTTCTCTGGTGCATAAAAGATATATGCACATTTCATAAGCCAAGTTACACAATTAGCTCATCCATTTCGTGTGACTATAAGTTTGCATCATGACATATAGGCATGATATATAATCATCATATCATATACTTGATCATGTTTTCATTAAGCATCTCACATGTTCATAGTCATGCTAAACATTTTCTATCTCATAGGGCAATTACATGCTCATACACTCATATACATAATCATAAATGTACATACCTGTAGGTACATTCGCATATAGTAAGCTTATTCTTATAAGCATGTTTATCAATATGTATGCATATGATCCTTTATTGATAGTCATATAAGCATGATCTATATTCATATCATATGAGCATGATCTATATTTATAATATATGAGTATGATCTATGCTATGTAAATTAGGTAAATAATAACATATTTGTACTTATAAGTGTCATATGCATACTTCGTCATCTATTCACACCCATTGCTTAATATGGCAATATCATATATATATATATATACATACACACACACACAATTAAACTCAGGTATCAAATTAAGCAACGGTAATTTTATAATACTGTAATCATTTACCTTAGCATGTTATTCAGTAGACATTAGTATGTAGGCATAATCATATTCATTAAAATAAGTAATTATCCATATGCTTTTTCATGGTCTTATTGCATACTATATTTTCTAAACTTTCATGCACTTATAGCTTTAGATTATAATATTATCGCACCTTTTTATCATATACATATATCATCTAACACCATAGTCATGTATAAATATATAATACCACTATTATTACCTATAATTATACAACCAGCAATGTCATTGAAAACAGTTTGTGTGACCACATTGAAAAATTCGTGGAACAAAATAAGCACAGAATTGAACTAACATTTATTCATAAGAGTTGTACTCCCATAAGTCTATTTTAACTGGAATTTTGTCCCATAGCATTTTGATCCTTCTATCATGAGTTATAAGAAAAATACTACAAGCTGTTCGTTAACACTAGACAGTAGTTCATAATAACAAAATCAGTTTTAGTTACGAATTAGAAAATTCATAGAAAACAATTTGCACAGATTTAAGCCAACCTTCCTTCACAAAAATTGTTCTCATATAAGTCTATTTTAATTGGAATTTTTTCCCATAGCATTTTGAGCTTTCTATCATGAGTTATAAGAAGAATACTACAAGCTGTTCGTTAACACTAGACAGCAGTTCATAATAACAAAATCAGTTTTAGTTATGAATTAGAAAATTCATAGAAAACAATTTGCACAGATTTAAGCCAACCTTCCTTCATGAAAATTGTTCTCCTATAAGTCTATTTTAACTGGAATTTTTTCCCATAGCATTTTTAGCTTTCTATCATGAGTTATAAGAAAAATACTACAAGCTGTTCGTTAACACTAGACAGCAGTTCATAATAACAAAATCAGTTTTAGTTACAAATTAGAAAATTCATAGAAAACAATTTGCACAGATTTAAGCCAACCTTCCTTCACGAAAATTGTTCTCCTATAAGTATATTTTAACTGGAATTTTTTCCCATGGAATTTTGAGCTTTCTATCATGAGTTATAAGAAAAATACTACAAGCTGTTCGTTAACACTAGACAGCAGTTCATAATAACAAAATCAGTTTTAGTTACGAATTAGAAAATTCATAGAAAACAATTTGGACAGATTTAAGCCAACCTTCCTTCACAAAAATTTTTCTCCTATAAGTATATTTTAACTGGAATTTTTCGTCATAGGATTTAGACTTCTCTATCGAACATTATTTCAAAAATACTGGAACCTGCTCTCTACAACTAGACAGCATCTCACTACGAATTTCAAGTGAAAATCAAAAATACTTAGGGATAGAATCACATTTAGGTTTCTCCTAAAAAACTATGAATCCATGTCTTAAGTTTAATTATAAATTTAAATTTCCCAAATTGGAGCTATAAAACTTGAGATATCCGCAAAATTCCGAAACTGGTTCATAGAAACTTAAGTCAGAATTTCAAATTCATTAACTTTTCTTCTTTCAAAGGCTACTGTTTTGGGAATTTTTGAGGACCTTAGAGGCAAAAGTTCATTATTGTTATTTCTATAACATTTGTAGGCACAGAAGTCCCGGTTCTAACCCAACTAGTAACATCAGATTCGGAGTTCAAAAACTCAACTTATGATCAAATTAGTTATTGGAGGTCAATCCGAATTTCTGGACAGCACTTTCACATTAATGTCTAATATCTTAATTCAAGTCAATATACTTATAAAATCCATAATGAACACAATATTAATGCAGGCAAGAAATAATAGTTCCCAAACCTGGACATGCAACTCAAATCTTCTTTAAATTCTCCTTGCTCTCTACTCTTTGTAACTACTTTTCCTTGTTTCTACCCTCCTCTTCTCCTTTATAACCAACATCATCTTTTAATCAAAAACTCCAGCACCATACTCAACCATTACCTCAATAAAATGAGAATGAAAAGGAGAAGAAGAAGATGAAATTCATTAGATTAATTACCTTAAAGTTGTTACACAAATACTTCTTGATTAACCATCATGAATTTAACTTGGTTTGCTTGAGAGAATACAAAGGAAATGAGAGAATAAGGGATAAAGAATTTCTGGTTTTTCCTTCTCAAATGGCCGACCAAACCTCTATAAATACTCCTAAATACATTGCTTGCATGGTGAGTTAAGTGGAAAAAGACATCAGCATGTCCCACACAAATATCTCTTTTAATCCTCTAACTAATTACATGCTACATAAATTTCTCTCATTTATTTGCATGTCACACAATGTTCCACTCATTTTTTTTCTTTCTTAAATCAACCTCTCCTTTATATCCCTTTTTCATAATTTACCCTTCAAGTTTCATATTAAGAAATTGACCCCTAAATTTTCATCCTCTTTTAAATTAGCCTTCAAACTATATTATCACTTGACTATTGTATCCTTTATCATAGGCAGTTTTCTGAATACGAGTTGTATGTAATTTTTGACCTTCCAAAAGCCACTTTTAGCAAATGTTATCTTCTACCAACTTATTACAATATGTTTCTAGTTTCTAAAACGTCAAGAATCATCTCCATAGCATTTGTATATTTTAAGATATTTACAAAATACTGAGGTCTGTTCCTAGTGACTAGGCTGCAAACTATTCTGAAATTTATGCTTAAATATAGCCTAGTTAAAGACATATTTCAAACTTGCTTTCTTCATATGAAATCTTAGTATGGATGTATATTTTCAAACCGAAATTGAATCATCTAATTTTGTGCTCTATAACTCGAGATATAGTCAAAAGAGTGCCGAAAGGTCAAGAAAAACATAATAATTCATCCAATAATGTTTAATTATATTTTATTAACATAAAATTGTCCTTGAATTCTACTAGGGCCCATTTTGGTTCCTTACAATTATCATAACTTCCTCTGGTGCTTCTTTATCCCATGCTGAATGGTGCAACAGAATCTCCTTATCCCAGAAACCATCAACTGGTTTGATGATTCCATGTTCCCAACTGAAGACATCATTGAACATCTCAAATACCAGCACTAGCTCACACCCTATTGTAAGGCCTCAATTATGACCCTAGTTAAAAATGCATAATTAAATGAAATTATATTGATTAAAATCAAATTAAATATGTGAAATTCAAATTTAAGTTATAGGGCATGTGATAATATTATTTTATTATATGAATTGAATGTAAATTATTTAGCATAAAAATATTTAAGGGTGCAATTGAAGTATAGAATAATAAGTGTGGGGTCAAATTGTAAAGGTGGCACATGTGGGGTCAATTTTAAAAAGCTAAAAACAAGTTGGGGTTAATGTTATAAGGAATTAAAAGAAGGGGGTTAGTTTCATTACATGCAAATTAATGGAGGACCAAAAGGGAACTTTTCCTTCCCTTTTTAAAAAGACTAAATTCATACATGAGGAGAAAGAATGGCAAGCATTGGGTGTGTTCTTTGAGTTGGGTGGCACCTCTTCTCTCTTCTATCTCTCTTCTCTCATTTCTCTCTTAAAAAAAATTTGCCTTTTCATCTCAAAAATTCTAAGGGAAAATTTATTGCATGATAGTTGATTTAGAAGTTTTTAAAGGGAGTTTGTAAAGGTAAAGGATTCGGTTTTCATCTCATTCCTTATTTTTCTTTCTTAAAGACTAAATGCATGTTAATGAAAAAAATAATAATTTTTATTTAGTGCATGAGTGCATGGATATATGTAGAAGAAGAAGAAGTAAGAAAAAAGGATAAAGGAAAGGAAGTTGCAAAAGATTGAAGCTTCAAAGAGGATTTTGGCCAAGTTATGGCACTTATGTGTTTTTCTTGCATACATGTGAACAATGAGGAGACATATGAAATAGTGTATGAGATCAAGAACAAGAGAACCAAAATTAATTTTTGATGGCTTTAAATAAGAACAATTATGGAAATGGTTGAATGACTTGCTATATTTTCGTATAACTTGGGCTATAAAACTTTAATTGATTTTATTCCAATTAGGAATTTCACATAAGACCTGTACCTACATTTTTTTAGAAGAAACCTAAGGTTGCTTTTGCCTTTATGTAGCCTTAATCTTTAATTGAAATTAAAAGTGAACTGTTGTTAATTTTAGTAGACAGTTTGTAGTATTTTGAGTATAATTGATTGTATAGATGTCAAAATGATATGAGGCCACTTTTTAGTTTCTCTAGAATTATATATCTACAATTTATATGAAGAAAGCATAAATTTATTCTATTTATAAAAATGTCCAAAATTAACTTGAATTTGAACTAGTTGACAGCACTATTTTCCAAAAATAGTTCTTAGTATTTTTGTGATATCTTGAGATTTAGATACGAGAATTAGGTAATTCTAGTTGTGTTATAAAATAGGCTCCTATATCTACCTTTTCTATGAAGAAAGGAAAGTCTAAATATGCCTCTAAACCTACTTAAGTTTAATTTGAAAATCGGAATCCTGCGCTGCCTATCATAATGAATAGTCATTAGTAATTTCTAATTATCTTGAGTTATAGACATGATATTACAATGATTCTTGATGCTAAATAAACTAGAAACATAGAGGACCAAACTTGTAGAAGATAATTTTTACTGAAAATGCCTTTTTAAATTCCAAATATTGATCACAATATGAACTTGGAAAACTATCGCTGCCCTGTCATGAGTCACACAACTGACACGACTAATGTCCATGTGCTCTCTGTTACAACTCAAATTTTTGGTATGAGTCATGACTCTTTTCTATCCGATTTGTCCCCTTCGGCCTCTAAATTGATACTAAAGCTTGTTTAGACCTTTGTAAATACTTTTAGTGCATTTGAAGCATAAAGATAAAGGTTTTAAGCAAGAATAACATGTGATTTCCAGGTCCCAAATTGATAGTAAAGTCCATCTAAACCTTTTTAGATAATTATAGAGCATATCTTGACATAGAAACAACACATAATGAGGGACACATACATTAAATATTTGATAATATCATAGTGTAAAGCAATTGGTATGATCAAAAGTTGAAATAAGTACATAGAAATCTTTTTAAAGTATATGATTGTAATGTTATATGAGACTATGTATACAAGTGTATAGACTAGAGATGGTGTATCTTGTCATTCAATTGTTTACATGAGTAAATTATATAAATTGTTTTATGAATTGTGCATATAAGTTTATGCACTAGAGAAGATATATTTTTACATGATTATGTATATGTGCAAATGGTATAATATAAGTACAGTCTTGATTTACGAAATGAACATGAACATAGTATTGCCTGCAAGTAGAGTTCAAATGTGGATAGATGGCGCCTATAGGGATAATTAGAGCTACCACAGTTTGGACTAATTAGGTTTAGAGTATAGTTGATCCTATTTGGATCATGAATAACCCCGTTTGGGTTGTTATCTAACCTTGTTTGGGTTTGCTTGATCGGTCTAGAGTATAATTTGGCCCTGTTTACGTCTACCAATTTGATATCTTTAGATATCCACTATTTTGATACCTAAGTGTATCTAAGTTCCCGTTATCCACTATTAAAACTAAGGTAGGATAAATTCTATTTATAATAGTGATCACAGTTCTTAAATCAAAGCATCACTTGCTTAAATATTATTATTGGACCATATGATTAGCTTGACTATAGAAATTATGTCTCAAATGTAAATGTTTAGATGAGAAATTGTCAACTATATGAATTATGTATATTGGGATATTTGTTGTCCTCGTTGCTTAAATGCTTATATACTTGAGATATTGTTAAAGCTACAAACTTTTTATCATTGATATGTTATGTTGCATGTGATACATATTGATTATGCATGCTGATGACCGCTGTGAGTGGTCATCCATCATGAGTTATTTCCCCACTAAGCTTTATAGCTTAGCAAAAGTTATTTTATTCGTGTAGGTGCAGTAGATAAGACTTTTGTTCAGGGACATTCTCTACATCAAGAAGGACCAACTCAAGACTGATGGGAGTTGATGTAGGGAGATTTTGTACTAATACTTTGAAATGTTTTGTATTATGGGTAATTGGCATATGAGGATGTATTTAATATGTGTATAATGAATTGTAACCAACTCACAATATGACTAAGCAAGAATATGTGTGCACGTAGTACCTAAAGTAACATATACATGACATGGTATGCATGATGCTAAACATGGGATGAAGTATGGGAACAGTCAAATTAGCACCCATATGTTTATATAATATACCATGATATAAGTAATGGTAACATGATGACTATATGATTGATGACATACATGCATGATAGTATTGAAAGGCTTGATTAATATGATTAAATGGATATGATTAATTGGGTAATAGTATGGGGATGTTACAATTTTGGTTTAAAGCCTAGGTTTAGCCTTTTATGGGTAATAAGAACCTAGGATTCTATAATATGGTATAGTGTCTTGTTGGCTTATGCAAAAGTCCTTGTTTTCTTATAGATAGTATATGGAGAACGTCAGAGATGCTATTGAGGAATCGGTTGACAGTAATAGGCCAGCTAGAACAAATCCTTCCAATCTTGGATCTTCATCATCCAATCAAAATGAGATCCCTATAGCCATTCTTGTAGAAGCATTATTAAAAATATCTCAAGACATGGCCTAAATTCTTCAAAGGATGATAGCACCTAAAGCTCCAATATCTAAAAGTAGGAAGCATGTTGTGGAGGAGTTTTTGGGCACTAATCTGGAATAGTTAAAGGAAGCTAAATTTTGGTTGGAAAAGCTAGAGAGAAATTTTGAGGAAATTCACCATCCAACATGTCAAAAGGTGTCCTTACATCAGGTAGCAGCCTATGACTTGGGGAAATTGGTTTTAAAGCAACCTCAATTACTTGATCCCCTCACATAGGAATTTTGCAAAGCTGAAGTTAGGAAAAAGTATGTTACTAAAGCATACAAAGATAAGAAGCTGAAACAATTTCTAAACTTGAGACAGAGAGTTATGCATATGGCTGAGTATGAGAAAGAATTCAATCACCTATGCAAATATGTTCCTGATGAGATGTTAACTGATGCTTTTAAATGTAGATAGTTTGAAGACTGATTAAATGATCAGATCAGAGAGAAGTTAATTATACCTACATCTCTGCATATGGTTAATTTCACTCAACTTGTTACAACAACTTTGCGAGTCAAAAAGAATGAGATAGCCAAAAGAGAGAGAGCAGAGAAGAAATAGGTCCAAAGGTGGATCTTTCACTAGGAAAAGAGTTAGAGGAGCTTTAGGGAATCAGCCAACCGAGTCTAGCTATAGTTTTGCAAAAAGGGACAGAAGAGAAAAATCTTCTACAGTGTCTAAGCCGGGTAAAGAAACTTCAGGGAAGCAGAGTGGGGGATAACCACCAATATGTCCCCATTGTACTAGGCAACATTGGGGCAATTATAGGAAATTAGCTGGAGCATGCTTCAGATGTGGTAGTACTAATAATTTTATGGCTAACTGTCCCTCGAAGCGGGAGTAGGGTTTTGGGTAGCATGGTAGTAAGGGACCTTTTAATGCACCCTCTTCTAGTAGAGGTAGAGGCAGAGGATGTGAGGGATCAAATCATCAGGGATCCCAGTCCCATATGTGTCTGAATCAGTTGATAGACCTATAGCTCTAATTTTTTCCTTGTTGGGCTTATGCAATGAAAGCTCGAGAGGATCAGAATGCTTTAACGATTATACCTTGTATTTTCTCTCTCTTTAATTCTGATATACATACACTGATTGATCTTAGTTTCACTCATTCTTAGGTTTGTACTGGGGATATGGGTAGAAATATGTCTACTTTTCATGAACTGGATTATGATATTTGTGTAACCAACCTTTTGGGTCACAGTGTTGTTAATAGAGTGTATAAACAGTGTCCTATTGTAATTCAAAGGAAAGAATTCTTTGCTGATCTTATCGAATTACCCTTTCGGGAGTTTGATATTATATTGGGTATGGATTGGTTGTCTAGACATCATGCAGTGGTTAATTATGAAGCTGAAATTGTAACTCTTGTTGATGCTAATGGCAAAGAAACTGTAGTTCAGGGCATTTGAACTAAACCATTAGCTAATATATTAACGGCTATGCAAGCTAAGTGATTTCTTAAAAAAGGGTGTGAAGCTTTCTTAACCCTAGTACTTGATTTAAGAAGAGAGAAAGTAAACCTTTAAGAGATTCCAGTGGTGAAAGAATTTCCTAATGTGTTCCTGTAAGGATCCAATCATGGCCCTAACAGGATTATAGTTAATTAATCAGGATTAAGGTTTAATAAGGAAAAATTTGATTATTTGGTATTATTGAAGTTAAGTCACATTAAGGGTATATTGGTAATTATGCACATGTGTATTGGAGTGTAGCTAAAATAGTAAAGAAGGATGCAATTGAATTAAATAAGAATTTTTGGAGTTGAATGTTAAGAAAATAAGTTGTTTGGGGTTCAAATGTATAAGGGCATTTTGGAAATTTCTCTTTGGGAGATATTTACCCCACAAACCCTTGTATTTAGCTTCTTGAAGAAGGAAATCTTGGGATTTTTGGAATGTGGGTCAGCATTTGAGGGAGATAGCTCTCTCTCTCTTTGGTTACGGTTTGGAGAAGATGAAGATTAGGGTTTGTTGTTTAAGCATCAAGAAGGTAATGTCCCCTTCCATAGATCTCTTTTTCCATGCTTGATTTATGATCGTAGGGTTGTAGGAAGAGATGATAAGTTATATTTGTCATCTCTATGTATAAGGAAATGAAGGAGAGAGTGAGCTAGATCAATGGATGTTGAAAGAGTTCAAGCTTCAAAGGCCAGGTACGGGAATTAAGTTTTGATACTGTTCATGTGAATGATTTAGGGTTTTAACTCCTTTTTTCTTCTAGTATGTGTATTTTGATATGAGTTTAAAGGATAAATCTAGTATGCTTTGATGAGTATAGCATGCTTGAAAACTTAAATGATCATATAAGCAAGAGGGGAAGTGAGATTTGGGGTTTAAATTCAGGTTATGCACGATTGGGATGCTGGTTTTTCTTCTTTCCTTTCCACACATGGCCACGCACCCTTTTCTCCTTGAGAATGCATGGCCACTCACCCTCTTTCTTGTGTAAATGCATGGCCATGCATGGAATGGCTTCCTTCCATTCACGGCCACGTGATGTCTCTCTTCCCCTTGCATATGGCCATGCACTCTTTTGTTCATAAAACACATGGCCACGCACTCTTTTGTTCATAAAACACATGGCCACGCACTCCTTTGTTCATAATACACATGGCCACGTGTGTGTTTCCTCTTGGAACACATAGCCACATGTGTGGTTTCCTCTTGGAAACACACGGCCACGTGTATGATTTCTTCATGACCTATCTGGACTGTTTTGAATATAAGTTGAGCTAGAAAACCCTAAATTGAATGATTCTTGTTGCGTTGGAAAATAGACTTCATACCCACATTTCATATGAAGAAATCCAATCCTAAATTTGTCTCTAAATAGGCCATATATCAGCATGAATTCATGAACAGTTTGCTGCCTAGTCACTAGGAGTGGACCTTAGTATTTTGTAAATATTTGGAAATATAGGATTCATATCAAGATGATTTTAGATGTTTTAGAAACTAAAAAAAATGGAACAAGTTTGTAGAATAACATATTTGCTAAAAATGCCTTTTGGTTGGTCAAAAATCATTTACAAGTTGAACTCAAAAAACTGCCTATGATTGTTCACAACTCATAATTCCGATCATGACTTGTGACATATGTTACTCATGAACAAGTGCACGAGTCATGAAGTTTGCTCCCTTACACAAGTAGTGACACCCTCCATGACTCGTACACTTCTCTACTTCACCCAAACATGATTTTTAAGCCCTTTTGTGTCATCAAAGCTGGTCTAAACCCTTTTAAGAAATTTTAAAGCAATTTAAGCATAAAATAAAGATAAGTTATGACACTAATCATGATTAATTAAAGTGATATATGAGAATAAAGGTAGTAAATGAACACTAAAATTTGAATAAATGAAAGTGGTTACTTGTAATTGATTGTATTATAATGATTATACACGTGATTTGGCTTTGCCCAAAAGTATTTCACCTTGATATTCATCTACAATGACCTGAGAATACTAGGACATAGCCTAGTAATAATAAGAGAATAGGTACAAGGTTACATGTTCTAGTTAAAAGAAAGGGGACATCATAATTTATGTTAAATTATGAAACTATAAAAAGAAAAACTTGATTACACTCAAGGTTATAAGTAGAAGTAATGATCAGCATTGATATATATATAATAACATGCTCGCCTATTCACTCATGCCTATACTTTATTATAATTAGCATATGCCCATCAGTAGTGTGCTAACAACTAAGATGAAAAATACAAGTAATATGATTAAAATATATATTTGATTACGTTAAGGTGTATAATGTATTATCTAGAATTTGATAGACCATTGAAGTGAATCAAGGAATTAAATATGAACAAGTGTTGACTTTTAAATTGTAAGAGAACATACGCATACTACTACTGTATGGATCATAAATGCATGAGTATTGCTTTAAATAATTATGTTTGATGTGAGTAATGATAATATGGGAAAGTTGCTCGTGGCAAATGGTAATCAGGTACGTCATTTAGAAATACCAATGAGTTATGTAATTCAATGTTTTACAATTGATGTTACCATGTTATGATGAGTAATTTGACTCATTATGTGATCATATATGAGTACCTATAGGGCATGTAATGCTACGATTCAAGTTGTCTTTATATGCACACATGTATATATGGACATGCATATAATATTATGAAGATTTTTAGTTGCAAGAACTATACTTCCATAATCGCCTCATTAGCCTCATGATTAATATCAAGTATGATGAGATGGATCGATGAAAGTAATAGTGTATTGTGGTTGCATTATTATGTAATCCACTACGATATGTATGAGTGATGTTGATGCAACTATGTGATGATATGACTTGCATCCATGTGTAATGGAGCTTAAAACTCAATATCGATGTATAATAAGAATGATATGCATTCATTATGAATCGTGGCTTGAAGCCAAATGATGTATTCAGTAACAAAGAATATGATGAATTAAAAATGCTCTTAAGTGGGTAAGCTTGCGGGTCTTAGTTCAATTGTGGATTAGATGGGCATGCCTATAGGGATACAGTCGCAGCTACCATAGTTGACCCCATTTGGGTCTTATTCCTTAATGGAACCATCATTTGACCCCGTTTGGGTCCATAGTTTGTTCCTTGCTGAAACCATTGTTTGACCCCATTTGGGTCCATTGTTTGATATCTTTGGATATCCATAGTTTGATACCTTCGGGTATCCATTGCTTCCGTTATCCCCCTTTTGAACTAGTACTTAGGTAGGCTATTAAAGATGATAAAGTATACATAAGATAAAGTAAAGCATGCATTGATTGCTCTATTTATGTGATGTAAGCATGAGGAATGACCTATTATTTGATTGTCTTAGATTCTTTTCGACTATAAACTATTTTATGAAATGAAATATCATACTTTGTAATACATGATTGATATGTCTCACTTCAATTACGGGAGATTCCCGTACGAGTACCAGTATGAGTTGGTTCCACCGATGGGATTCCACATAAGTTATGTGAACTATAACATGTGCATTAAGTTTCATGTACTCTATTTATAAAACGTATACATGTGACATCGAGACCTTGTCTTATAATCTTGATATGTAATGCTGGTTCTTTATGATCACCCACCACTCTGTCAGTCTGTTTATTTATATATATATATATATATATGTTTACACATATATAGACATAATGATAACATTCATTTAACCAAGTACAATGCATGGCATAGAATGATGCTTGTAAGAGAATCAGGTTACCATGCTAAGATAACATGAAAGATGTAAAGTTGTGAATCTCATATGAGAATTTTATGATATAAGTGAAGTAATTATGCCTACTAGGACTACTTGTAGATGCTATATGACTTAAATACACCCGTATATTATGAATTAATGTTGAATGCCTATCTTAGGTGATCAAAGTGATTTAATGCAGTAAGTGGAAATCTTATACCATTGCTAACTATGATGTCAAGCCTATTGATAAAATGATCATAAGATGTATGTGAAGGTTTGCACACACATATGCATAATGATATCATTGATCTAGCTAAATGTATTGCATGATATAAATTAGTGTTGTAAGACGTTTAAGTTACCATGTTAAGATAATATTAAGAAACACATAAGCATGAAACAGGAATGAGAATTGAGTTATTAGAAGAAGAAAGAATTATAAAGTGCATGAATGATAATAGTTTCACATGAATAGTATGCTATGATGATGTTAGTGAATTAACCAGTCTAAGCAGGATTGAGCTACGTCAAGTAAATATTCTAAATTAATATAGCACAGTATTCGTTGTTTAGGTTGAAGTCTTTCTCAAATGATCAGTATAATAAACTTATATGTTAATTAGTATTATTGAAAAAGGTTATGTATATTTATGCATGATTATATGACCTAGGGAAAGAGGTTATCTATAGTACTTTGTTTCCCCACTAAGCTTTATAGCTTAGAACGGGTTTGTTTATCTATGTAGGTTTCAAGAGAAACACCAAAGGATCGGGCAAGATGCAGTTGCCTTGAGGATTTCAAGATGCTTAAAGGCCTTTTTTTTGTTAAGAGTAAATTATCCATAAGTTTGATTTATTTACTTGTGGCATGTAATTATGACCTATCTTATTATTATTATTGCCTAGTCTTTAATAGGCTTATGATGATGATGATGATGATGATGATGATGATAATCGATGTTTACCCATAGTTAAGGAATTAAGGTGTTACAGTTCCTTAAAGACTTACCTAGCCTTCCACCTGAGAGGGATGTTGAGCTATCTATAGAAATTCTACTGGATACAGCTCCTATTTCTAAAGCACCATATAGGATGGCTCTTTTGAAATTGAAGGAACTAAAGGTTTAGTTACAAGAGTTGCTTGGCAAAGACTTTATTAGGCCTAGTGCATCACCTTGGGGTGCACCAGTTTTATTTGTAAAGAAGAAAGATGGGTCTATGAGAATGTCATAGACTATAGACAACTAAACAAGGTGAGAATGAAGAACAAGTACCCTTTACCCAGAATTAAAGATCTATTTGATCAGTGGAAGGGTGCTGGAGTGTTTTCCAAGATTGACTTGCAATCGGGATATTATCAACTTCGAGTAAATGATGTTGATGTTCCTAAAATAGCATTTAGAACCTGATATGGGCATTATGAATTTCTAGTAATGCCATTTGGGTTAACAAATTCACCGACTGCATTTATAGATCTTATGAATAGGGTATTTAGACCCTACTTGGACCAATTTGTCATTGTGTTCATAGATGACATATTGGTTTATTCAAGAAATGAAGCAGAACATGTTGAACACCTAAAAATTGTACTACAGACTCTAAGGGAAAATAAATTGTGTGCTAAGTTGAGCAAGTGTGATTTTTGGCTTAAGAAAATTTCTTTCCATAGGCATGTAGTATCTTATAAAGGCATTAGAGTGGATCCATCTAAAATAGAGGCAATTGTGAATTGGAAGCCACCTCTAAATGTGACAGAAGTGAGAAGTTTTCTAGGCTTAGTAGGATATTACCATCATTTTGTGAAAGGCTTTTTAGTTATTGTTGCACCACTCACTAAACTATTGAGAAAGGGTATCAAATTTGAGTGGATTGATTGATGTTAGGGAAGCTTTGATTAGTTAAAGAAAATATTAATAGAGGTTCTAGTTTTAACACAACCAGTTTCGAGAAAGGAGTATGCTATATACAGTGATGCTTCTAGAGTTGGTTTGGGTTATGTGTTAATGCAAAAGGAAGTCATGAGCAAAAATATCTAACCCATGACCTAGAGTTGGCAGCAGTAGTATTTGCCTTGAAGATTTGGTGACATTATTTGTATGAGAAAAGATGCAGAATCTATACAGATCACAAGAGTCTCAAGTATTTGCTCACTCAAAAAGAAGTCAACTTGAGACAGCGAAGGTGGTTAGAATTATTTAAGGATTATGATTGTATAGTGGATTACCACCCAGGTAAAGCTAATGTTGTAGTAGATGCCTTAAGTCATAAGATGATGGCTGTTATGATATTACATCAATGTAGATGAAAATTTGCATCGAATGGTGCTTTAATAGCTTAGTTGAGGGCTAGACCTTGTTTGAGGCAATTAGTAATCGATACTATGAAACATGATGAAAAGTTGCAACAGATTGTGAAATCTTTACATGAAGGGATCCAGTCTGAGTATACAATGAAAGAGGATGTGGGTGTATATTACCAAAATAGATTATGTGTTCCAAATGACAAGGAATTGAAAAGAACAGTATTGTATGAAGTTCATAATATAGTATTCACTATACACCCTAGTGGGAATAAGATGCCCCAAGATTTGAAATAGTGCTATTGGTGGCCTGGTATGAAGAAAGATGTGGTAGAATATGTCCCAAAATGTTTAACTTGTCAAAAAGTGAAAGCAGAACATCAGTTGCCCTCGAGATTGTTTAATCTCATCCCAATTCCACAATGGAAATAGGAAGACATTACTATGGATTTTGTGACAAGATTGCCACTTACACAGAAAAAGCATGAAGTAGTATGGGTTATAGTTGATAAGCTAATTAAATGAACTCATTTCATACAAGTTCAAATGGATTACTCTATGGATAAATTGGCAAAACTTTATGTAAATGAGATTGTTAGGCTTCATGGCATTTCGGTGTCAATAATTTCAGATCGAGATTTGAGGTTTACATCGAGATTCTAGCAAAGTTTACAACAAGCACTGGGAACTCAGCTTCGTTACAATACAGCTTTTCATCCTCAAATAGATGAGCAATCTAAACGAGTTATCCAAATTTTAGAGGATATGATGTGAGGATGTACTTTGAATTTTGCATGAAGTTGGGACAGATATTTGGCTTTAATGGAATGTGCTTACAATAACAGTTATCAGAGGAGTATTGGGATGGCACCATATGAGGCCTTGTATGGCCAAAAATGTAAAACTCCTATTTATTGGACTAAATTATCAGAGTACAAAATTATTGGTCCAGACATTGTTAAAGATACAGAAGAGAAGGTACAAATTATCGAGTAGAGATTGAAAAAAAGCTAGTGATAGATAGAAGTCTTATGTTGATATAAAGAGAAAAGATATTGAATATCAAGTGGGTGACAAAGTTTTTTTGAAAGTGTCCCCCTGGATAAAAGTATTAAGATTTAGAAAGAAGGGTAAATTGAGCCCAAGGTATATTGGCCTATATGAGATTCTCCAAAGAGTTGGACCAATGGCATATAGATTGGCTCTCCCTAGGGAAATAGCTAAACTTCATGATGTATTTCATGTGTCAATGCTTCGAAGATATCGTTCAAATGAATCTCACGTATTACTAGTACAAGATATTCAAGTGCAACTAGATTTCACATATGATGAAGAGCCGATAACGATTTTGGCTAGAAAAGTTAGACAGTTGAGGAACAAACAAATTCCTCATGTCAAAGTGTTTTGGCAACATCATGATCTGCAAGAAGTCACTTAGGAGCCAGAAGCAGCTATAAAAGAATAACATCCTCAAATATTTAAAATAGGTAAGAATTTCGAGGATGAAATTCTTCAAGAGGGAGAGAATTGTAAGGCCCCAATTATGACCCTAGTTAAAAATGTATGATTAAATGAAATTATATTGATTAATATCAAATTAAATGTATGAAATTCAAATTTAAGTTGTAGGGCATGTGATAATTTTATTTTATTTTATTTTATGAATTGAATGTAAGTTATTTAGCATAAAAATATTTAAGGGTACAATTGAAGTATAGAATAATAAGTGTGGGGTCAAATTATAAAGGTGGAAAATGTGGGGTTAATGTTATAAGGAATTAAAAAAAGGGGGTTAGTTTCATTACATGCAAATTAATGGAGGACCAAAAGGGAACTTTCCCTTCCTTTTTAAAAAGACTAAATTCATGCATGGGGAGAGAGAATGGCAAGCATTGGGTGTGTTCTTTGAGTGGGGTGGCACCTCTTCTTTTTTCCATCTCTCTTCTCTCATTTCTCTCTTAATAAAATTCACCTTTTCATCTCAAAAATTCCAAGGGAAAATCTATTGCATGATATTTGATTTAGAAGTTTTTAGAGGGAGTTTGTAAAGGTAAGGGATTCAATTTTCATCTCATTCCTTCTTTTTCTTTCTTAAAGACTAAATGCATGTTACTGAAAAAAAAAGAATTTGGATTTAATGCATAAGTGCATTGATATATGTAGAAGAAGAAGAAGAAGAAGAAGAAGAAGAAGAAATAAGAAAGAAGGATAAAGGAAAGAAAGTTGTGAAAGATTGAAGACCAAGGTATGGAAATTATGTTTTTTCCTTGCATACATGTGAGAAATGAGGAGAAATATGGAATAGTGTATTGAGATCAAGAACAAGAGAACCAAAATTAATTTTTGATGGCTTTAAATAAGAACAATTATGGAAATAGTTGAATGACTTGTTGTATTTTTCGTATAACTTGGGCTAAAAAATTCTAAATGAATTCATTCCAATTGGAAATTTTACATAAGACCTGTACCTACATTTGTTTAGAAGAAACCTAAGGTTGGTTTTGCATCTATGTAGCCTTAATCTTTAATTGAATTTAAAAGTGAACTGTTGTCAATTTTAGTAGACAGTTTATAGTATTTTGAGTATAATTGATTGTATAGATGTCAAATTGATATGAGGCCACTTTTTAGTTAAACATGACTTATATTTCTACAATGTATATGAAAAAAGCATGAATTGATTCTATTTCTATGAATGTCAAAAATTAACTTGAATTCGGAATAGTTGACAGCACTATTTTCCAAAAACAGTTCTTAGTATTTTTGTGATATCTTGATATTTAGTTTTGAAAATTAGATAATTCCAGTTGGGTTATAAAATATAATCCCATATCTACCTTTTATATGAAGAAAAAAAAGTCTAAATATGCCTCTAAATCTGCTTAAATTTTATTTGAAAATCAAAATCCTGTGCTGCCTACCATAATGAACAGTCATTAGTAATTTCTAATTATCTTGAGTTATAGAAATGATATTATAATGATTCTTGATGTTACAAAAACTAGAAACATAGACGAAAACATTTTTAGAGACCATTTTTGCTGAAAATGCTATTTTAAAGGTCAAAATCTCTCGCAAGTTGAACTTGGAAAACTATCGCTACCCTGTCATGAGTCACACAACTGACATGACTCTTGTCCATGTGCTCTCTGTTATGACTCGGATTTTTGTCACAAGTCGTGGCTCCCTTCTGTTCGAGTTGTCCCCATAAGCCTTTAAATTGATACTAAAGCTTGTTTAGACCTTCCTAAACATTTTTAGTGTATTTGAAGCATAAAGATAAAGGTTTTAAGCAAGAATAACATGTGATTTTTAGGTCCCAAATTGATAGTAAAGTCCATCTAAACCTTTTTAAATAATTATAAAGTATATCTTGACATAGAAACAACACATAATGAAGGACACATACATTAAATATTTGATAATATCATAGTGTAAAGCAATTGGCATGATCAAAAGTTGAAATAAGTACATAGAAATATTGTTAAAGTATATGATTGTAATCTTATATGAGACTATGTATACACATAATACACTAGAGATGGTGTATCTTGTCATTTGATTGTTTACTTGAGCAAATTGTATAAATTGTTTTACGAATTATGCATATATGTTTATGTACTAGAGAAGATATATTTTTACATGATTATGTATACATTCAAATGGTATAATACAAGTACAATCTTGATATACGAAATGAACATGAACATAGTATTGCCTGTAAATAGAGTTCAAATTTGGATAGATAGGCGACTATAGGGATAATTACAGCTACCACAGTTTGGCCCAATTGGGTTTAGAGTATAGTTGATCCCATTTGGATCATGAACAGCCCTGTTTGGATTGTTAGCCGATCCCGTTTGGGTCTGCTTGACTGATTTAGAGTATAATTTGGCCCTTTTTGGGTCTACCGATTTGATTTCTTCAGATATCCACTATTTTGATAACTAAGTGTATCTATAGCTCTCGTTATCCACTATTAAAACTAAGGTAGGCTAAATTCTATTCATAGTACTGATCACAGTTCTCGAATCAAAGCATAACTTGCTTCAATATTATTATTGGACCATATGATTGGTTTGACTATAGAAATTATGTCTCAAATATAAATGTTCTGATGAGTAATTGTCAACTTTATGAATTATGTATATTGGGATATTTGTTTTCCTTATTATTTAAATGCTTATATACTTGAGATATTGTTAAAGCTACAAACTTGTTATCATTGATATGTTATGTTGCATGTGATACATATTGATTGTGTATGCTGATGACCGCTGTGAGTGGTCATCCATAATGAGTTATTTTCCCACCAAGCTTTATAGCTTAGCATGGGTTATTTTATCTGTGTAGGTTTAGTAGATAAGACTTTTGTTCAAGGATGTTCTCTGCATCAGGAAGGGCCGACTCAAGACTGATGGGAGTTGATGTAGGGTGATTTTGTACTAATACTTTGAAATGTTTCGTATTATGGCTAAACGGCATATAAGGATGTATTTAATATGTGTATAGTGAAATGTAATCAACTCACAATATGACTAAACAAGAACATGTGTGCACATAGTACTTAAAGTAACATATACATAACATGGTATGCATGATGCTAAATATGAGATGAAGTATGCGAATAATCAAAGTAGCACCCATATATTTATATAATATAGCATGATATGGGTAATGGTAATATGATGACTATATGATTGAGGACATACCAGCATGATAGTAATGAAAGGCATGATTAATATGATTAAATGGATATGATTAATGGGGTAATAATATGAGGGTGTTACACCTATCATTTAAGGATTATTCTCCCCACTGATAAGTATAAATTATGCTATATTATTAGTGTATTTTTAATGTGTTCATTATGTTAATTTAGGGGTAATTTTGTTAATTTAGTGTTAAATTTCTTAAGTAGCATTTTGTGAGCTTAATTTGTTAATTTGGTGCTTTTAGGTGTGTAATTAAAGAAAAAGAGAAATTACAAGGGCAAAAGTGTAATTTCATCACTTGAAGGATTATAAGAAGCCAACTTTCGTCGTATTAGTCTAGAACCTAACCACTCGGTGGAGTGGATTTCTCACTCTATCGAGTCACCTAAAGAGAAAAAGGAGAAGAGGGCCACTTAGTGGAATGAGTTTTTCACTTTACATAGTAGGAAAGGAAAAAATGCCACTCTGTAAAGTGAGTTTTCACTTTACCGAGCCAGAGAATTGGAATTACGATCAAATTCTTCTGTTTTTCTGAAATAGGAAGTTTGAAGCCAGCAAAACTCCCTTTTTGCAAGCTATAAAAGCACACCTAAACATTATAATTAGGGGGGATTACAATTACGAATTTTACTTAGTTTTTAACTTAGTTTTCTTTAGTTAATTTTGTATAATAGTTTAGCTTAGTTTTTTTTTTCTTAGTTTGCAGTTCTTGTAAAGATTCAAGCTTTCTACTAGTGTTCTAAGAAGTTATCAAGAGCAAGTTTGAAGCTTCATGAGTATTGTATCTCTTTAAAATTAAAAGCAACCGTGCAGGGTAATAATTTCCAGCAACAGATTGATGAACTTGGAGGTGCCAATCTCATCTAATTCAGTTGCCTACAGAATTATTATTCTTTAATCTAATAAAATGGAGCCATTTGTTTTAAGATATCATCTAATTCAGTTGCCTATAGAATTATTATTCTTGTGTGTACTACCAAACTTTGCTAATGTATGATGGCCATACTGCAACTAGATGCTTATATTTTAAACTAAAATAATGCAAGAAGCAACACATAAAACCATGTGGTCCTCACTATAAATTTATAATAAAAGATATTGAACATAAGATTTCAGAAAAGTGGAGCAAAAAACAGAGAAAATAAAATGATAGAATCAAAATGGCCATTTTGAGCATAGTACGCCAAAATCAAGTTTCCAATATAAGCTCCAATATCAAAACCCATTGGATGCAGCTAATACAGCAGCTGCTGCTATAATAGATGGCCGATGATCAGAAAAATTCATCTTTAAAAAACAAAGAAAAAAGAAGTCAGAAAAGAAACAAAAATCTACTCATCACCATAATAGAGATAATCAAATTGCAGTATGAAGACTTTAATATACAAAGAGCAGGCAAAAAAAATTTGTTGAAATTTATTCATTACTTCATGACATATATATGTGATGGATAATATATGGGATCTATAAGTCATGTATTAATACACATAACTGAAATTTATATAAATAGGACAGTAACATTAATAATAGATATATACAAATTATAGATGTCAATTAATAAAGCACTAAGCACACCATCAACTGATAAAACTAATTTTTTTCTTTTTTTCTTATATATATATATATATATAAGAAAAAGGACCAGCCAGCCAATCTCTGCCATACATATATACATTGCTTTAGCTATTGTATTGAAATAATTAATATCCATTTATTTGCTAAACAGTAAAGTTATCAGAATTATCCTTTAGAGAACAACACGTGTAAACATTGAGAATGAGGAATTATCAAAGTAAACCCAAAATGATAACCATAATTCATGCTGAAAGCTATATCTAGATCAACATATTTAATATGAAAAAACAAAATATATGAATATTATTAGTAAGTAAATCTGCTTCACAATAACTGAGAAGCTAAGAACGCAAAATACTTGCCTGCTCGCTGTGACCTTGGGGGAAATAAACAACACAGCTTCCAATAGCAGGTAGAGAAACAAGAGGACCCACACATGCGTGCCATAGTTCAGTGTTCAAAACCCTCTTCTCCCCTGCAAAATTCATTTCATGGCTATTAGGAGCAAAAAAAAAAGTAGGAGTTAATTCTGAACTTTCTCTTCGATTGAGCTAACAGCAGCTGAGGCTAACTAACAAAACACAAAAAGAAGAATCCAGTAATTAAAAGAGCTAAACCAATTAAAGAGAATAAATATGCCAGCTGTGCTCTTCAAGATCTCAAAAACAAAGAAAAGTATATTTTCAAAAGAAGTAGAAGGAGATCTGCAAGCAATGATACCGACCTTCCTGCGCCTGTGGATTAAAACCAGCAGAAGAAAGCCTCATTGTAAGACAGATTTATACCTGGATGTTCTTGCAATTGTTCAACCGATGTGGAGTTAATACCATACGCTGACCAGTTTCATCTCTGCCAACAAATGATAAACCCTTAATTTCAAATTGCAAAATCGTGTCAGGGTTGACCTGAAGCACAAATAATCCTTTTTAAGACACATCATTATGAACAATCTAGATACACTGCACTTCCTACAATCTTCTTATAGATACACAAATGATGCCTCGTATCTATGCCAATGTTTCTCATCAATGAAGCTAGCATTGCCATACCTAAAAACAGTTCAGAAGATACATCAAGGATTCTAATTAAGAAAAAAAAAATATAAACTGAATATGAAACATCAAACAAATGACATAAAAATTCAGAAAAATGAGATCAAACAAATCCACTTTGTGAACAATCTGTTATTTCGAGCAAAGTCAATTAATATATAGTAATTGAAGATTAAAAAAAAATGAGATGTACAACTTAAATGTTTGGATTTTAGTTACACACAATTTGATGCATACTCTCTACCAGACTTCGATACAAAGGTTTGCCAAGCTAACTTAAATGTGTCTAGATTTGTAGCTAAATTAATCCCAATAAGTAAATTTCAACTGCGCATATTCATTGACCCTGTTTCCATCAAACTATTATTTATGGTTCTTGCTGGTAAGTAGCAATGTAGATAACCAAAAGCTGGCCATTATGCAACAGAGCATACAACAGTCCTTTATGATATTATATGCCTTAAGCAAATCTTAACACATAATGCATTTAACAATTGAGGCAAATCACTTTTTACTATATTTCTTTCCCCAATTTCAGTCGAAGCTTGATTCTGTTTCGACTTGAATGGAACGAGTCAAACATCAAATATCAAACAAATTTAGATGACATATCACTGAATAGTAGAGCAGGAAGTATGATTGAAAAGCCCTTTTCAAGTTGAATTCTTCAGCCATTAAATGGGAAGAATTAGAAGTCTTCTTGTTATAAAAATCATTATCAACCATTTTTATTGGATTTTAAACATGACTCAAAATACACATTGAATTAATTAAACTCAACTAGTTACTCTAAATGATGAATGACACTATGATTGTTCCTTTGCCACAATGGGAATCCCTTCAAAGCTCAAAGAGTTCGAAATTAAGATTCATCTTGCAAACAAGAAGCATAGACATGATAATGATAATTGGATCTTTAATGTAATTACAGACAGCAAATTCCCTCACATCTAAAATCAAAGAACCTCAAAATTAACTCTAAAGAAAAAACATAATAAAAATAAAACAAAAAAATCACAAAAAAAGAAAATCATGCAGTGAAGGTAAAGAAACAGAAATTAATAGAACAAAAAAAGGGGATAACAAAACGAGAAACTCAAAAGAACTCACCGTGGTTGAATAGCCGGAGGTTGGCGATGACATTGGGTACCGACAGGCAGAAGTCAGGGCGACACCAGACTTGGGGTTCTTTTTCAACTGCCTCAGAAACTGAACATTGCTCTGTCAAGGATGAGAAGCCATCACTCCGACTATCAGAACAGAACAAGGACCTTCTCCGATGATGCAACCTTCAAGAATTGCCAGCTGCTTCTTTTCCCTGATCTGCATGCTATCAACAAGCAAGGACGGACAAAGAACACCGAGATGCGCCTCACCTTCAGAAGTCCTCCGGTGCCATTCCCATCGCCTCCCGCCACCTGTGTTAATAAAAAATTAGAAGTGAAGACCGGATTAAGAGGGAAGAAGAAATCGCAATCTTCAATGGCTGCAACAAATTAGGGGCGAGACGGTGATTGCGACGGAGGCGAGCAGCAGTGAGGGCCATCGATGGTGGAAGGTGATGTTGGACGGTCGCGGGTGCCGGTGATTCACTTCCCCTACTCCTTTGCCGATTTCCCTCTCTCTTTCCTTTTTCTTCCTCTTTTCTGTTTTTTTTCCATTTTCTTTAATTGTTCTCCTTCCTTGTAATTTGTGGTCAATATAACTTCATCTAGAAAATTCCAGGGACTTTAAAGATATTATTATTATTATTATTATTATTATTATTATTATTATTATCTCCCTCATTTACATTTATCTATTAAGTTTTATTCTAGTTTAGATTATAAATTCGAAAGCATAGAAATAATATCCACTTATGTTGTGTCCTAAAAAGATGTTTACCCCAGCAAACTTGTACCCACTATACTATTCATCAATCCGACATAATTTTAGGGGCATTACAGTTCTTATAAACAGGCTGTTCCTATATGCTCCGAGACCCCCTCCTTGCTCAATGGAAGATGTGTGGTTATATAATTGATAGAATCTAAAATGGATGAAGCACCAAATAAATAAAGACTAGAAAATGCTGAATCAACTGGTCCTCCAGAATGGCTGGTAATACCACGTAAGGGCGGATAGACTGTCCATCTAGTGCCGCTACCCACTTCCACTGAGGCTGAGCTTAATAGGAGTAGAAGACTTAGTGGAAACAACTAGAATTAATAGATGTAAATAACAAAAAAAAACCCTTATTTTTTAACACAAAACAATAAATTGGAAACTTAAAATTATTTTAGATTTTTAAAATTATTTTATCAAAAATCTAAATTTCTTTAATTTCTTTATGCTTACATAAATATAATTTCTTCACCAACTTAATTTCGCAACAATATATTTATTTTTTGCGAAATATTTATTTGTTATAAATAAAATTATTTTTATGACAAAATTTATTTGTTGCATATTAATATTACAACCAATTTAATATTATTATTATTATTATTATTATTATTATTATTATTATTATTATTATTATTATTATTATTATTATTATTATTATCACAAATTGATTATAATGGTGAAGAAATATAGTTATTTTTATGACATATTTATTTGCTGCAAATAAAATTAAGTGATAAAATAATTTTATCGTCACTAATTCATTAAATTGTAACAAAAATAATTGATGTCATAAAAAATAAGTATTTTTTAATGAATTTATACGTCGCAAATAGTTATTTTTTGTTGTTAAAATTTTGTCCTCTAAAAAAAGACTAGAAAATTTGCCTCCATATCAAAGGTGATGAACTTGTATTTCGTCATAATATATTTATTTTTTATGACATATTTATTTGTGATAAATAAAATTATTTTTGAACTAAAATTTTTCAAAAAAATTAGAATTTTGTATGACATATTTATCTGTCACAAATAAAATTAGGTGACGAAATAATTTTATCGTCACTAAATTTATCAAATTTTGGTAAAAATAATTCGTCACAAAAAATAAATATTTTGTGATGAATTTATATGTTATAATAAGTTATTATTTTGTCATTAAAATTTTTTTTTCTCCAAAAAAAAGGTGAAAATTTTTTCCTCCTAAAGATACAATGACGAAATATATTTTTCATCACAAAATTAACCTATTAGTGACAAAAATGTAAACATAAAGTGACAGAAGATAATTTTGTCACAGTAATAAATAATAAGGTGACGTTTTAACAAATTCGTCGTGATAATTTATAATTAATGACAAAAAAATTATTCGTCAATAAAAATGTTATCACAAAAAGTATAATTTTTTGTAGTGTATGTATTATATATAAAAAAATGAAAAGTAATGTGAAAATTTTTTTAAACTTAAATATCCTCTATTTAAGAATTATAATTAAAGTATGTGATAAAAAAAATAATATGTTGTTACAAGATACCAGTGAATTTATTGCAAGCAAAAAAAAAATCATTGAGAGTGTCAACTAAACAGCATAAGAGGTACAGAGTTTATGGGTTCATATCTTAATGGGATTGTAGAGCCATTCAATACCAACAGAAATGAACTATTGCATACTCTGATAATTAATTTAACTGTGATTAATTATTAGGTTCTGCAACTTTACTAATTGTGTGATTAGTTATTAGCAGATCATCCATAAATTTGAACTCTTGTTAAGTATTTTTTTCACAAAATATAATAGGCAGAAGGGATGTTAGGGTTTCCTATTATATATTTTATCTTTATATAATATATATTATATATTTTTTATTTATAATTTATTATTATTATCATAATAATATAGAGTTTTAATAATATAGAGATAGTAAATACAATATAGTCTATTTAACAGTATAGTCGATATATATACACACAAATATATTTAAAAAATGATATATATATTACAATTTCATAGGTAATTACCGACGAAAATGAAATTTTCGTAGGTAATTTAACAACAAAATCTTATTTTTATTGGTAATTTACCTACGGAAACACGATTTCGTAGGGAATTTACCTACGAAAATCTAATTTGATTTTCGTAGGTAAATTCCCTACGAAATCGTGTTTCCGTAGGTAAATTACCGATGGAAACATTTTTTATCAGTAATTTACCTATGAAAATATTTTTCGTTGGTAATTTATATACGAAAATAGGATTCCGTAGGGAATTTACCTACAAAAACATTTTTCGTCGGTAATTTACCTACAAAAACATTATTCATCAGTAAATTTCGTGTGCAATTTTAGCCGCAAAATATTGATGCCAATTTTACAACGGTTTTTTCAATTCTGACGTTAATTTTCATCGGTAAAATTGGGTGGGAAAATTTTCCTCCATTATTTACGAAAGAATATGTTATTCTGTCGCAATATATATTTTTCCCAATAATTTTTCCTACTGAAAGATTTTTTTCGTCGGTAATTACCTACAGAATATTTTTTGTCGGTATTTGAGATTTTTTTTTGTAGTGAAATGGGATCAATAATTAGCCTTAATGATTAAGTTTAACTTTGTTGCTTCATTTTTCTTAGTCTTAACCATATTTTACCAATCTCATATGTATTCTACACTTGCTATCTATTTTTCAATCACTTAATATACTACATTGGAAATTGATGACCTTGAGCTCTATTTGCCTTATTTCTCTCAAGATGAATTTTTGAACTTTAACTTTTAGACATTTATGATATTTTGACTTCTGCAGTGGCCCTTAAGTGAACAAGGAATGTTGTTGCTTCTAGTCCTTCTAGACTATACCCATTCTACCTTATATTGATATGAGTTGTTTTGGGAGTGGTTACTACCACCACCACCTCCACCACCACAATAATTTAAGCCCAACTTTGCAGAGGACAACAAAATTTTAAAGAAGGGTATAGAGCTCAGTTGAACTCAATTTTGAATATCAATTCAAGGAAGTCCTTTCATCTTGCTCATGAATTGTTTTTTTTTTGTTTTAGGTTGTTTAGTTTGGTTTTTGATTTTTGCATGTTAGTTGAGTAGGTTTAGTTCAATTATCATGTATTATACATTTAGCTTAGTTTGCCCTAGTTTATTCTCAAAATTGAACATATTGAACTTGAACTTAGAATGTGTAGTGTTTAGAATCTTTATTTAACATTAAGACAAGCATGTTGTTTAATGAAATTTTAGCTAGTTTAGCATTCAACTTTGACTTAAATTTGTTAGTTTTCACTTTTTGAGCACAAAAGACTAGTTTTAAATAGAAGAAAAACCAGTGCATTAAAAAAGTTGAGTAAGGAATTTTAGAATGCTAGAACCTTTCTCACCACCCTTCAACGCATAAAAATAACTCAAATAACTTAGAAAGTGATCTAGGCAATATTTTTCTTGTTTAGCCATATTGAGACTGTTTACCTACCTTATGTGTTTAATTATCCCTTGTTAGCCATTTCGAGCTTAAGGAGGTATGCTTAGTGCATGCCATATTTAATTTTCTTATTACACTCATTTATTAACCATATAGCCTAAAAAGATTTTATCTTTCCTTCTAAAAATTGACCACTCTAGGATTGGAATAGATTGTTTTTTATGGGTAATGAAAGAGTGTAGTAAAGAAGGTTATTGGGATACTTTTGTCAAGGTTTGTTATTGAAGTTAAGAAAATAGTGAGAATTTACCTTGTGTTACCCATATTACCATAAATTGCCAGCAATAAAGCTAGTATGAAAAAAAAAACTAAAAATAGTTTTGGTGTGAAATAAAGAAATAAAGCTAGCATATATGGCAAAATCTTAATTGTGGGGTAGTTAAAAAAAGAAAGCAATTGTGACTACAAAAATAAATGAACTATGAATTTGTGAAAGTTGCAATAGTTTTTGCTCTCAAAAGTACTTTGAATATGCAGGGATAAGCAAGTTTGGCTTAACACTATATCTTTGAGTTAGTGGGAAGAAATTTTAGAAATGTTCGTTTATCTTGTCATATAGTGGCTATTCTTTTTTATTATCTATTGTCCATTTTTTGATAATCAACACCTTAACCCCATTACAACCTTTTAAGACCTAAGTGATTCTAAGTTATGTTTTGAGTTGTTTAGCAGAGATGACCTTTAAGTTTCGGTGCTAAAAGAGATGATTATGGTGTTTCTAAAGCTTTAAATGCAAAACCATTTGTACACTTAGGTGTACATTCATTCTAAGCTTAACTATGAATTTGCATTGGTGTTTTGATTTTGATAATGCTTGAAAATTTTTGGTCTTGCACACACATACAAGGAAACTAGCTTATATTATCTTGTTTGAATTTATTCTAGTTAGAATTTTGTTAAGTGCTCTTGTTAATTGCTAAGCTTGGTTTTGAAATGTATAATTCTTAGTTGAAGTTTGATTATTTTGAGAAGTTAATTTGTTCTAATTTGCTTGGAGGTGAGCAAAGACTAAGTGTGGGGTATTTGATAAGTATGAATTATGTTATATTATTAGTGCGTTTTTAATGTGTTTATTATGTTAATTTAGCGATAATTTGGTTAATTTAGTGTTCAATTTCTTAAGTATCATTTTATAAGCTTAATTGGTTAATTTAGTGCTTTTAGATGTGTAATTGAAGAAAAATAGAATTTATAAGGGCATAGGCCTGAAGCTGGTATAAAACTTTAAGAAATTTAAGGAATTCCTTTCACTACTTCCTTCTCCTTACCCTTTTTACTAGAGCCTGCTAAACCTAACCCTTTTTTGTTCTTCTGACCCTTAGCAACTACAACAGTTTGAGGTCCTTGAGAGTTATTTCCTAAACCAGCCTCAGGCAGGAAATTCATCTTTTAAGTAGGTTGATCACTTGAAGACTGTCGGGAAGGCTACCCTTATTTTCTTCATCTTTAATGACTGCTACATGAAATCCACTAAATAGCTATTTGGCTATTTCGAGCATAGATACTTGGTTCTCCCTTGTTGCGTTAATAGTGACCACCTAACCATTGTAGGGAATCTTAATCATATAGTGCAATGTGGAGGGTACTCCTTTCAGCTTATGAAACCATGGTCTCCTAAGGAGTACATAGAAGTTTGCTGGGATGGGTAACACCATAAACTCAGCTTCAATTTTAATGGGTCTTGTCTTCACCACAGCCTTAAAGGTCCCAGCAGCTTGCCTTTTAAGTTTTCATAAGCAAAAATGGTCAGATTAGACTTGCTTAGCATATTCTCATTTAATCTAAAAGTTAAAATCTCCACCAGAGGACATACATTAATAGAGGACCCATCATTTATCATCACACAAGCCATGTGCTTCCTATTAACCTGAGCTTTAATGTAAAGATAATGATTATGACTTCTTTCTTTTATGGGTAAGTCAACATCAGAGTATACTCCATTTCCTCGGTTCCTCCCCTAACTAGATTTAGTAACTCAGAGGGTGAGATGGTGGTAGCAACAATAGCTTCACTTAAGGCCTCCACCAATTTTTGTTTTTGTGAAGGAGATTGCCTCAACAAATTCCAAACATATATTTGAGCTTGTGTCTTCTTTAACTGCTTAATTATTTGATCATCCTATATTGCCTTCTTTGTTGGCATTGCAACAGAAGTCGATTTCCTTTTGATCTTTGGGGCAACTCTCTCACTCCTTGTGACTGATTTCACTCCCTTCTCTTCCTTTGACTCCCCTTCATCCTTACTAGTTGAACTCCAGATATCAATAGGCACTAAAGCCTCTTTATCTTCACTTTTTGTAGGGGCATCCCAACAATTAATCTAAGAAACAGATTGATTTTCCTCAACTTTCTTTTTTACTTTTTAGAGTGGAGTGAGTAACGACCAAGTACTTGTTCCTATTTATATCCTTCATCACGTACCATTTAGGCAAGCTAAACTTGATCATGTACACTGGTGGGTACACAACATTATATCCTTCCTTTTTCTTCTTATCCCTTTTCTCAAGGTCTGAAATCTGCTTGCTATCTATCGAATCCTGGATCTTGTTCCTCAAGTATAATAATAATCAGTCAAATGCCATGTGTGTTGATGGTAGCACAATACTGATCCTTTCTATAGTAGGGGGGCCCTTGACTCTTAGTGGGCTTTGACGGTAACGACTGAAGCTTCCTTTCTTTAACCAATCTATTCGACACCCAAAACAGTAATTTCCACAAGTTACAATAATGGCTCTACTAGCTAATCTCTATAACGGACACCTTTGCCATCTTCCCAGTTTTGTGTTTCCCATTACTAGTTTCGACAGCCTTATTACTACCAAAATTCCTTCTTGCATTCTCACTACTTACCCTTCTGGCTAAATATTCCCCTTTTAGCTTTTATAGCTATATCCTTAAAGGACTCTTAGTCTTTTAGTCCTTTCATTTTCAAACCATCTCTCAAGTATGGAATTGCATTTTAGATAAACAACCTAATTTGATTAGCAGTGTTGGGTTTCCTTTTCATTTCCATCCCTATTCCTCCATCTGGTGAGATACTCATAAAAAGACTCATCATGCTTTTCTTAGAGTAAATCAAGGTCTTTTATGGTGACTTTCACTCTAGTACTACAGTCATACTATTTAAGAAATTCCTTGGTCAATAAGTCCGAATCTTCCTTAGTTTGCCTATCCAAACTATGGTATCAATCTATCATAGGTCTAGTCAAGCTCAGGCAAAAGTATTTCACTTTTTATTTTTTGGATAAGGTGGTCCCCTCTTGATTAGTGTGTATTGCTTGATATGTGCTGAAGGGTCTGAGATACCATCAAATCTTGGTAGGTCCAGCATCTTAAACTTTTGAGGCAATGGTTTATCTCTCTCTATATCCCTATCTTTAGGGTTCATCTACCTACCAACAGATAACTGCCTAGACATGGCTTCGATCTTCTCCTACATCTTCTTAAAAGATGAATCCTCAATACTAAAACCCCTTATTCTTATGTTCATCATTGGAGGGACATAGTCTTTTTCCTTTTCCTCTATGAAGTCATCTTCAGGATCATGCCTCCTTTCCTTCGTAGATGGATCTTGAAATATAGTACTATCAACTATGGCCGCATTCCTAACATGTGTTGGCTCCGCTGTCTTGCGAGTAGGTGCTACAAGCTAAGTTTTAGCATTAGGTGTTATAAAAGCCATAATTCCATCAATCATGGATAACATCTTCTCCTCAAATTCCTGTAGGCGTCTATCTAGTCTTTGGTTTAAATCATTCCTTATTGTTGAAGTCCCAATAGGAGTGACATTTGCCCTTTCCCTAAAAAGATGGAAACCTTGTTGCGGTGTCATCAGTCGCTCTCCCAGTCTTATTTCCCCTTCAAGTCTCATTTACTTGGTCATTTGCCATTTTCTGAACTTGTTTCCTAACTACTTTTTGATAACTGACTGAAACCTAACTCAGAACTAACATGTGAACCCAAATTTGAACCTGAATCTGAGCTCAGTAGACTAGATTGGACCTTCAAACCAGGTTCCCATTGAACCCTCTGGACCACCTAGATGAGTTTATAATGGCTGCAAGAATTAGAGGTTAGGAATGATGCATGATGGATGATATATGGATAAGGTATACATGATGCATGAATGCAATGTATGGTTTCATTAGATGTCAATTACAACACACACAAGCTTAAACAAAGCCTTCCAACCTTATTACTCCCACATAGGAGGTCGTGCGGTCTCTTTCGTAGGTAGGCTTAACCCATGGGTCATCAGGGTACCTAATGGGCATGTATGGTGCATAACAATGAACCGGTAGCATAACCTCTCTAATTGAAAGTGCAGGCATATAGGCCCACAGGTGCATGGCAGCCTTTGACTGGTACCTTTCTAATTTATTTGAGTTTAGTCAATACATAAAGGTCCGACTAAGCAAGTACATGTGTGCATGTCAAACATAAAAGTAACATAAACATAATATGATCTGCATGAAACTAAACATAAGATAAAGTATGTAAATAGTCATAGTAGCACCTATATGATTATATGATATAGCATGATATGGGTGACAGTAACATAATGATCATATGATTGGTAATATACAGTATGATAGTGATGAAAAGCAGGATTAACATGATTAATTGGACATGGTTAATAGGGTTATAGTATGAGGGTGTTACAATTTGGTATTGGAGCCTAGGTTTAGCCTTTTCTAGGCAATAAGAGTTTAAGATTCCATAATATGATATAGTGTGGTGTTGGCCTAATGCAGAAGTCCCTATTTTTCTTATAGATTGAAGATGGAGGACTCTAGAGAAGCTTTCAAAGAATCAGCTAAAAGTAATTCACCAGTTAGATCAAATCCTTCTAATCTAAGATCATCATCCTCTAATCGTAATGAGAATCTTATAGCCATTCCTCGTGAAACACTATTAAAACTTTCACAAGGTATGGCCTAAATTCTATAGAGAATGACTGCACCTAAAGCTCCAATATCTGAAATTAGAAAGCACGGTGCAAAGGAGTTTTTAGGCACTAATCTAGAACAATTAGAGGAAGCTGAATTTTTGTTAGAAAAGCTCGGGAGAATCTTTGATGAAATTCACTGCCTAGTAACTCATAAAGTGTCCTGTGTTGTGTCCTTACTCCAATGAGCAGCTTATGACTTGTGGAAACTAGTACTAAAGCAACCTCAATTACCAGATCCCTATACATGAGAGTTGGTTACAATTTAATATACACATACAAAATATTACAAAATACTTATACAAAAACTCCCTACATCAACTCTTTTCAGTCTTGTGTTGGCCTTTCCTGATGTAAAGAATGTCCCTAAGCAAAAATCTTATCTACGGAACCTACATGGATAAAATAACTCGTGCTAAGCGATAAATCTTAATGGGGATAAATTATAATGGACGACCACTGTCAAAACAACACGTAATCCATAATCACATACATGTCCATATATACATATCCATGGCAATCATATTGTGTCTCAAAAATAGCACTATAACAATACATGTGGTTTATAATATATCAATTCACTTAGCCTCTTAATATATATACATAAAACTTTTTTTTAATGGATATACATAAAACTTAAAGATAAATTTGTACCTTATATTATTGACACATTTATAATATTTATTGTCTCGTTTTTATCTATATAGAACATAAATGACATCCAATGATATACGTTCATGATTCAATCCCATAATTTTAGCCATAACTATAATTAGAACAATTCACATACTTAATCAATAACATGTATCATATGCAACATAATGATAACAAGTTTGTAATTCTAGCAACATTTCAAGTATATGAGCATTAAGGCAACAAAGATAAACAAATAACATTTAAGCAAATCATGCTTTGATTCAAATACTGTAATCATTTCTATAATTGGAATTTAGCCTGCTTAAGTTCTAAAAGTGGATAACAGGAATGGTGGATACCCTTAGATATCAAAACGGTGGATATCCGAAGATATCAAATCGGTAGACCCAAACGGGGCCAAACTATACTATGGAATGGTCAAGTGGACCCAAACGGGGTCAGCTAACAACCCAAATGGGGCTGTTCATGATCCAAATGGGATCAACTATACTCTAGATCCAATGGGGCCAAACTGTGGCAGCTGTAAATATCTCTATATGCACCTATCTACCCATAATTAAACTCTATTAGCAGGCAATACCCTAATCATGTTCATTTCATATATCAAGACTACACTTATATTCCATTTGCACATGTATATAATCTTGTAAATATATACCTTCTCTATTACATAAACATATATGCATAATTCATATAACAATTTATACAATTTTAATCAAGTAAGTAATCAATGGAAAACTATACCATCGCTATTGTATATATTTGTATACATAGTCTCATTTAACAAAGTGATCATATACTTTACTAGATTATTTATAATTAACATGCTTCCATGTAATCGAGCTTCATCATATATTCATGTGATATCAAAAAGACACATAGTCCTTAATACATAGACTTGTAATCTCATCTTTATCTAACAATATAATCAACTTGTACATGATGCATTTATATCTCGGTAATCATACAAATATACATTGACATTTTAACATATATGCATGTCATATAATTATAACATATAAGCATGCTTATGTTATGTCAATGAGGTGAATAATAACATGTTTTTATTATAAATATGCTTCAACAAGTAGTCAAGTAGTCATGCTTACAATAGAATATTATTTTATATACTCATGACTTATCTCTCTCGATGTGTTTCCATTATAAATGTGCTTGAAACACTTAAGATCATTTCTGCATATAGTCAAAATGATGTTCTAGAGATGCTTAATTTTATTTTAAATGCATAAGAATATTCTAAAAATGCATGTCAACAATGGTGATAATTTCTTGCAATAATCCTTCATAGAGATAAATTTTTAAGCTTATATTTAAAGCTATTTTTGACCTAACAAAAGACAATTTTGGCCAAACTAACCTTCTACCAACATGATCCTATATGTTTCTATTTTTAGGAACACTAAAAATCATTGCAATAAGATTTATATAACTCAAGATAATTAGAGATTACTGATGACTATTTATTGTGATGGGCACATGATTCCGGTTTCAACCTAAATTTAGACAAGTTTAGAGGCATAATTAGACTTGTTTCCTACATGAAAATGTAGATATGAGAGTCTATGTTATTTCCCAACTAGAATTACCTAATTATCATTTCTACATTTCAAGATATTACAAAAACCTTATAGACTATTCTTGGAAACAATGCTGCCAACAATTACGAATTCAAGTCATTTTTTGACAAATTTAGAAATAGAATAAAATCAAGATTTCTTTATAAAAATTGTATACATATAAGTCTAGTTTAATTAGAAACTAGATTCATAGAATTCTGACCTCTATAACAAAAGATACAGTCAAATTACTAAAATCTATTCCTGTTCTCTAAACAATAATTCACTGTACCCATTTGATTTTTATCCTCACTTAGAAAATTCATAGTATCAAATGGATACAAAATTTAGGTAACATTCCTTTATGAAAGTTGTTCCCATATGAATCTATTTTAACCAAAATTTTATCTTAAAGGACTTTGACTTCTCTACAAAAAGTTATAGCAAAAATACAACAATATCATCATAACAATTAGGCAGCAGCTTAAAATGAACTTCAAGTTAGATTTAGGGGCCCTTAGATGCAAAATAAAAGATCGGTTCCTTAAACAAAAGTTTAGGTATAAATCTTAGTAAGAATTAGCAACTAGATTGAAGTCAATTGAAGGTCTATATCTCAAGATATTCTAAAATTATTGATGCTAGTTTCAACAATTCTTTTTATGCATTGCTTCTTTACAAGTCCTATCTTAAATATTTTACTTAATTATTCTATATTTATTAACTCATGCCATAAACCACTTCTTTACAGAAATTCCTATCTTTAAATACACTAATAACAACCACAAAACACTCATTCCCATACCTTGGCTAAGTCACACCTAGCTATAATCTTTAGCTACCTCCTTTCCTTTCTTCTTCCTCTTAGCGTCCTCATCTACAAATCATGGTTTCAAACCATCAAGTATCAAAATTACAGAATCCAATCTCCTTAGGAAAGCCATCCAACAAGATAGAATGAGAAGAAGAAGAGATTATTTAAATTCTTAAATCCATACCTTGATGATTTCACTAAAAACTTATAAATCATCCACATACAAGAGATTTAATCTTATAGATGAAGAGGATTAGAGATGAAAGATAAAAGAGAGAAGAAGAATTCTTTTCTTCAAAATTCATCCATCCAGAAAGCACCACCCAATTTTTATATTTCTCTCTCCTATATGTATGATTTAAGACTTTATAAAGGGGAGGAAAAGTCCCTTTATGATCCTTCAAAAATTTGCATGTAAAAAGATGTCTCCTCTCCTTTATTCTTCTCATAAATTCAACCCCCATCATTTTATCCTTTAATTTATAATTAACCCCAACTTATTTTTACTTTTTAAAATTAACCCCACATAAGCCACCTTTACAATTTAACCCTAAACTTATTAATCTATACTTCAATTGCACCCTTAATTATTTTTATGCCAAATAATTCACATTAAATTCATATAATAAAATAATATTTTCACTAGTCCCATAACTTATGTCCAAAATTCACTTATTAAATTTTATTTTAATAAAATTTATTTCTATAAAATCATGCCTTTTTTACTAGGATCATAATTGGGCCCTTACAGAAGAACCTTAGAAAGAAAAAGAAATTAGTTTTTTTCTTCTCTATTGGTTGCTCTCAAGAGAATAATTATTCCTTTCTCTTTCAAAACCCAAGATCTTTGTTTTTTATACCTAAGGAAGAGTTTTCATCCAATTGCAACTTAAAAATTGCCAAATTAGGAGTTAAAATCGCCAAAATTTGAAATTGATCTTTATTAGGTAACTTCCCTATTTTGAAAATCCAGGAAAATGTGGGAAAATTTTGGTTTTAAGCCATGGATGGGCATCTGTCAATGATGGATGGCCGTCCTCTGTCACTAAACCATTATTTACCTAAACTACCTTGATTTTCACTGTACCGGAGGGAAGGACCCACAGATGGCCACCCTTCAGATGACAAAAGGTCGTATATCACCACTATCAGTCCAAAATAGGGTTTTCTATATATTTTGTTAAAACACTCAGAAAGATTTGAAAGAATTTAGAGAATTATGGAAATCTTTAAGAGAAAATGATAAATCTATGATTAAAGCTTCGAGATCTAAATCTACTGTCAACAATATACTGTTTCCTTATCATCGGGTAACCCTGATATAGGCTATCTTGGGTCATGGTAGTTATAATTATTTATCTCTATTGAGCAATATATTATTAAGTTTAATTTAGCATATGAGTTACTATTTACAATGTAGGTATATAATTGAAGATTAATTTGAAGTGAAGATTAATAATAGCTATTGGAGACATATCATAAAGTGTAATTATTAGATATGACCTATCAGTTTGTGGCACACGAATTGTAAGGAATGTATCAAGTCATTGATATGTAGTTAAGTAGATCAATTTTATATACACTATCATAGTTGTATAACTGAAACATTTTGTGAAGTTCCAAATTCAGTTATGCCTTGGCTACTTAGTTTTTATGTGTAATATATAGGGAGATACATGATTTGAAATTTTCAAGTTTAGATGTCATAACATATGATCTATAAATGGATTTGTATATGATATAGTTATAAGTTTTAGATGGCACTCCTATACCCCTCTTGTATATAGGGGTGTTACAGTGTATCCATGAACAAAATTGTACATCATACACATTGTTGCACTATCAACCAACAAATCTATATATGGAAGTGGGAAATCATCTTTTTGGCATGCTTTTTTCAAATCCCGATAGTTTACACACATCCGCACTTTCCCATCCTTCTTGGAAAAAAATGACAACATTGGCTAACTGGGTAAGGTATTGAACTTCAACTAGAAACTTGGCCTCAATTTGTTTCTTCACCTATTTCTTTACCTTTTTTGCCCACTTTGGCTTAAGTCTCTAAAGCTTCTACTTGACTGGCTTGCTAACCAGGTAACTTGAAATAGCGTGGTCTGCAAATTCTTTGTCAATTCCAAACATGTCTTCATAGGTCCAGGCAAATTGTGATTATAATTATGATGATGCAATAAAATGAGATATCACACAAATAAGCAAAGTTATTCATCTTATTAACTTTAGAAGAAAATGGTACAAAATCACAAAATAGTTTAAGAATATAAATTACATCAGTAAAAGAATCATTATCTAGGTCAAGGATAGCTAAGTTGCAGTGGATACTTTGTCTTTTTCACTTGTTGATGCTGGTTGCATAGTCTCGTTTTTAAGAATTGCCACCTTAAGCTAGATCTTCTCCTTCCCCTTGGCCTTAATGACTAGAAACTCAGGTGTTAGCACCTCCTCCTGATGATCCAGATCCAAATCAATGAGCTTCAACATAATCTCTTCATCCCAAAATCCTAATATAGGTTTGACAATTCCAACCAACCAATCAAAAACATCATAAAAGATCTCAAACCTGAGGAAAACTCTTCCTTCCACCACCATAAGCCTAGCTTCCCCACAGTACTTGCATTGCTCGGATGTTGGCACCTAAGATATAGGGGATGCCCCCTAATTACATATTAGCCTAGGTGCATAGTAGCCCAAATCTCTCTTGTATTTCTGATCGATTGGAGCAATAGGTTTGTTTGGCCCTTGAGAGTTCATCCTTAATCTAACGCCTAATAGATAACTCATCCTTTTCATGATACTTGGAGGTTTTCAAACCCTATTTCCTTTTAAGTGCTAATCTTAGCTATGTGAAACCCATTGAATGGCTAGTTGTCTATGCTCAACATAGAAACTGAATTCTCCCTTCCTACATTGATAGTGACTATATTGCCTTCATAAAGGATTAGAATGATCTGATGTAAAGTGAAAGGAAACCTTTCTAGCTTGTAAAACCATGGTCATCCCGATAATAGAGAGAAGTTGGCTAAAATCTAAAGTACTTCAAACTCAGCCTCTATCTTGGTAGGTCCCTTTTTACCACTACTTGAAACGTATTGATAGCTTGACTTTCTGAATTGTCATAGGCTATTATGGTGAGCCTAGACTTAGTGAGCATGGATTTATCCATACCATAGGTTGCCATCGCTATGAAAGGGCATACATTAATGAAAGAGCCACCATTCACCATTGCACAAGTAGTATGCTTGTTGTTTACTTCAACTTTGATGTATAGAGGTTGATTATGCTCATGCCCTTCTATAGGTAACTCAACATTGGTGAAAACCATATTCTCTTTTGAATACCTCTTTACTACTTCCAACAACTTAGAAAGATATATGTTTATGGCTACAACTAACTCACATAAGGCTTCATCAGCTTCTACTTATGGAAAGGTGATTGCCTTAGCAAATCCCAAATTGAAATTTGTGTTGGCATCTGCTTTATCTGCTTAAGGATTTGGTTATCCTTGGATGTTCTCTCTTTGTTAAGCATAGCTAGCACTAGTTGCCTTCAATCTCAGGTATAACCCTATCACTTCTCATGATAACTTGTGCTGCTTTTTTAGTTTCCACTTCCTTCTTACCTTCATCAGTGTCCTATAGGTCAATTGACTTAGCCAAAATATCCACTAACTGGACCAATTCTCTTGCTTTGCTTACTTTCACCAATACCTTAACACTTGCATCTAAATAACTTGTATTTTCTTGAGCCATTTAAATGATGGGCAAGTATTCATTACCATGTAGATCTTTAAGGACATACCATTCTAGTAATCCAAACTTGACCATAAACACAGGTGATGGTACAAAACTATAAGCCCCTTATTTCTTGGTTTTCTTCCTTAGATCAGGTATTTGTTTAGATTTGATTAGGTTTTGGATATGGTCCTTCAAAGTGCAGTGGTAAGCAATCTCATGCCCCATGTGCTGATGGAAAGCACAGTAACACTTTGACCAATATCCCGACTGACCTTGATTCTTTGTAGGCTTTGGTGACAATGGCTACAATTTCCTTTCTTTCATCAAACAATTAAGCCACCAGGATAATAGTTTGCCCAGATTTGAATAATGTCGTTGAATGGCTCCTATGGCTGATACTTCTACAGTTTTACCACTGTTACCTCCACTGCCATTACTATTGCCAATATTCTTACTAAAACCTAAGTTACTAAAACCCTACTTATTATTGTTGTAGACATTACTGGCTAAACTTGTAGAGCTAGCCTTCTTTGCTAAATACTTTTTTTCTGCCTCAATTGTAATGTCCTTTAAGCACTCCCAATCTTTTAGCCCTATTTTAGCTAAAGACTAGGATTTTAGATGAATAATGAAATTCGGTCCAATATGTTACACTTCCTTTTCATTTCCATCACTCTATTCCTCCATCAAGTGAGATACTCGAGGAAGGACTTACCAAGCTTCTATTGCAACAACTTTAAGTCTTTGAGGGTACTCTCCATGCGAGTGCTGTAGTCATATTACATAAGAAATCCTCTATCAACCTTTCCTAATCCTCTTTGGTCTTCCTATCCAAATTATAGTGCCAATTAATAGTAAGAGCAGCAATATTGAGATTGAAATAGTCCACCTTCTATCTCTTGGTAAGGGTAGTCAACTTCATCATTAAGGCATATTGTTTGATATGTGTTGAAGGGTTAAAAGTACCATCAAATTTCAATAGGTTCCACATCTTAAATAAGTCGGGTAGAATGTCTTCACTTTCTAGGTCCATATCCTCAGGGCTGACCCCTTTCTTAACTGACAACATTCTAGTCAGTGCTTATAACTTTTCTTCCTTTTTTTAATAGTAGGATCCTCAACCTTAGGGCCTTGTTTTTCACCATTAATGGAACTTGTGGTTCATCCTTATCACTAACAATATAGTCAAAATCCGGATCACCATATGAAAGAGCTTTATCTGTCTCCAAATTAGCCAAGGGAACATAAGGTGCTACATTCCCAACATTAGCAGCTGGTGAAAGTATCATAGCCGTTGCTATTTTAATCCCTCCAATGACAGTCAGTTCCACTCGGGCAATAGCGGGTGTTATAGGATGAGTGCCAGAGGTAAAAGCCAAGTTAGCTATAAGACTGTAAAACATTGACATTATCTTACTCTCAAAATCTTTTATTCTATTGTACAAATCTTAGGAACCAAAAGTGAAAAAAGGCGTGACCGGTGTCTAGTAAGTGTACTAGATCGGCTAGTAATATATGGTAATATAATTAAGACCTTAAACCCAAGGGAAATTGTGTAAGTGCAAACTTGTTTAAGATTTTAGAATGAAAACTGTGTGTAAAAAGTAAGAGAAATCCCAAGTTTTATAATGATGAAGAATTAACTAAAAACAAAAGCGTAAATAACTAAAATAATGAAATCAATGCAATTAAATAGAAACATAAGCAAATAATCTAGACTTAAAAAAAGCAAGTAATCTACATTGATAAAAAATCAATAATAAAGACAATTTCTGCTAAAGGACTAACCACGTTAACTAATATTGCAACAACTTAGCTAAAAAAACATAAGTGATTATGGAAAAACTAGTTATATAAAGTCGGATAGCTTATTCAGACTATCAGTCTACGTATTAAACCTTCTTATTCAAAATAATTCAACACCTAGCAAAAAAATCTGGTTTCAAACTCTTAGACATCCATTAAACTCTTTTTCAAGAAAACTTAACTTCAATCTATTCTTAGTTCAACTTTTCTTAGTTTTAATCCACTCTTACCAACACATAATTACCTCAAATTTAAAAAATAATTATGCATAAATACTAATGAACTAAACCAAGAACATGCATATCATGGATCATACTTAAATCAATCACTAACTATTAATCAAATAAGTTAACAATTAATCTTTATATAATTAGAGATAAGAATTTGCACAAAACTAAGAAATAATTAAATTTGCATTGAACTAAAACACAGCTAAGTCATTACAACAAAAGTTTAAGGATTCAAGTATCCTTTAGAAAAAGTAAAGGAACTACTCACAAAATATATTGAAATTGAAGAAAAATAAATAAAAATGACATAAACACATAAAACTCTTCAGATACTCTTGAAGTCTCTACAGAGTCATCAATTGTAACCTCAAAACCCTAAGTGTAAAACTAAATTAAACTAAGACTTTTAATTCATAAAAATAATAAGTCTCCAAAATGGGTGTTCTTTGCTGCTTAAATAGGTCAATACTCGAAGAAATTCAGCTTTCAAAGCTTCCCAAATAAGAAGAAAGTAGAGTCCTACTCTAATTCAACAAGTTTGACTTCGTATAGTGAAAATTCACTCCACCGAGTAAGGCTTCATTATTTTTGACCCTTTGGATGACTTGATAGAGTGAGAATTCACTCCACCGAGTGAGCCTTCTCCTTATGCCCCATTCCTCATGCCTTACTTGGTAGAGCGAGAATTCACTCCACTGAGTGGCTAGCTTTTGGACTAAACATATGAATCCTTGTCTTAAAAATTCCCTTAAAAGCTAAATTTCCTCTTTTGCCTTTAAATTTTTTTTCTTTAATTTGATAGCTAAAAACACCAATTTATGTAAATAGGTACATGGTAAGATAAACTTAACAATTAAACACTAAATTAAATAAATAAACACCAAAAATGACACAATTCACATATTAAAACATAGTATAATTCATAATTATCAAATACCCCACACTTAGTCTTTACTCGCCCTCGAACCATTTGACTTCTCAAAATAATCAAACTTTAACTAAGAATCATACACTTCACAAAAAAGTTTAGCAATTAACAAGAGCACTTAACAAAATTCTAACTTGTATAAATTCAAACAAGATAATATAAATTAGTTTCCATGTATGTGTGTGCAAGACCAAAACATTTTAAGCATTTTTAAAATCAAAACACCAATGCAACTTCATAGTCAAACTTTATAATTAATGTACATCAAGTGTACAAATGGTTTTGCACTTAAAACTCTAGAAACACCATAAGCATGTCCTTTAGCAATGGAACCTGAAGGTCATCTCCATTAAATAACTCATAGAAGAACTTAGAATCACTTAGGTCTTAAAAGGTTGTAATGGGGGTTAAGGTGTTGGTTATTAAAGAATGGACAATAGTTAATAAAAAAGAATAGCGACTCCATGACAAGATAGACTAACATTTCTAAACTTTCAACCCACTAACTCAAAAATTATAGTACTAAGCCAGACTTGCTTGTCCTTTTATATTCAAAGTACCCTTGAGAGAAAGAACAATTGCAACTCTTTTAAATTCACAATTCATTCCCTTTTAAAAGTCACAATTGCTTTCCCTTATAACTACCTAACACTTAAAATTTTGCCATATATGCTAGCTTTATTTCTTTCTTTCACACTAGCTTCTTTTTTCCTAACTTAATTGCTGGTAATATAATGATAAAATGGGTTGTTATAGGGTAAAATTTTTCACTATTCTCTTGACTTTATTCATAACCGTTGCTAAAAATTGTAAAATTGTCTTACTACACCTTTTACAATACCAAACAAAAGTTAATCTATCCAATTCCAGAGTGGCCAATTCTAGAAGGAAAGATGAAGGTTTTTTAGGCTATATGGTTAATAATGAGTGTAACAAGAAAAATAAATATGGCATGCATTAAGCATACCTTATTAAGCTCAAAATGGCTAACAAGGGATAATTATACACATAAGGTAGGTAAACAGTCTTAATATGGCTCAACAAGAAAAATATGCCTATATCACTTTCCAAGTTGTTTGAGTTATTTCTATGCTTCAAAGGGTGATGAGGAAGGTTCTAGTGTCCTAAAATTCCTAGCTCAACTACTCCAATGTACTGGTTTTTCTTTTATTTCAAAACTGGTTTTGGTGCTCAAAAAGTGGAAAATAACAAATATAAGTCAAGTTGAATGCTAAACTAGCTAAAAACTCATTAAACAACATTCTTGTCTTAATGCTAAACAAAGATTTTAAACACTCCACATTCTAAGTTCAAGTTTAACTAGTTCAAGTTTTAAGCATAAAACTAGGGCAAACTAAGTCAAGTGTAAGCTGAGTGACAATTTGAACTAACTACTTTACTAGTGTAACTAAAATAGGAAAACAAACTACTAATAAAGACTAGCAACATTTAATAGTACTATTACTTAAAGCAAAATACAAAGTTGCTCCTAGAGTTAACCTTACAAACAAAGTAAATAAAAACTTTAAAAGAAAATAAACACAAACATTAGTGTTTTCATGAATAAAAAGGGAGAATTAGATTCCACTTCTTGATTCTAAGTAAAATTGAGCTTAGAGAAGCTTTACCCCCCTCTCAAAAATTTGTTGTCCATAGCAAACTGAAACTCAGCTTATTCAGATGGTGGGAGTGGTGGTGGTGGATATCTTTCCCCAAAATTGGCAATAAATTGCTCTAAATTCTACTTCACTTTATTAATGCTATCTTGCATATTATCCAACCGAACATTCACTTGATTCATAAAAGCAATCATTTAGGGTGAAGGTTCTTGTGGTGTAGGTTCCCGCATAGCCGGTGCATGAGCAATAGGATCATGCCCTTCTTTTCTATTTCTACCAATGATGACCAGTCGCAAATATTCATCCCTATCGAACCAATGTCTATTTAATTAACTTCTTGACTAACACCTTCATCTACATCAACAACTCATAGTCTATGAATGTTGTCTCCAAGTGATTCCCTCATGTCCATATGACCCACTACTTTTGCCATAATTGTTGCAATCCACCCAAGAGTTGTCTCTTTAAGGGTACTCTTCATTCTCTACAGCTCTTCTATTTTATGGCATAAAAAGATGCACCATTAATCCATATATCCTCAACCATACATCTTAAAAGCATGCATTCCTCAGCATTAATTGCACCCGGGCTGCCAAGGAAGCTAAAAAAGGTGAGGGATAAAAATTAGTGAAGAACTTCTGTGTATGACTACCTAAAGCATATGCCTTTAGCTTGCTTGATTGATAGGGCACTAGATTTTATGGGATCTCTGATGAATTCCCAATTCTCGTATGGGGTGGCATTGGATAATTTGCTTATACCATCAATGGAAAATCCCAATTTCTGTGCAAACTTCGGAAGAGGCATATGGTGAGTCTTTCTACCAAATTTGAAACTGATTCTGCCTTCTTCTTATTCATCTTCAAAATGAAGCTTAAATGATGTGAAGAAGTTTTGTGCTAGATACAGGTATACTTTCGATTGCTTTTTAATGAAATTCTCCAAACCAATCTTTCTAGTCAAAGGAAAAATCTCATCCCATAAGTTTCCATTTGCTATATCAAGATAAAATTGCTTTAGATAAACCGGCTTGACAAAAGTGAACTCCCCAAAGTATTCATATAATTATCTATCATCCTCATCGATGTATGCCGAAATGTAAGTGCCAAATGAACTTGATGCTTCACTCTTCTTTGATCTTTTAGGTGCCACTACACAAAACAATAATAACAAATATACATGCTATAATATGTAAGGGTCAATAATCTCACTTAAGAGAAACACTCAATATTTAGCCCACATTCTTCACATGTTAATAAATGAATTTAAGTGTAAAACAAGTTCAAATCAAGTATGGATATAAAATGGCAACATATGAGAATGGTTTATTATAGTTAAGAGTAAGAAAATTTAAGCACAAAGTATTAATTTAGTCTTTGAGGAATTTTCTTGAACATGTTGTGTGCACAACTTAACTAAGCTAAATTGCATGCAATCTTAACCATTTAAAACCAAAATGTAAAATTTCAAGAGCAATTTCCAACTCTAAATTCAAATATAATCAACAGGGGCAAGAATATGAACATATAAAGGTCAAAATAAGGGAGACAAAATGTACATTGTTAAGACAAAAACCCCAAGTAAATTGTCACTTACAAAATCAAATTGAAAGGATTAAAGAAAATGTAGATGACTTGATTAAATTAAGGATGCAAAGATGATCAACCAAGAAAATCAAAAATTTAAGTGCCACGGTGTGGTGAGTTTGGAGAGTGAGAGAGTGAAAGCAAACTTTTGGGACAAAAGAGATAGTGTACGATGGAGTAAAAAAAACTGGGAGTTTTTATAATGGCTGGCTTGGTGGAGTGAGTTTTCACTCTACCGAGTGGCAAGGGTCTATATCATCATAGAGAAAAATCAAAGTTGACAATATTTTTTGAAGTACTTGGTGGAGTGAGAATTCACTCTATCGAGTGGTGTATCATATTATAAAGTGAAAATTCACTTTACCGAGTAGTGAGCCACTGGAACAAATGTAAAGAAAAATCAAGTATGTACATTGGTGAACTTAGTGGAGTAAAAATCCATTCTATTGAGTTGTATGGTACTCGGTGGAGTGAATTTTCACTCTACTGACTAAATGCTCTCTGGTCCATGATTACCAAAAAATTTTCTAATGTCTTCTATGCATAATAAACCTTAAACTAAATTTTTAGCTTGATGCTAATTTGATTTGCATTACTCTCTTAAATAATTCCTTTAAATAACCATTCTACCAAATAACTTAATCACTTAGCAAAAGTTCTCATCTATTCATAATTAATTTAAAATTTCATTAACACTAAATATGCCTTGACTACACAAAATCACTATGCAAAAATTACTGCTGATATAATAGAATGAGATTTTATCCCAACTCTAAGTTTGAATCTTTCATATTTTACTTTATGAAACACTTAAGCACTAAACGAAAGAAAACTAACTCACACGGCAATCAAAAAAATAGCATAGAACAAAGCCAACAAAACAAATTCAAACAACACAAACTAATAGCATAGAACAAAGACTAATAAAACCAAATAACATGAACTAAGGTAAGGAAGGAGTTTATTTCTAAGTTTAACAAGTTCTCAACTAGAATTTTAGAACCCTATTAATAGTCCTAAAAAACCATGGTTGCTTCAGCAACCTTCACTTGTCTAATGAGATAAGGCTTTAATCTATGACCGTTGACTTTATATTCACGCCCATCCTTTGAACTTTTGATGGTCACCACTCTAAATTCATTATTGGACAATACTTTATATGGCTCGAGCCATTTTGACTATAGCTTACCTGGAAACAACTGCAAATAACTATTGTATAATAAGAGCAACATCCTATTATAGAGGGTTGACTATAAAATTTTTTGCACTTTGCAATTTTGTCCATAGTGACCTCTAACCTCTCTTCCATGATACTATCTCATGATATCCTCTTGTTCCTCCTCCGGAATACATCTCTTAAGCACATGATTCAGATATATCTTGATCAAATAAGGGTCATCCAAAAGATAATGCCTTGTATCTACTTTTAGCTTCTTCTTCTGTTGCTAAGTGAAATCCTTTGGAAGGAAACCTCCTGCAAGATAATTAGCAATATTAGCATACCAAGGAACTGAACCTACACAAGTATAAATAGCATAAATATGTTCATGAAGAAATAAATCAAAAAATTCTACCTTTTCTATATGAGCATGATCCAATCTAGATAGATGGCTAGCTATAAAATTTTTAGCTCCCTTTTTATCCTTGATTTCTACATCAAATTCCTATAGTAGCAAAACCCATCTAATAAGCCTCAGTTTATAATCCTTATTAGCAAATAGGTGTTAAAAAACCGCATAATTTGACCACAATATGACTTTGGATCTTAAGAGATATGGCCTAAATTTTTCAAAAGAAAATATTGTTGCCAATAACTCTTTGTCCGTGGTGGTATAATTCACTTGAGCTCCAATGAGTGTATGACTGGCATAGTAGATGGTATGAAAAATCTTCTCCCTTTTCTAGCTTAAAACTACTCCTGCATAATCACTAACATTGCACATTATCTCAAATGGTAAAGTCCAATCTGGTGATGCTATTACCGGTGGTGTAATTAACTTTTGCTTTAGTAAATTGAAGGCCTGCAAACACTTAGCATCAAAGTTAAATGTAGCATCTTTAATCAGTAAATTAGAAAGCAATTTAGCAAGTTTAAAAAAATCCTTAATAAAATGACGATAAAAGCTGGTATGACCAAGGAAACTCCTAATGCCTTTAACACTAGTAGAGGGAGATAATTTAGCAATCACATATATTTTTAGCCTTATCTATTTTAATTCCTTTTTCGAAGATGTTATGCCCTAGAACTATACCTTCCCTCAACATGAAGTGACTTTTTTTCCTAATTAAGGACAAAGTTAGTTTCTTTGCACCTTTTTAAGATCAATACAAGGTTATTCAAACAAGATTCAAAACCACGATCATACAAAGTAAAGTCATCCATGAAAACCTTCATGAATTTTTAATGAAATCATGAAATATGGCCATCACACACCTTTGAAAGGTGGCTGGGCCATTATAAAGACTAAATGGTATTCTCCTATATGAAAATGTGCCGTAAGGGCATATGAATGTGGTTTTTTATTGGTCTTTCAAATCTATAGGTATTTGCATATAGCCTAAATAACTATTTAAAATGCAGTAAAATCTATTCCTGGCCAACCTCTCTAACATTTGGTTAATAAAAGGCAAAGGAAAATTATCTTTCCTAGCGGCATTGTTTAACCCCCTATAATCTATAAACACCCTTTGTCCCATCATTGTGTGTGTTAGGATAAGTTTATTTTTCTCATTAGTTACTACAGTCATACCCTCTTTTTTAGGCATACATTGTACTAGACTCACCCAACTACTATCAAAAATGGGATAAATAATAACTGCACCTAGTAGTTTAAGTACCTCCTTTTTCACTACTTCTTGCATAGCTGGATTGAGTCTCCTCTGGGCTGCATCACTGGCTTGAAATCACTTTTCATAAGTATTTATTGTGTACATTAATTAGGGCTAATTCCCTTCAAGTTGAATTTCTCCTAACCAATTGCTCTTTTATGCTTCTTTAACACTTTCACTGGCATCTCTTCTTCCAAACCTATCAAAAGTTAAGAAATAATTACTATTTTTGCATTATCTTTTAAAAATATATATTTTAAATGTGAAGGAAGGGTTTTAAGTTCAAAATTGTTTTGTCCTTTAGAAGGGGATGCTTCATCTTTCTTTATTCCTTCCTCATTGTGTTCTTTTTCTAGCTCCTCTTCTTTCTTTCCCACTTCCTCCTTGTTCCTTGAATACATCAAATAGTCTTGTAGTGCATCATCTAACATAATTTCCTCTTGTTTTACCTCCATATATTTTTGGACACTATCCATAAAGCAAATGGACTCTTCAAAGTCATAAAAAGGGTGCTTTATCACCTTATTAACATTAAATACCATATCTTCCTCATTGAACCTTAAAGTTATTATTTGTCCATGTACATTAATCAATGCCTTTGGTGTGTTCAAAAATGGCCTTCCCACAATCAATGGCACCATTAGTATGGCTACCTCATCTACACTGTGTATTGCTTGCTTCTTCTATGTGGTTCTTATACTTTCCCATTGAGTATCATTGGTAGCCATCTCATCAAGTAATTAGAAAATCTTCTTCAAGTACCTTTTTCATAAAACTTCCACCTAAAGCTACATTTAAGAGAGACCTAGTTGTTTGATTCACGCCTACATATAAAGTAGACATTAATTGATGTACAATAATTTCATAACGTGGAAAACTTTTGAGAAGTCTCCTAAATCTTTCCCAAGCCTCATAAAATGGCTTCTCATCAAACTACTGAAAATTGTAAAAACTATTCCTAATTGTGGTTGTTTTGGTGGGTGGAAAGAATCTAATAAAGGTTTAAGGACTCAAGTATCCTTCGGCAAAAGTAAAGGAACTACTCATAATTCATATAAAAACTAAAGAAAAATAAATAAAAATGATACAAGCATATAAAACCCTTCAGCTGCACTTGAAGTCTTTATAGAGTCTTCAATTGTAGCCTCCAAACCCTAAGTGTAAAACTAAACTAAACTAAGACTTTTAATTCATAAAACAACGAGTCTCCAAAGTTGGTGTTCTTTGTTGCATAAATAGATCAATACTAGAAGAAATTTAGCTGCCAAAGCTTCCCAAATGCGAAGAAAGTAGAGTCCTACTCCAATTTAATAAGCTTGACTCAGTACAGTGAAAATTCACTCCACCGATTGAGGCTTCACTATTTATAACCCTTAGGATGACTCATAGAGTGAGAATTCACTCCACCGAGTGAGCCTTCTCCTCATGCCCTATTCCTCATGCCTTACTCAGTAGAGTGAGAATTCATTCCACTAAATGGCTAGCTTCTGGACTAAATGCACGAATCCTTATCTTTAAAAATCCCTTAAAAGTTAAATTTCCTCTTTTACCCTGAAATCTTTCTTTTTTCTTCTTTAATTTGACACCTAAAAATCCCAATTTATGCAATTTGTTACATGATAAGATAAACTTAACAATTAAACACTAAATTAAATAAATAAACACCAAAATGATAGTATAAACACATGAAAACACATATTAAAACATAGTATAATTTACAATTATAAAGGTGGAGTGCGATTAGACATTAATTTCCCTTTCTAAGTAAACTAACAACCTTTCTAAAAAATCTTCTAATGTATTCTAAAAAAAAGACCCAAACCCTTGCTCTAAACCCTAACTTAACTCCACCACCTCCATTTATTTCTAAAAACAACCTCTTAACTAGATGACCTTTCAAACCTCAAAACCACCTGAGCAATGATGTATCTATTATGGCTGCCAAAATAAGGTTGTCAGTATGATGCATGAACATGGTGCGAATGCATGATCATGAGATGTAACATCGACAACCATATGCATGGGTCCTCTCCACCTTATTTCTCCCACAAGTGCAGTTGAAAATCTCTTTTTTAAGTGGGCTTAATTTATGGGTCAACGAGGGACCTTATGGACATATATAATGCCTCTCAAATTAAAACACATGCAATAAGGGGTTCAGTCAATGTGTATTTGAGTGATCAAAGCAAATTAAAATAGGCTTACTGAGGCATGACAACCTTTGATAAGTAGGCATCTAAACTTGTTTGTGTATACTTAATACACAAAGACCCATATCACAAACAATGCAAGAATATTACAAATAATAATTTAATCGAAGTATCTATGCGATTACATGGATTTTGGTTTAGGTACTCAATTAGAAGGCTACCTGAGTGTGGTCCCTACTAACAAATCTAGGTCTTCACCAATATAATGACCAATTAGGTCACCTTTTGTTTTATCAAAATGTATGAGACTTAGACTAGAGATTATCCATAACACTACCCTTGATTGAGTGAATGACAAGGGAGTGTTTAAAAAAATGCATCGATATCAAAAAATAGGACACCTAACTTATTCTAAGGCTCTAACATGATTTTAATTAAAATTTTTAAAAAGACATAAAATTTCTTAACCAAAAGTTAGACTATCACATAAAGCAATAGTACTTTTGAAGCAAAGTCTCGAAGTCCCTAATAGAGTTGCCACTATGATACGTGACAATCCTTTAAGTCCCCTAAAACTAAAGGATCTTTTAGAAATAAGGAAACCCTTTTCCTTTTAGTTCATTAAGCAATAAAGTCAAGACATATATTCATTTCCTTAAGTATTCTTCGAGTCATGGATTTCCTCACCTTTGCCTTGGTAATTTGGTCCAATTTTTAGGGTCTAAAAAGGTTAAGGTCTCCATACCCGAGATGATCGATCACTTCATAATGGTTAAGGAATTCAACCTAATTCGCCAAGTCTTAGGCCTTCAAAAGGCATGAGATAGCATCTCGATGTATCTTTATTTTATTATTTGTAATTAACCACTAGGAGGCATCTGTTAGGCAACAAAAGCTTAATATAACGGGTCGTCACCCAATAAAAGATTAGAAAATGGTGTTCCAACCTTATGAGGCTAAAACATAGACAGAGTTTGGAACTTAATGATTATTTATACCTTTGATGAATTTGACATGATGGCTTTCAAATTAATTGTGTTATCTCTTGTCTTATATGCAATATCATACCATAATAGATTAAAGTGCATCAAAACATATAAGAAAGTGGTAAACCATAGCATGAATGTAAAATTATCTATAAAATAGGCATCCATAAATTGGGCAATTCATTGTGATCCTTTTTGGTGAGGTCATTGGTCCTCGCATGCATATTATGAAGAATCATTTCATTATGACTTTTTAAGAAGGGACTGCTAGTCTCCATTTTATTAAAAAATGTCTTCTATTATTTAATTATATATAAAATCTTTTACGCTATCAAAAGCTTGATATTTACACATGAGTATTCAAGGTGAAAAATAAGCCATTGACCAAGCCTTAGTAACAAAAAAAATTCCTATTTATTTAATATAAATACTTTTTGTGGCATTTTTCCTTTGGCAATCAAAAGAGCCTTTTTGAAATAAAAGAAATGAGATGTGGACTTACCTTTAGTGCTTGTTTATCTATACTCACAAAAGGTGTTATATGTGACAACATCTAAAAGGAAAATAACAAAAAGGAAAAGAAAAAGAAAAAAACTTTAAGTGTATGCCAAGGAATGCATGGGTGTGCATTGACATATAGTTGACTCAATTATTTTAAAATAAATCAAACTTATGTTTTTGGCCACACATTAAGTGATGCATGGCCATACTCAATATCAAGCGAGTAATTTTTCTTTTCCTTTAAATAATGCCATTGTCAATGAGTTGGTCCAAAAAGGAATAATAAGGGAATCGCATAATGCTTAAGAATAATTTTTAAAAATTACTTTTCAAAAGAGAAAATAAAAAAAAATGAACAAAAAAGGGGATTTTAATACAAGAATCTTATTATTTATATCACATGGCAAAATGCCCTTAAAAAGGGCTTCAAAACCTAAATCTAAACAAAATGATAGAAATAAAGAAAAGGTTGTAAATAAACTGACAAATAAAATTTATAGCATTTAAATATAAATGCATAAATTTTATACTGTTAAAAACTAAATCAAAAGAGATGACTTCTTATATTACCTTTAGTATACTTACTCAAATATATTGTAAAATGTCAAATTCTTGATTCTTTTATGCATCAAAAGGGTTGAAAACAAGCTTGAAAATGCATTGAACTAAATTTTAAAGGAAAACTTTTTAAATCTAAATAATTCCCACTTTTTTGGAAAAATTTTTCTCTTAAATCGACCAACCTTTAAACATTTTTGCATCTAAAACTATATATAGGAAGGCTTGCATGAGTGTGCAACCTCTGGTAATTAATTACTAATGATATTAATAATTGGAAATAAAACAAGCTTAGTAGCATTTTCTGGAAACTAGTTTTTTTAGTAGTAAAAAAGTTTGCAAATTTGAAATAGTTTCTAAAATTGAAAGTTTCCTAATATGGTTCCATTTAGGATAATGTGATTATCTTAATTAAATTAACATCTTTATAACTTAAGATATGGCATATACAAAGAACAATGTTTCAAAGAGTTGAAACATACACTAATTACAGTAAATAAAATTTACTTTTAATTTATGTATTAGATGCATGATAGGATGCATGTCTTAGCATGTTGAGTTTGTTATTGTAATGACCATACTAGTCTATCCGGATTACTATTACTTATCTTAATATTAATATAAACCATATATATATAATGCTAGTAATATGTTTTTATGTCACATTATTAGTTACTCTTTAATTATATAATTCATACATTAGAACAAGTTACATAAACATATATTTTTGTTACATCGTAAACATATTTTGAGTTAATAGTTATAGAACATGTTCATTACATTATTTTAGAAAAATTACACAATTTCAAAAGAGAAAACAGTATAATTTAAATATTCTAACTTCTTTTCCTAGCTGGTGTTGGCCTTGTCCCTGAAGCAACAACATATCTTGAACCTACACGGATAAACATCCGTGCTAAGCTATAAAGCTTAGTGGGGAACAATACATGTAGGAACAACCACTCACAGTGATTGTTTTCAAGCACACAATAAACAATAATAAAGTCAAGATATTATAATTAACATGTAAGAGTTATAATATAACTCACATATAACTTTACTGTATGAAAATAAATCATAATGAAATAATAACGTCTTTATCAGTATAACATAAATACACACTGTTCATTTCATACTGTGAGATGCCTGCTAAAGTTCTATGGGTGTGGATAACGGTTGCTGTGGATACCCGAAGGTATCGAATCTGTGGATACCCAAAGGTATCAAATATGTGGACCCATTGGGCCAAAACTATAGTCTCATATAGAGACAAACTATGGACTCATAAGAGTTAGACTATAGCAGCTGCAACTATAACCCTATAGGCATGCCTATCTATCCACAACCAAGTCTTTATGTGCAGGCAAATAATCATATTTCATGTATCATTTGATTTATAGTATACAATTCATCATATGGAATGATAAATCAAACAATAGGATAATATTCTTGAACTATCATGTCACAATCAACAGCACATGCAGATAATCGATATAACCCAACCATGTTCAAGTAAATACTTTCATATATCAATTACTATAACTTTATCTTTTTATTACTTACACATTTCATATGTTTATGGTTGAGCATTATCATATACTTTGTATTTAAAGTAAACTATATGTTTTAAGAAAGAATAGTTAATTTTATGCTTTACATATTATTATTTCACAAATATTTCCTTTACATTTCATTTCAATATATATAATTTATGTATATATAAATTGAATGTGGTACATTCTCGGGTTTATCATTCATGTAAACTCGTATTCTAAGGTCTATTATGCCCGGTTATAGTAATAACACATGGGGGATAGTCTATTATAGTAGAAAAAGGAGAAAAATAGGCAAATATAGGGGACAAGCGTGTGTTGTCGCGCTCGCGGCAAGTGTCGCGCTCGCGACAGAGGGCGACGACCCAAACACACTTCCTCTACTCACAAAATCCTGCAGACTGGTTAAGAATATCAACTTGTACCTCACTTTAGGCGTATCAAACGACTTTTTATGAAAAAGTTTGCTTCTACAAAGTTTTAACCCTATGTTTCTAGTTTCTAAAACATCAAAAATAATCTCAATCAGAGCTATAAATCTCAAGATATCTCATAAAACCCGAAGACTGCTCCCAGTGACAGGGCAGCAGTCAAGACCCGGATTCAAGCAAGTTTTTCTCTATCCTACAGTTTGATTCAGCTTTCGTGTTCTTCATAAGAAATGAATATCTGTGAGTCTAGTTTCATATCCAACTAGAATTTCTGCATTTGAGTCACGGAAACTCCAGATATAAGCAATTTTGTCTAGACTGGTCATATGAACCCTAAACCGTTTTTCCCCTATCTTCAACAAAACTTTCCATTTCAGTTTCCAATCAAATCTAACCTCTATTTTTCATGATATTCACTTAATATAACATCATATATTACTAATATCACCTCTTATTCATAATAAACACATCTATAAGTAGGGTTAAGTTCCCATACCTTGTATAGCTATTCCACCTCCTTCCTCCTTTCTATCTTTGCTTCCCTTCTCTTGATAACTTCTTCTTCTCCATACTCAAGATTCCACAAACAAACATTTATTTACTATATCAATTCAATTTCTCACACTTAAACCAAAAGAAGAAGTAGAAAAGAAGAAAGCTTTACCTTTGTATAACCAAAATCTAACTTTCCACTCTACACCCTTTTTAAGCAACCTTGAGAAAAATGTTTTGAGAAAGAGAAAATGTATATTCTCCTTTTTTTGGTTTGAGATGGCCGGCCACCACACTTCAAAGAAAGAAAACTAAATTTGTTTCCTTTCTTTCCTAGCCTCACAAATGTTTAATTCCCATTGGTTCTTATTAAAAATCTTACAAAAGTTCACTTTAATCCCTTTTTGTACTTTTATTTCTTACTTTTGTCTCTCATCTTCCTTTATTTATAATTTTACCACAATTCTTTTACTTTGTATTTTTAATCAAGTCCCTAATTTTCAAATTTTCCTTAATTAATCACCTAATTAACTTCTCTCCCAAGCAAAATGACCATCTATCTCTCCTAGGGTACCGTTAGGGGTATTACAATTCTCTCCCCCTAAAAGAATTTCGTCCTCGAAATTCATACCTGTACATCAGAGACGGTATCCTATACTCATATAATACTTCTCTTTCTATACTTCTATCTGTACTCATATATATAGCTATTTCACTTATCTTACATTCTATATTGTCTCTACTGGCTCTACTAGTTCTCTGCTTATTTCATATACATTTCTATACTGTATCACACTTAAATTCAATCTATCTCTTCTCTATCTCTTTATAACTATAACACTTTCTTGATTTTGTCATTGCTTTGATTTGCTTTTTGCTCTTTTTTTTGTTTTTATAACTCTATCTCCAAATGAAAGATGATCTAATCAGACGATCATATCATTACTATGCTCAACGTATATCTGTCAGTTTTCTTTTTCAGTCGGGGCCAAATACATGTCATATGATGTTGTGCTGTATGAGTGAATGATGCTTTATGTATGCAATGAAGTGCAAATATGCAATGCACATGTTTTACCCCCATTCCCATTATAAAATATTTCATCAACTGCCCATAACTGTTAAGGAAATACTGACAGGTTTACAGAGCGCAGTAATTAACCTTAAATTTTCCACAGCAACTCCACATATATTAGCATATATATACTGTCATATCTTAGCTTAATAATCTATTCTATAGACATAATCTTTGATATACATATACTTAACCTTTATACCCTTTTCATACACCATAGAAAAATAGTTTCTATACCTATCATTTACTTTCCAATTCAAACATAGAATCTCATTTCTATATCATTATATACATATACATATTCCATTATTCAAAATCTATCAATATTCGACTGGCATATTCACTATCATTAAATAAATACTTTCATCATCATATTCACTACTAACTTAATTCATCCTTATCATAAAGCTTTCTTAATAACTTGTAAATTCATAATACTCTACTCTTTTTAGGATTTAGCAATGTTCTAATGTTAAGTAGATGAGTACACATGAAGAGAAAGGAACATATAACTGTGCACTGTAAGAAGAATAAGGTCATGAATGACCAAATAAAGAAAGGCTAGAAATTATATACGGTCAGGCAAAGATAAGAATCTAAAAGCTATACATATCTATTCGATCGGTCATGAGGGACTAAGAGTCATATGTCCGATCGGGCAAGGAAAAACTGAAAATCATCTATTCAATCGATTGAAGAAAAACCAAAACAAACCATATATCTTATTGATCAAAAGAAACTAAATGCCATATACCCGATCGGATCGAGAAAACAATGATGAAATTCAAAACCGATCGGTAAAGCAATGTTGAAAATCATACCCGATCGAAAAAACAAGAAAGAATAGATAAAACATAAATGATCGTGCAAATAAAACAAAGGCCATGCACGGTCGGGTAAAGAAAAGGGAAGAACAAATATACTGTAAACGGTCGCACAAGGAAAAGAAGAAGGCTATAAGTGACCATTGTCGCGCTCGCGATAATTGTAGCGCTCGCGACGGGTGTTTCGCTCGCGGTACTAATCGCGCTTGCGACAGTCAGCAATTGCCAAAAAGGGTATTTCTCGATGTCGCACTCGCGACAGAAGTCGCGCTTGCAACACAAAGCGATGGCTTGATATCGCGCTCGCGACATAAGTCGCGCTCGCGACACAAAGCGACAGCTTAAAAAAACTTCAAGCTTGATGCACAAAAATCCTGTAAATCAATTCCAAACTCAAATTGTATCTCAATTTCAGCCTACCAAACAGCTTTTTATGAAAATACTATCTTCTACAAAGTTTTAGGCTTATATTACTAATAAATTCAGATATCTCTATTAAGCCTCTTTACTATGACTACTAACAACAATCATCAATACATACACTCAAAATACAGCAAATGACTATAGAGTTATCATGAGAATACCACGATAATACTTTTAGTTATAACACATTATATCTATAAAAACAATGAATTATCATAGCTCAACAATTCATTTAACATTCATATATTATATAATTTCTCGGTATGTTATATACACTTAAACTTGTGTAACAATTTCTATGATTAGAACCAATCATGAGCACTATCAATGATACAGGTTAATTAGACTTTAATGCTTACACTGTACCTATACTTTAAATATATAACGTTTTCAATCAGTAATGTAATCCTACATTCAATTTAGCAACCACAAATTTCTATTTTTTCATATATTGATCCACATATATATAAGTATATGCATAAATATAATACATGTATTAGTAAAAACCCAGTTAAACATGATATTCCATAAACATATGTCTTACTATACTGAAATAGACTATAATGCAATTATACTGTAACTTAGCTTGCTTAAGTTCTAAAGGTGAAAAACAGAATCGGTGGATACTCGAGGGTATCAAAACGGTGGATATCCGAAGATATCAAAACTATGGACCCAAATAGGGGCAACTGTACGGTGGACCGGTCAAGAACCCAAACGAGACTATGCATGATCCAGTAGGATCAACTATACTTTTAGACCTAAAAAGGTCAATGGTGGCAGATGCAATATCCTTGTAGGCACCTATCTATCTATATTCTAGCAGGAAGTTAAATTCCTTTACTTTGTTTAACAATACTTTGCTTTACTCTATTTAATCGAATACATATATGTATATGTATAGCTATGTACCGAGTAATCATAATCATATCTAGGTTACTGTATAATAATGAGTAGAGTATCATGTATTACTTACTCATATATCAAGGTCACACCCTTCAGATAGTTTATACTTATCAAGCATAAATAATCAATATTCGATGGCCTTATAAAGGCATATGCACAATTACACTTATGAATAACCATAAACATTACGATATATATATGTGACTTGAGCACAACATCACATATTCACGCAAGTATACACCATTTATCAACACGATAACATCTTCATATAATCATGTCTATACTCATGAACAAGGAAGTTACAGTTAGGAACTTTCATAAATACATGTTATCATACATTTATAAAAGCGTACCTAGACTGCTATTACTTGTTTAAACACTGAAATATATATATATTACTCATTGGATTGTGGTCATATCATTCAATTGCATTAAACTTCACTTAAATTCTTAATTAGTTCACACAAAAATGTACCTTTGGAATTCTTCTTGACTTACCCTCTTATCTTTTAATAGTTAAGCATATCAATACATAATCGTGTAAAAATAATATCTAGACTTATAAGATCAGTATATTGTAATCAACAAGATTATTTACACTCTCAATTAATCATTTACTAGGATGATCACATAACATTTATACTATAATTATTTCAAGAGTATACATAAGTTGTATTTATTAAAGTAAAACTCTTTACTTCAGAATATTTATGTCTGACAAGGTAAGACTTCAAAATTGATTAAATGCATTTATATTTTAAGCAGTTTCGAGGATCATTCAAAACCAAAACACTTTGAGTTTAACTAACTAAGTACATAACATTATATTGTTCAAACTATAGGTTTACGTTTTCTTATTTGCATCCATACTATAGTTGTTTATTTAGATATGGTGACCTAATTATTATAATTCTCATGTACATTTCAAGCAATTATACATCTTATAAAACTCCATCACTTTTTTCCTTTATGTGTAATATCTACACGATAAGGTATATACTATTAATAGCTTGCCATTACACTAATAAATGGTTTGCTGTTTATAAAATAAACAGTTTGTTAACTAAATTATTGTGACCGAAACCTATCATCACATATTCCCAATTAAAATTAGCAGGTTAACTACATAAGATCAAATTCATATGATTACCTAAGCTTATTCCAATACACAAGCAAATCTTATTGTGAGATTAACTCCCATTTTAATATTCTCATCTCCTAACCCTATACTTTTCTACCAATATATCATAACCCAATAATATAAGCATACATATATAAATACAATATTGCAAGTAAGCATCAAAAGTTAAACTTGCCCCTACTCACATCATATGTTTTAAACCACTACTATCAATCAATGCTCACATTGCTTGTTCACGACTTACTATTTAAACATGTTCTTTTAACTTCTATTGAACTTCACAATAGGGTACCTATATACCTTAATACATCTTTAAAATATATTAAACCATGTGAGGGACAAGCTATAATAAGCCAACACCAGACAACAATCTTCTATAACTACTTCTTTCTATACTCTTATTGGCCAGAACCGCCTAAACCAAGGCGCTCTGATACCAAAAATGTAATGACCATACTAGTCTATCCGGATTACTATTACTTATCTTAATATTAATATAAACCATATATATATAATGCTAGTAATATGTTTTTATGTCACATTATTAGTTACTCTTTAATTATATAATTCATACATTAGAACAAGTTACATAAACATATATTTTTGTTACATCGTAAACATATTTTGAGTTAATAGTTATAGAACATGTTCATTACATTATTTTAGAAAAATTACACAATTTCAAAAGAGAAAACAGTATAATTTAAATATTCTAACTTCTTTTCCTAGCTGGTGTTGGCCTTGTCCCTGAAGCAACAACATATCTTGAACCTACACGGATAAACACCCGTGCTAAGCTATAAAGCTTAGTGGGGAACAATACATGTAGGAACAACCACTCACAGTGATTGTTTTCAAGCACACAATAAACAATAATAAAGTCAAGATATTATAATTAACATGTAAGAGTTATAATATAACTCACATATAACTTTACTGTATGAAAAAAAATCATAATGAAATAATAACGTCTTTATCAGTATAACATAAATACAAACTGTTCATTTCATACTGTGAGATGCCTGCTAAAGTCCTATGGGTGTGGATAACGGGTGCTGTGGATACCCGAAGGTATCGAATCTGTGGATACCCAAAGGTATCAAATCTGTGGACCCATTGGGCCAAAACTATAGTCTCATATAGAGACAAACTATGGACTCATAAGAGTCAGACTATAGCAGCTGCAACTATAACCCTATAGGCATGCCTATCTATCCATAACCAAGTCTTTATGTGCAGGCAAATAATCATATTTCATGTATCATTTGATTTATAGTATACAATTCATCATATGGAATGATAAATCAAACAATAGGATAATATTCTTTAACTATCATGTCACAATCAACAGCACATGCAGATAATCGATATAACCCAACCATGTTCAAGTAAATACTTTCATATATCAATTACTATAACTTTATCTTTTTATTACTTACACATTTCATATGTTTATGGTTGAGCATTATCATATACTTTGTATTTAAAGTAAACTATATGTTTTAAGAAAGAATAGTTAATCTTATGCTTTACATATTATTATTTCACAAATGTTTCCTTTACATTTCATTTCAATATATATAATTTACGTATATATAAATTGAATGTGGTACATTCTCGGGTTTATCATTCATGTAAACTCGTATTCTAAGGTCTATTATGCCCGGTTATAGTAATAACACATGGGGGATAGTCTATTATAGTAGAAAAAGGAGAAAAATAGGCAAATATAGGGGACAAGCGTGTGTTGTCGCGCTCGCGGCAAGTGTCACGCTCGCGACAGAGGGCGACGACCCAAACACACTTCCTCTACTCACAAAATCCTGCAGACTGGTTAAGAATATCAACTTGTACCTCACTTTAGGCGTATCAAACGACTTTTTATGAAAAAAGTTTTCTTCTACAAAGTTTTAACCCTATGTTTCTAGTTTCTAAAACATCAAAAATCATCTCAATCAGAGCTATAAATCTCAAGATATCTCATAAAAACCGAAGACTGCTCCCAGTGACAGGGCAGCAGTCAAGACCCGGATTCAAGCAAGTTTTTCTCTATCCTACAGTTTGATTCAGCTTTCGTGTTCTTCATAAGAAATGAATATTTGTGAGTATAGTTTCATATCCAACTGGAATTTCTCCATTTGAGTCACGGAAACTCCAGATATAAGCAATTTTGTCTAGACTGGTCATATGAACCCTAAACCGTTTTTCCCCTATCTTCAACAAAACTTTCCATTTCAGTTTCCAATCAAATCTAACCTCTATTTTTCATGATATTCACTTAATATAACATCATATATTACTAATATCACCTCTTATTCATAATAAACACATCTATAAGTAGGGTTAAGTTCCCATACCTTGTATAGCTATTCCACCTCCTTCCTCCTTTCTATCTTTGCTTCCCTTCTCTTGATAACTTCTTCTTCTCCATACTCAAGATTCCACAAAAAAACATTTATTTACTATATCAATTCAATTTCTCACAATTAAACCAAAAGAAGAAGTAGAAAAGAAGAAAGTTTTACCTTTGTATAACCAAAATCTAACTTTCCACTCTACACCCTTTTTAAGCAACCTTGAGAAAAATGTTTTGAGAAAGAGAAAATGTATATTCTCCTTTTTTTGGTTTGAGATGGCCGGCCACCACACTTTAAAGAAAGAAAACTAAATTTGTTTCCTTTCTTTCCTAGCCTCACAAATGTTTAATTCCCATTGGTTCTTATTAAAAATCTTACAAAAGTTCACTTTAATCCCTTTTTGTACTTTTATTTCTTACTTTTGTCTCTCATCTTCCTTTATTTATAATTTTACCACAATTCTTTTACTTTGTATTTTTAATCAAGTCCCTAATTTTCAAATTTTCCTTAATTAATCACCTAATTAACTTCTCTCCCAAGCAAAATGACCATCTATCTCTCCTAGGGTACCGTTAGGGGTATTACAGTTATGGACTTATGGAAAATGTGATTGAGCATATGCATGATTTATTTTTGCCTATAAGGACTTTCATTTTCATCCTATTTATCTTGTAAAGTTTTTTTCAGATATGTAATTAGATTACATAGGATTAGAATAGGAAAGAAGAAGATCAAAACCATGAGAGCAAGATGGACCAAATGGTGGATCCAAAAAGAAAAAATATTTTGTAATATTCTTATTTTCTTTTGGTTTTGTAATTTATGCATTTTACTTAAGGTTTGATCTATTTTCCTTCTTGGCTCAAGGAAACCAAAGTAGAAAGTCCATAACTAGCTCATGTATTTAAGAGTTAAATATTCATGATTAATTAGATTAATATATATATATATACACACACGCATGCCATTGCATGCTAACCATGAATGATGAGACTTAAAAGGAACAAACACCTCTTTTAATATTAAGAAATATAACCTTCCGTTAATAAGAGGAGAACTAAAGTTCTTTATAGTATTGGGTTATCGAACAAACTCAAGCCTATATTATATCAAATATGTTTGAATCATATTAATGGGTCATCTTAACTAGTCCATTAGTTTGTTGAGCAAACTCATGCCTATATTATATCAAATATGTTTGAATTATATTAATGGGTCATCTTAACTAGCCCATTAGTTTGTTGAGCAAACTCAAGGCTAACGGACCTAAAGGCAAGATTCGGTTTTATATATCAACATATGCATATATCAATAGTTAATGTCTAATGATTCAATAGTTGTATAGAGATGCAATCGGTATTTGATACCTACCTTTCAAGTTAGGGTTTGGCTTGCTAAGCAAACTCAAGATCAAATTTCTAACTAAGGATTGGATATTGATCGACTAAGAAAACCATCGGGTTTTCTCGGATTAATAGTGAGGGTTATTCGTTTGTAATAAAATAGTAGGAGTGAAATGAATTTATAAAAGACCTTGTTAATGCATTCATATAAATGGATGTTAGGACCCAACATAGGCTTTAGTAGAATTTATTAATGATTAAATGTGATTTCAGTTAAAATTTGCTTATAAGATACTTGATGATTGGAAGAATTACAAGTTAAAGGTCTAAAAGATAAATTGGTCATTTTATATTAATATGTGTATAATTAGATAAAAAAAATACAATTTAGAGATTCAATCAATATGAAAAGGAAGATGTTGGGGTAGGTAAATGAAATGAGAATAGATGAAGGATTTATATAAGAATTATCATTTGATGAGGTCACCGTCCACTTTCTTCTCTAAAAGATCACGTGAAAAAGGAAAAAAAAAGAAGTTTGGTATAAAAGGAGGAAGGGAAGTGAGTGAAGGGGCAGTCACCAAGAGGAAAGAAAAGAAAATTTGCTACTCACTATTTTATCTCTCAAAAATTTATAAAATACTTATCTCTCCTCTCTTTGAAAGCCAACCTCTACATCCCAAAAAGTATTTCTTCATTTTTATCATCATGCAAGTAAGGAGAGTTTGATAGGGGATGTCTTCAAAAAGAAAAGCTAGCAAGGAAAATGAAGAAGAGAAAATAGAGAAAAAGGGGATTTGAGAAAAGTTTAGAGTTTCCATGTCAGGTATAGGAACTATGAGTAGATATTGATTCGCATGTGGGTATTCTTAATAGATTATAGTGTAATTATAGTTAAAATTAAGGAAATTTAGACTTCATTATCAAGTATGAGAATTATGACTACACTTGGTTTTGCATGAACATAACTATATGAATGAATTATAATGATAATGTATTAGAGATAGTGGTAATAGTAGAATTTCAATCTTTACAAGTGTAAATCACAAAGGGGTGGTTGCATGCAATGGATTCAACTTCCTTTGAAAAATGAATTTGAGGCTTGATAATGCTTGAAAGTAATAAAATGCATAGGTTTATAAAGTCACATTATTGGAAAATTAACTATCAGTAAGTTGAAGTTTATCTGTATGATTGATTTTGAGTTAAACTGTAAAATTGTATAGCTCAATTTTTATTTGGTAGGGGTATATCCCTTAGCTGAGGGGAAGACTCCCTCTCTGGATGGGAACATACCCTCACCTAAGGTAGTATAATCAATTTTCATACATATTTCCTTTTGAAATCTCCCCCTCCTGAGGTAAAACACCCTCACTTGAGGAGAAGCCTCTATTAGGCAAATTAAAGTCCTCTAGATGTAGTAAAACTGACCACTATTTTTGATGTAAGCATAATTAACTTAATCAAACAATATGGACAAATTACAAAAGTAAGGTTAAAAAAGCTTAAAGAATCTCTACAAGCTTTCATTATACCTTATGTGGAGAAGATACAAGTCTAAGAGATCAAAAAGGCTAACTTAAACTTTGAAGACCAAGTTAGTGTTTATTCTCTTTGTATTATGAGTTTAATTGAAGACACATGTATTTAAGTGAAGGAGGAAGAAGGAAGAAGTTCAAGTAAAGTGGACCAGAGAGCACTAGCTCAACAGAGTGAAAATTCGCTCCATCAAGTACCACATAACTCGGTAGAGTGGATTTTTGCTCCATCGAGTCCTTAAAAAAATACTCATACTTGATTTTTTTAACTTTTTGTTCTAGTATAATGCCACTTGGTAGAGTATAATTTCACTCCACTGAGGCAACACTTAGAGAATGCTTCGTTGGTTTAGGAAAATTTCCCTCTACTGAGGCACCATAAAGTCCAGTTACAATAATTCACAGTTATTTCCTATTTTAATTGTTTTGGAGTATATGAATTGTAGGCCTTGTTACAAGCACTACTAAACTTTTGATTATTTATTCAGATTAATGTGATTTTTATTAGCTTTGCTAAATCTGTGAGAGTTAATTGTTTAATTGATTCTTGCTATTGTATGAAGAATTATACTTAGGTAGGTTGAATGATTATGTATGCTTGATTCTATTTTCTTCTTGTTTTTAATAAATCTATCATAAGCATTTCCTTACATATATTAATTAGGAGTTCTTTAGGTTGGGGGTTGATTTCTTGTTTTTGTTCAAATATTATGGTATGTTGGCATTCTAGTTTGAATATAGGCTGGGGTTTTGGATCAATTGGTATCAGAACATAAACTAAGGGATAAATTCTTAACTATCCTTTAATTTATGAATTCTTCGTTTCTATCTTTTTCATTATAGTCAAAAAAAACCTTGTGATCAAGTTGGATTACTATGCTATTTAATTTTAAATTTGAACAATTTGTGAATTTATTGCTCTTGTTAAATTCAAAAATTTCTAGTTATCTATTAAAGCATTTATCTTACAATTTTGAGTGGTTAGCTCTTTAGTTGAATCGATCCAGCAAGAAATTAGAATTTCAAACTTTCACAATTGGTTTGAAGCCATTAAGACCAAGTTGGTACTCTTAATTTCAGTCTTTGGGTTGTGTTGATTGCATGCTATCATTGAATTCTTCTTGTTGAGTCTACATTAATTTTATTTAAACTAAACATTAGGTTTACTTAAACATCGCATTTAAGTGCATCTATCTTGTCTAATTTCCTTTTTTATTCTAAGTTATTAATTTGTGTGTCCAAGCTATTTATTGGTTTTAATTATAGTAGTGTAACTTGTTGTATCTTGTTGAACATCTATATATATTACAGTACACGAAATCTTCTTCTTGTGTACTAATTTTTAATTTTTGTTCAATTTGGTCAATTTGCCTATAGAGTCGGTACTTTTAGGTTTTTATTGTTTCATTTAATTAATTTACTTAATTGTGTATGCTTGTTTGAGTTTGTTTCTGAAGTGCAATTATGAGACATCAATTAAGAGTGGAGAGATAAACACATAAGGGAGTGTTATGAGAATTATTTTATCTAACATCTTTTGTAGGTTTACATAATGACTGAGGAATCTACTAAGAAGGGAATGTCTTTTGAGGAGGTAGATTATTTAGTGCAAGCTATGCATGGTACATTTGAAAATTTTATGAGGGACATAGGGAGTGTAAATGATAGGTTAGATAAGTTAGAAGTGAGTGCCTCTAACTCTAGAAGAATAGCCAGGAGAGGTCAATGGATTGATGAAAAGGCTGATCTAGATGAGTGGGATAATAAAGAGGAAGTCCAATTCATGAAGGGTAGAGTAAAGAGAGAAGAAAAAATGGAGAGGAGAGATAGCAATCTTAGTGCAATAAAGATTAACATTCCATCTTTTAAAGGTAGGAATGATGCTAAAGTATATTTAGAGTGGAAGAGAAAGGTAGATATGATTTTTAACTATTATAATTATACTGAGGAGAAAAAGGTGAAATTAACAGTAGTAGAGTTTAGTGATTATGCTTTAGTTTGGTGGAAAGTTAATAGTAGGAGAAAGAATGGAGATTCACCTATAACTACTTGGGAAGAAATGAAGAGAGTGATGAAAAGAAGGTTTGTGCCATCTTATTATTATAGGGAGTTGCACCAGCAATTACATAGACTCACCCAAGGATCTAGATTAGTAGAAGATTATCACAAAGAGATAGAGATGCTATTAATCAAAGTAAACAAAGAAGAGAAAGAAAAGGTGACTATGGCTCATTTCATGGGAGGATTAAATAGGGAAATTGCTGATGTAGTGGAGTTGCACCATTATGGAGAGATAAAGGACTTAGTGAATATTACAATGAAGGTGGAGAGACAAGAAAAGCAAAGGAGAGTGGTAAGATCGTTTCCCAATTCTAGTAACAAGTGGAATCCAAAATGGAGTAAAAATGAAGAAAAGAAGAAGGATGACCATTTGGCTTCCAAAAAGAAAGGTTTTGAAACAAACAAAAGCAAGGAAAATAAACTTCATTCCAAAATGGTACTACTAATCCTTCATCTAAAATTTCTAGACGTAGGGATATTAAATTTTTTATGTGTCAGGGTCGTGGTCATTATGCATCTAAATATCCTAATAGGAAAACTATATTTATTACAAGGGAAGAAATTGTTTCTGAATTTGATAATGGGAATGAGTTTAATGGTAGTGAATTAAGTATGCCACCTTTAGAAGATTGTTTTGATAATGATGATTATGTTGAATATGCTGTTAAGGGTGAAGCCTTAGTTACTAGGCGTGTTTTGAATATGAATGTGAAAGAAGATGGCCTAAAACAAAGGGAACATATATTTCACACTAGATGCTTGGCAGGTGGGAAAGCTTGTAGTCTAATCATAGATGAGAATAGTTATACTAATATTGCTAGTACTACTTTAGTAGAGAAATTGGGACTAAAATGTCATAGACATCTTAATCGATATAGATTGTAGTGGTTGAATGACAGTTGAGAAGTTAGAGTGACCAAGCAAGTTGTAGTTGCATTTTCCATTGGTAGATATGCAAATGAGGTTATATGTGATGTAACACCAATGCAAGTTGGTCATATTTTATTGGGTAGGCCTTGGCAAATTGATAGGTGTGTTGTGCATGATGGGTATAAGAATAGATATTATTTTTTGTATGATGGGCATAAAGTTACACTAGCACCTTTGTCACCTAAAGAAACTAACCTTGAGCAATTGAAAACTCAGCAGACTTCAAGTGGGAATTCAAGTAGTGAGGTGAAAAAAATAAGAGAGAAAAGAGGCTATGAGAGAAAAAAAATAAGAATAAAGACCTAATGGTGAGTGACTGTACAAGTGAGGAAAAGAAAGTGGGATGTGTAGAAGAGAAAAAGTTAATAAGTGAAATGAAAAAGAATGATAAGAAAAGTGAGTAAAAAGAACTTGAGAGGAGTGAAAAAGTTAAGAAATAATCATGTTTTCATGCAAAAGAGAGAGAGTTAAAGAGTGCATACTTAGGCATGAGAGCTTTAGTGCTTTTAAGGTTTAAGGAAAATTATTTTTCTGAAACTATCCTTGATCCAGATTTGCCAAGTTCTTTTCTAAGTTGTTGCAAGATTACCAATATGTCTTCCCTAAGGAGATACCCCCTGAGTGGCCACTAGTTAGAGAGATTGAACATCAAATAGATTTTGTTCCTGGTGCACAAATTCCAAACTGTCTAGCTTATAGAAGCAATCCGGAGGAAACAAAGGAGTTGCAAAAACAAGTGGAGGAACTTTAGCAAAGGGACAAGTGAGAGAAAGCTTAAGTCTTTGTGCCGTACCTTTTCTTTTTGTACCTAAAAAGGATGGAACCATGCGAATGTGCATCAATTGTCGAGTAGTTAACAAAATCACTATAAAGTATCACCATTCTATTCCTAGGTTAGATGATATACTTGAAGAGTTAAATGGTGTTATAATATTCATTAAGAATGACTCAAAAAGTGGTTATCGTCAACTTAGGATGAAATTAGGAGATGAATGGAAAATGGCCTCTAAAACAAAATATGGCTTATATGAATGGTTAGTTATGCCTTTTAGCTTAACTAATGCACTTAGCACATTTATGAGACTCATGACTATGTTTTGTGTGAATTCTTAGGTAAATTTATTATTGTGTATTTTGATGATATTTTCATTTACAGTAAAAACCTAGATGAACATTTAAGGCATGTTGAACTTGTGTTAGCTATTTTGAGAGAACAACAGTTGTATGCTAACTTGAAGAAATGCATGTTTTATGTTGATAGTGTTGTTTTCTTAGGATTTGTTGTTAGTACACGTGGTGTTAAGGTAGATAATGAAAAGGTTAAGGCTATCCAAGAATGGCCAGCACCTAAGAATGCTAGTGAAGTGAGGAGCTTTCATGGTTTAGCAAGTTTCTATAGGAGATTTGTTCAAGATTTTCTACTATTGCTGCATTTCTAAATGAAATCATTAAAAAGTCTGTTGATTTTAAATTGGGTAAAGAACAAGAAGATGTTTTTAATACCTTGAAAGATAAATTGTGTACTGCTGCTATTTTAAAATTACCTAATTTCTCTAAGACTTTTAATATTGAATGTGATGCTTCTGGGATTGGTATAGGTGTTGTTTTGATACAAGAAAACCACCCAATAGCATACTTCAATGAGAAGATGAGTGGAGCGCAGCTGAATTACTCTACCTATGACAAAGAGTTCTATGCATTGGTAAAAGCTCATGAGGTTTGGGAACACTACCTTTTGCCTAAAGAATTTGTGATACACACAGATCACTTGTCTCTTAAATATCTAAAGGGATAAGGTAAGTTAAACAGAAGGCACGATAAGTGGGTAGAATATCTTGACACTTTTTCATATGTGATTAAATACAAGTAAGGTAAAGAGAAAGTTGTTGCTGATGCACTTTCTAGGAGATATTCATTAATTTCTATGCTTAGTTCTATATTGTTAAGTTTTGTGCATTTGAAAGAAATGTATGGATATGATTTTAATTTTGGTAAATTGCATAAGGCATGTGAAAATTATGCATTTAATAAGTACTATAGATATGAAGGATATTTTTTTAGGGGAAAACAACTTTATATTCCTACATGTTCTATTATGGAGTTGTTTGTTAGAAAATCATATAGTGTGGGGATTAAAGGGGCATTTTGGCATGCAAAAGACATTAAGAATGCTTAGTGACCATTTTTGTTGGCCAATTATGAGAAAAGATGTGGAAAAAATTTGTGCGAAGTGCATTGTATGTAAGTAAGCTAAGTCTAAATCTATGCTTCATGGACTATAGACACTATTACCTATACCTAGTGAACCTTGGACTAATGTTTTGATGGATTTTGTTTTGGGTTTAACTAGGACTAGGAAAGGTAGCGATAGCATATTTGTTGTAGTGGATAGATTTAGTAAAATGGCTCATTTCATTGCTTGCCACAAAATAGATGATGCAACAAACATTGCTGACTTATTTTTTAGAGAGGTGGTTCAGCTTCATGGAATGCCTATAACCATTTGTTTGATAGGGATGTTAAGTTCCTAAGTCATTTTTGGAGAGTTTTATGGGAAAAGTTAGGTACTAAGCTTTTATTTTCTACTACATGTCATCTACAAACTGATGGGCAAACTGAAGTAGTAAATAGAACTTTAGGAACCGTGTTATTTGCTATTGTGGGAATGAATTTGAAAACTTGGAAAATTTGTTTGCCATTTATTGAATTTGCCTATGTTTGTACTATACATTCTTCTACAGGTTATTCTTCATTTGAAATTGTGTATGGTTTTAATCCATTAACTATTTTGGATTTGATGCCTTTACCTTTGAATAAGCTTGCTAGCTTAGATGGAAAAAAAAGGCTGAACAGGTTAAAACAATACATGAGAAAGTATGAGAGCAAATTGAGAAAAAGAATTGCATGTATGCACAAAAGGCTAATAAAGGAAGAAAATAAGTTATTTCTTAGCCAAGTGATTGGGTTTTGGTGCATATGCAAAAAGAGAGGCTTCCACAACAATGGAAGTTAAAACATGATGCAAGGAGTGATGGACCATTTCAAGTCTTGGAATGCATCAATAACAATGCATATAAGATTGATTTTCTAGGTGAGTATAATGTTAGTGCTACTTTTAATGATTTTGATTTATCTCCTTTTCACTTTGATTCAAATTCAAGTACAAATCCTTTTGAAAAGGGAGGGGATGATATGAGCACAACTACCATAACCAAGCACAATGGATCAATTACAAGAGCAAGGTCAAAGAAGATTAAAGAAGCTTTACAAGCTTTCATTAGACCTTATATAGAGAAGATGCAAGTCCAAGAATCAAAGAGGCTAACTTGAACTTTAAAGATGAAGCTAGTGTTTATTCTCTTTGTAATATGTTTTTAATTAAAGACACATGTATTTAAGTGAAGGAGGAAGAAGGAAGAAGTTCAAGTAAAGTGGACCCAAGAGCACTAACTCGGTAGAGTGAAAATTCACTCCACCGAGTGCCATATAACTCAATAGAGTGGATTTTCACTCCACCAAGTCCTCCAAAAATGACCAGACTTTATTTTTTTCACTTTTTGTTCTAGTACAGTGCCACTCGGTAGAGTGGATTTTCAATCTACCGAGGCAACACTCAAAGAATGCTCCCTTAGTGGATGGAAATTTCCTTCTACTGAGGCACCATAAATTCGGTTATGACAATTCACAGTTATTTCCTATTTTAATTGTTTTGGAAGTTTAGTTTCAATAGGTTTCTTCTTTATTTTTTATTTAAGAAAATTATTGGCTTTGTTACAGCCACTAATGAGATTTTTATTGGCTTTCCCAAATCTATAAGAGTTAATTTTTTAATTAATCCTTGCTATTGCATAAAGAATTAGACTTAGGATATTATCTAAAAGATAATGGGATATTTTCTCAATGGAATCCTCTATATACACCACAATATAATGGTGTATCTGAAAGGAGAAATCGAACACTATTAGATATGGTTTGATCCATGATCAGTCTTATGGACTTGCCCAAATCCTTTTGGGGATATGCACTAGAAACAATTATTTATACATTAAAAAAAAGTTCCATGTAAATCAATTGATGTTGCTCTATATGAGATGTGGAGTAATAAGAAACCTATACTCTCTCATATGAAAGTATGGGGTTATCCAGTTTATGGTAAGAGGATAATGTTAGATAAGTTAGAAGCTAGGTTTGACAAATGCTTATTTGTGGTTTATCCAAAAGAATCACTTAGATATTACTTCTATCATACCTTGGACCAAAAGGTGTTTGTTTCAAGGCATGTTATCTTTTTAGAGAAAGATTTTCTCTAAAGAGAAGATAGTGGAAGTAGAGTTAAACTTAAAGAAATTCAAGATCCACAAATAGAAGCTAATCAACTGGTTAACACTGAGATTGTAACTCATAAAGATGAGATAACAGTCAAACCTACTAGTATAAAAGCTCCTAAAAGATCGACTAAACTTCGTTCAATCCCAGAGAGATATGGATTTCTCAGAGATGTGGACAAGAATGTAACTATGGTGGAGGATAATGAGCCTACTGGCTATGGAGAGGTTCTAAATAGTTTTGGATCTGATTTATGGCTTAAGGCCATGATGTTCGAAATTAACTCCATAGATGACAACAAAGTATGACTTTAGTTGATCCACCTAAAGGGATAAAACCTATAAGGTACAAATAAGTCTTCAAGAAGAAGACTGACATAAAAGGTAATGTGCTTACCTATAAAGCTCATCTTATGGATAAAGGATATCATTAAAGAGAAGGAATTGACTTTAATGAAACTTTTTCTCCTATGGCAATTCTTAAGTCTATAAGAATACTCTTTGCCATTGTTGCTCGTTATGATTATAAGATATAGGAGATGGATGTAAATACAACTTTCCTTAATGGAAATCTAACTGAGGATATGTATATAACACAACCTAAGGGATTTATATCCAAAGATGGTGAAAAGGTATGAAAGCTTCAAAGATCCATTTATGGATTGAAGGAAACTTCCAAGAGCTGGAATATTCGATTCAATGAGATAATCAAAGATTTTGGTTTCTCACAAAATAAGGATGAACCTTGTGCACTTAAAAAGGTTAGTGGGAGTGTAGTACTTTTTCTTGTTCTATATGTGGATGACATACTAATTATGGGAAATGATATTTCCATCCTTTAATTAGTCAAGATTTATTTATCCAAACAATTCTCCATAAAAGACCTTAGAGAAGCATCTTACATTCCAGGAGTAAGGATATATAGTGATAGATTTAATAGGATGTTAAGTCTTTCATAATCAACATACATAGACAAGGTACTGAAAAGGTTTTATATAGATCTATCTAAGAAAGGATTTATTCCCATGGTATATGGGAAAAGCCTTTCTAAGTCCATGTGTCCATAAACACAAGAGTAAAAAGAATGTATAAGGAGGGTCCCATATGTATTTGTAATAGGATCAATCATGTATGTATGCTATGTATACATCTAGATGTTTCATATGCTTTTAGTGTCACAAGTAGATTCCAATCCAATTATGGGGAGGAACACTGGATGGTAGTCAAGAACATCTTTAAGTACTTAAAAAGAGCTAAGGAGATGTTCTTGGTGTTTGGAGATGGTGATTTACAAGTAAATGGGTATACAAATGCCAACTTTCAATTTAACAAACACGATTGTAAATTACAGTCAAGGTTTTGTGTTTTTGATGTGTGGAGGAGCATTCAATTGGAAGAGTTCCAAATAGGAGATGACTGTAGACTCAACAACGGACGCTAAGTATATTGTAGTGTTTGAGGTAGCAAAAGAAGTTATGTGGATCAAGAATTTCATCATAGAACTAGGAGTGGTCCCTAGCATTGTTGATCCAATACCCTTATATTGTGATAACAATGGAGCTACTAGGCAAGCAAAGGAACCATGGTCTCATCAAATGTCTAAACATATCCTCAAACGTTACCATCTCATTAGGGAGATTATAGTAAGAAATGATGTGAAGATTGAGAGAGTTCCTATGGAAAATAATGTGGTAGATCCTCTGACATAAGCATTATCCAAAAACAAATTCGATCACCACATACATTCTACGGGTTTTAGATATATGGGTGACTCGCTCTAATGCAAGTGGGAAATTATTAGTGATATGCCCTAGAGCCTATATGTAATAGGATTTTTATCCATGTATAAAACATTATATCTGAATAATAATAAGGCATTCATACATTCTTTAGTACTTTTGTGTAATAACATTTGCATGCATATGACTTAAACAATTGAATGTAATCATTGGTACATAAACATAATACAAAGATAATCATGAAGAATTCATGATATGAGATGTCTATTGTATGCAAATGTGTTAATACCCAAATTATCCCTAGTCATAGTATTAACAAGATAGGACTTTGTTAATATCGATAGACTAGCATATGTTTTACTTCTTGAATAGTTCAAGCAGTAATTCTCATTATCTGTGATTATTGAGATGATCAAAGTTAACATATGGATGCTTGTTAAAAGAACAAGTTCATTAGAGACCTATCATAAGAAACTTCACATGTATATCAGTCAATTATCTCATTGTATCAGTTGTGCAAGTATCCTTAGACTTAAGATCTATAAGGACCCAATCATGACCCCAATCGGAATATTGTTAATTAATAAGGACTATTGTTAATTAAGGTCAAATTGAATTATTTTGCAATTATCGAGGTTAAGTAGCAAGAGGGGTATTTTGGTAATTTTAGCATGTAAGCATATGAGTTAAGTTAAATTATAATTAAAGACAAGGATATAATTAAAGTGAATTAGAAAGTTTTGAGGTTAATTTGGAAGAAATTGGAATGATGGGGGTTTAATTGTATGTAAAGGTATAGTGGTAATTTCCCTAGGGAGAAATTTACCCCACTAACTTATGTATTAAGCTTTTTGAAAAAGGAACCCTTGGGGATTTGAAGTGGGGGTCAGCTTTTGAGGGAGATAGCTCTCTCTCTCTCTCTTTTTGGTTACGATTTGGAGAAGATGAGATTTGGGTTTGCTGTTTATGCATCATAAAGGAATGGAGAAAGAAGCAGACAAATCAAGTGAAAAGAGAAGAAGAAATCATAAGTAAAGAAGTTGGAGGAAGGAAGATTTGAAGCTTCAAAAGCCAGGTATGGGAGTTAATTTTTGGTACTGTTTAGGTGAATGATCTAGGGTTTTCCACTCTTCTCTAGTAGGTGTCCTATCTAGTAACCTTTGATGAGTATGGTATGATTTGAAAACTTAAATGATCATTTAAGTAGGAGGGAAGGTGAGATTTGTGATTTAAATGTATGTCTGGATAATTGGGGTTTATAGTTTCTGGGTATCTTTTTCATGCGTGGCCACTTGTGTTTTTCTTCTCCTCCATGCATGGCCACTCATGCTTTTCTTCTTTCTTTTGCATGGCCACACCTTATTTGTCTTTGAGAATGCACGGCCACGTGTGTTTTTCCTCTAGGGAACACACAGCCATGTCTTGATTGCCCTTTTGAGGATGCACGGCCATGCATGTTTTCTTCCTCTCTTGCATGGCCACGTACTGTCTTGCCTTGAGGATACACGGCCATATGATGCTTTCTTCCCTCCCTCACATGGCCACGTGTATTTGTTCTTCCTCTTACACATGGCCACGCGTGTGTTTTCTCTTTGGAAACACACGGCCATGTGATGCTTTCCTTCCTCCCCCACGCAACCATGTGCATTTGTTCTTCCTCTTGCACACAGCCACGCGTGTGTTTTTTCTTTGGAAACACACAGCCACGTGATGCTTTCCTTCCTCCCCCACGCGGCCACGTAATTTTCTTTTCTCCTTATACATGGCCACGTTCATTTGTTCTGCCTCTTATACACGGCTAAACATGCATTTTCTCCTTGATATATTCGGCCACACATTCTTTCTCTTTGAGAATGCACGACCACTTGTACACTTCATTCATTGAAGGCATTGCCAAGCATGTTTTCTCCCCTCCACACTATATTCACACCTAAGATTTAAGCCTTGTAATTAGATATGGAACACCATATTATGTGGTCCATAAAATCATTAAGAGAGCAAGAATTGAGGAGAAATGACTAGTAATAAGTGAGACGGAGGATAAATGGCTATTAAGTGAAGTTTTATATATTACTTATTAGAGTAATAGATTATGAAAGTCTCTCCTTCATGCTAAAGTCTATAAGGATACATTTTAGAAAGACATGAATTATAATGAGAATTTAAAAGACATAAATGTTATAATAAGAGGAAGAAGAATGAATAAAGCGATAAGTTATCCAAAGACACATGTGAGGTGCATGAAGTATGATAACTTAATTGAAGGAACCTCCACAAGTTTTATGATAATCAAGCACACAGAGTTAAGTAATAATAGTTCACTTGAACTATAATTAGGAAGACTTACATACGATAATGCTAAAATAATTAGGCTGCTAAAATGTGTTTTAGTGTATAATGGCATGAAATTATGAAGAGTGAGAAGAAATATAAGAATCACACAAGTATGCTATTTGATATGCCCTTTGTAGTATAGTTTAAAGTATACACTCAGCTAAAGCCAATGGTTCTCTTAGATACTATACTCTGACCATCCTTTTCAGCGGCACGAGAATAATGTGATTTAGCCTAGTTGATCAGAAGATAGTTGTAATGTTACATGTAATCTAGTAATTGTAAATATACATGCTAATTAATGTATTTCATACAGGTATGAGGTATGTAATATGCCTAAGTTAAAAGAAAAGGAATGTTTTTAAGGGATATTATAAAACTATAGAAGCTTAATTATACTACAAGTCATAATGGGAATTGATAGTGAACTTTGATGTAAAGGATCTTACTCATATGTCATTCATACCCTATGATGTAAAATGAAAGTTACAAGTCTACAAGTAATGTTCTAACGATTATGATGATATAATCTTATACAACTCCTCTAAGAAAATAATGTTATAAAATAGAAAGTACAAATAAGATGATCATGATATATGTGATAATGTTAAGGTAAATAATCTATTGCCTATGATATAATAGACTATAAAAGTGAACTAAAGAGGCTATAGATGAAGAAGGGTTGACCTTAAGCCATATGAGAACATAGTTATTCTATCATATGAATCATGAATGCTTGAGTGTTTCTATATATGATTATGTTTAATGTGATTAATTATGGGAATAAGGAAACTACTCATGGCAAGCAATAAAAAGGTACGTCCTTGAGAACTATTCTTGAGTTATGTAAGTATATGTGGTAGAATTGATTCGAGCATGCTATGAAGAGTAGCTTGATTTAATATGCGAACAAGTATGAGTAATGAAATCATGTATTGCCATGTTTAAACTGCACATATATGTACAAGTGCATATGGGTACGCGTAATGCTAACCATGAAAGATGATGTGTTGTTATTGTTGCATAAACATATAACTATTATGATATGAACGAAAGAAAATTGATGCAAGCATATGATCATATGACAGCATCCCTATGTAATAGAGCCTAAAGCTCAGCATTGATGTATGAAAAGAATGATATGCATTCTTTTATGAAAAGTGGCTTTAAGCCAAATGATGTGCTAAGTAAAAAAGTGTATGTTAAATTAAGATATATCTTAAAAAGTTAAGCTGATAGGGTCTTAGTTCAGTTGTGGATTAGATAGGCATGCCTAGAGGGATACAGTCATAGCTGATATATGTTGACCCCATTTGGGTCTTGTTCCTTAATGGAACCATCGTTTGACCCCATTTGGGTCCATAGTTTGTTCCTTGCTGGAACCATTGCTTAACCCTATTTGGGTCCATTGTTTGATATCTTCGGATATCCATAGTTTGATACCTTCGGGTATCCATTGCTCCCGTTATCCACCTTTTGAACTAGTACTTAGGTAGGCTATTAAAGATGTAAATGGTTCAAGAAACAAAGTAACGTATGTATCGATCGCATCACTTATATATATTGGAATCATGATAATGATCTATTATATTGCTTTACTCTAAATTTTAGTTAGCTACAAACTATTGCTATGAAATGAAATGTCATGTTATATATTACTTGATTGTGATGTCTTACATCAACCATGAGAAAGGTCATCATGTGACTGCCAGTGTAAGTTGGTTTCACGATGAATAGTTAGGCTGCATGGGCCACAAACTTCCAAGATCGAATTAAACGTTATATGAACTATGACATGCATAACATTCATGTATGGGAAAATTAGAAAATGTTTGCATGTGGTATGGGGACCATGTCAGTTAATCATGAGGTGTAATACCTATTCATTGGAATGGCATGCAAGTTTGTGTGTATATGAACATTTATATATATTTACGTGTATAGGTACAATTCTAATATAAATTAAAGTGCACAGCATGATATGATATTAATCTGTATGATGTTTAAAGTGCCATGATAATATAGCATTAAGGAAGATGTGTAGAATTCCAAACAAAAGTGATAAGTTTGTATATATGTAATGAAATCATGCCTAGCAATATCTCTTTCAAATGTTATATAACATTAGCACTTTTCTTTTGGCTATGAATAAATGTTAAATGCACATGTTAGGTAACCAAATTGGTTAATGTTGTTAAAATTATGGTTGTACGAATCTAATGACTATATTAGTATTCTTGAATAGAAGAGTTATAAAATGCATGAATCTTCTAGACAATAAGAGAGGGATTAAAGATGATCGCTAACTAACAAGTTTCAAGGATAAGATAAGTTTATACAATGCTTTCGAATTTGGTAATGATGGCCTGTATTATTATTATTATTATTATTATTATTATTATTATTATTATTATTTCTGCATGACCTTTATTAAGTTGATGATTGATGATGATTGATGATTATCAATGGTTAAGGAATTAGGGTGTTACAAGATCACCAAGGTATCTCAGGAAGCAAGTGTTATACTTTGACTTCTGTGCTTTTAGTCCATAAAGGGGTTTACAGAGCTTGGAGATTAGGTATAACATGAACTACTTGGAGGTAGTTGAGGTAGTTGAGTGATCAATAAAGGATTCACCACCTCAGTTATAGTAAGGAGGTCTATCTCAAGTATTTCTATACATCTTTATTCATAAAACCTTGGCCAAGGTGGAATTCAAGGTGAATGAGATTCACAAGGGAATTTTGGGAATAAAGATAAAAGTATGAGAATACAATAGGTTCATGAATGAATTGATACATGTCCATATTCAATTCTTGAATGAGATTAGAAGAATGGTGAAAGGAGTGACTGCATGGATGTTGGAATTTAACGGTTACATGCATCACATACATGAGCAGAATTTTAAATTTTTTTTAACCATTAGATCTGATCTTGCCATGAATACACAATATAACTATATGAGAATAAGAAAAATCACCTTTGATTTTTGTTGAACAGTTGATTTTACTTCGCACCGGGTTGTCGCAAACCATAGTGTCTAAAATCGAACACCTCCAATGAGTAATCCACACTAGAGAGGGGTAAATTGAACCAAAAAATTGGTGTTCAACTAGGGCTGGCCGAAATTCCAAGAAGCTAGCTTGGAGTTGGCGCAAAAAGGGAGAGAGAATAAAGAAAAAGACTTTCCTTTTGTTTTAATCACTTAACCCTAATTCTCATTAGTTGGCCTTTTATAGTTAGGTTAAAATTCCAACTCCTTAATGAGATTGGGCTCTTTAAAATTGCTGGAGAATTATTAATTGGGCCTCTGGAATTAATTATAATCATTTGGGCTTAATTAAATCCAATTTAAACCTTTTCATAAAAGTCTATGCACAAAATCCACAAACTAGGCCCTTTGTGCATCTAATTGAATTTAAATACCCAAATGGATTCCAAATCCAACCAAATTAAATATGTAAGTTCCATAACACTTATGTAACATATATAAATTAATTTGGTCCAAGAAAAAGCCCTCTAAGCCATTCTGTATGGAGTTGGCGTGTGGCCCTCTTTTGGAGGGCTTCCTCCAACTTCTTCATTCCTTTGGCCCTTTATAATTTCTCCAATGGACCTATTAATTATTATATCAGTCCTATAACACTTATAGTAGTCTTATAACACTTATAAGATAATAATAATTAATAATAAAATACATTATTTTAATTAGGTCCAATTTTGCAGAACATTTCTCAAAAGTTTCGCAGACAATTTTATTTGATCATAATTAATTAAACTGTTTAATTAATTATTATCTTATTCACTTCTCTACCTTCATAATAATATCAAATATTATTATCCTTGTTATTTTACCATTTTACCCTTTTCTCTATATGTGTGTGACCTATTGGGTTCCTGTCCATGTTGGCAGTATAATATGTAATTGTGAGTTCCATTCAAAACTCACATGATTTAAACTCCTTTAAATCATCTTATCAATCCCAATTGATACTTTTGATACATCATTATACATCAAAACTCACATGATTTAAACTCCTTTAACTCACATGAATTAATAGCCCTCACTATATAATCCAAGAAAGCCCAATGGTTTTCTTAGTTGGCCAATATCCAATCCTTGATATGTAATTTGACCTTGACTGTGGTCAACAAGCCAAATTCCATACCCTTGAAAGGTAGGTATCTCTATACCAATTGTGTCTCTACACAACTATTGGATCATTAGGTTAACAACTCTTGATGCATGCATATCTTATATGCATTCCCTAATCTTGCCTCTAGAACCATTAGCCTTGACTGTGGTCAACAAACTAATGGGCTAGCTAAGATGACCCATTTAATTAGATTTGAACATATTCAATATAATGTGAGCTTGACTGTGGTCAACAACCCACACTATAAAGAACTCTGGTTCTCCTCAAATTAATGGAAGGCTTATATACCTTAGTATTTGTTTGAGGGTTTTAGTTAATTAAGTCTCATCATACATGGTTGGCATACATTGGTATGCATCCTATATCTATCACATAAATATAAGCATACAAATATGGTATAGTTATGGACTTCACTATATTGATTTCCCCGAGCCAAGAGGGAAATCAAAAGGTCACACCTAGGTAGTATGCATGATTCAAACAAGAAAATAATTACATTATCTTCAAGCTTGTTGGATCTCCATCCGGCCCATCTTGCTCCTTGATATTGGTCTCCATCTCTATTTCTAATTCTAATCTAAGTAATCTAATTACATATTTCAATTTGAAATGAAATACAAACCAAAAACAAGTGGCCGGGACATGAAAGTCCTCATTAGGCCAAAACATGCATTATGCTCAATCACATTGGGCTTTATCCATAACTAACCATCATGCCAATCATTCACCCTTATATGCCTCTCTAATGTATAAATAAATGGATTACTAACTTTGTTTCAACCTTTGAAACTATATTATGAGTTATTTAATGATGTGATCAAATTACGAAACTTTTTCCATTTTGAAAACTTTCATTTTAGGAAACCTTTTTGTATGCATGTGTTCTTGTCTTAATAATCAATCCAATTGATTATTAATTAATTATAAATTGATTATTTAATTAATTAATCATATTAAATAATTAAAAGAATCAATTTTGGGCTTAAAACAAATGTAGGCCAAAACCCACAGAAGAAAAATCCTAACTGTGTTCACACACAAACTAGTTTTGTGTCTTTTGGACCATTTGGGCCTTTTGGAATGAGCCAAGCCCACTCCAGCCCTTAAAACCCATTAATAAACTTAATTAATGTTTATAATATTTAATTTAAATTAGCTCCTTGGGCCCACCAAGTCATTCACTAATTTAAACCACGTCCGTAAACATAATTAAGCCCATTAAGTGGTTTTAATAAATTAAAATTAATCAAATTAATTTAAGGCCCATTTTAATTAATCCAATTAATTAAAAACACTTTAATATATCATATATATCAGATTTAGAAGATCAAAAGTCGTTCTAACCAAGAACACATCAAGAACACACGAAAAACACCAATTTATCGAACTTTTCGACTAAACTAGTTTTCATGCAAAACTTGTTCGATTTTAATTCCATTCGATCCTACGGCTTAATATCACATATTAAACACATAAAATATCATATAAATGATGTTTTAATGGATCCATAAGAAATTAAATTAGAACAGCCCCTTAAATCACCTAGGGTTTCACGCCAAACCCTAATCACAATCATTCAAAATTTCGTTTTTGTTTCCACCAAATTTATTTGATCACACATACAACCAGAAATCAATATTTCTCATTCATGAACAATCAAATCTAATATTTTAAAGTTCATGAAATAAATAACTCAAAACAAAACTTATTTCGCAGAAAAATATAGAATTGTATATCCATGGCAAAACCGTGGCTCTGATACAATGTTGGAATTTAACGGTTACATGCATCACATACATGAACGGAATTTTAAATTTTTTTTTAACCATTAGATCTGATCTTGCCATGAATACACAATATAACTATATGAGAATAAGAAAAATCACCTTTGATTTTTGTTGAACAGTTGATTTTACTTCGCACCGGGTTGTCGCAAACCACAGTGTCCAAAATCGAACATCTCCAATGAGTAATCCACACAAGAAGCTAGCTTGGAGTTGGTGCAAAAAGGGAGAGAGAATAAAGAAAAAGACTTTCCTTTTGTTTTAATCACTTAACCCTAATTCTCATTAGTTGGCCTTTTATAGTTAGGTTAAAATTCCAACTCCTTAATGAGATTGGGCTCTTTAAAATTTCTGGAGAATTATTAATTGAGCCTCTGGAATTAATTATAATCATTTGGGCTTAATTAAATCCAATTTAAACCTTTTCATAAAAGTCTATGCACAAAATCCACAAACTAGGCCCTTTGTGCATCTAATTGAATTTAAATACCCAAATGGATTCCAAATCCAACCAAATTAAATATGTAAGTTCCATAATACTTATGTAACATATATAAATTAATTTGGTCCAAGAAAAATCCCTCTAAGCCCTTCTGTATGGAGTTGCCGTGTGGCCCTCTTTTGGAGGGCTTCCTCCAACTTCTTCATTCCTTTGGCCCTTTATAATTTCTCCAATGGACCTATTAATTATTATATCAGTCCTATAACACTTATAGTAGTCTTATAACACTTATAAGATAATAATAATTAATAATAAAATACATTATTTCAATTAGGTCCAATTTTGCAGAACATTTCTCAAAAGTTCCGCGGACAATTTTATTTGATCATAATTAATTAAACTATTTAATTAATTATTATCTTATTCACTTCTCTACCTTCATAATAATATCAAATATTATTATCCTTGTTATTTTACCATTTTACCCTTTTCTCTATATGTGTGTGACCTATTGGGTTCCTGTCCATGTTGGCAGTATAATATGTAATTGTGAGTTCCATTCAAAACTCACATGATTTAAACTCCTTTAAATCATCTTATCAATCCCTATTGATACTTTTGATACATCATTATACAAGTCATGATTGGCCTCTAGCTAGGCATCATGACTATCCAAATGTCAGGAAAGTCATGTGGTTTGACTGTACCCTTCCATAGAAACAGTTACCGTGCAATTACTCCTTTCACCACTCTTATCTCAATTAGATTCTGAGTATGGATTTCTATCAACTCATATAAATCTAATTATGTATGTTCTATTAATTTAACCATTGTTCCTAAAATGCCCTTCATGGATCTCCATCGATCTCGGCATATTACTCTGGCCAGAGATTCACTGAACAAGGCAATTATAGAATCATGTGAGATAACTTCCCTTGTTAAATCTGGGATGGTGAATCCTTTGTCAATCACTCAACTATCTTCAAGTAGGTCATGATATACCCAATCTCCTAACTATGTTCACTCCCAGTTGGAAGTAATCAGTTATGGAGTCAAAGTATACCACTTGCTACTTAAGATAACTTTGGTGATCTCAAGTCTAAGGATACTTGCACAACCGCTATGAAGAGATTCCTCACTGACATAGATTTAATATCCATGTGAGGATTCTCTATGCAGGTCTCCAATGAACTTGTTCTTCTAACAAGCATCCACATGTTAGCTTTGATTATCTTTCATAATCACAGTTATGAGAACCACTGCTTGAACCATTCAAGAAGCATAACATGTGCTAGTCTGTCCGAATTAACAATGTCCTATCTTGTTAATTCTATGACTAGGGATATTTAGATATTAAGACATTTGCATGCAATAGACATCTCACATCATGAACACCTTCATGATTGCCTTTGCACTGTGTTTATAATATCTAGGACTTTATTTATTAATTTAAGATTTACAAACTCATGTATTCAAACATAGCATTAATAAATGAATGATGCCTTTTATTAAGAATATAAATTTCATACATATGAAAAACATCCCTATTACATGGGCTCTAGGGCATACTCTCTAACAATGGAAACTTGATATGGAAGGGCAAAAGTGGAAACTACTGAATTCTTGTCATTTGGGTAGTCATGATGCTTAGCTAAAAGCCTCTCATGACTTGTACAATAATGTACGAAAAACATCAATTAAAAATTAATAAATCATAATCATAAGATTCATAGTTCGACTAGGACTTATAGAGTTACTGTTCGACTAGGACTCTTAGTGTCACAGTTCGACTAGGACTCTTAGAGTCACAATTCGATTAGGACTCTTAAAGTTATAGTTTTATTAGGACTCTTAGAATCATAGTTCGAGTAGGATTCTTAAAGTCCTAATTTGATTATAACTCTTAGAGTCCAAGTTTGATTAGAACTCTAAGAGTCTTGGTTCGATTGGAACTTTAGTTACATATTATACTGCCAAAGGGCACAAGAAACCTAAAAGGTCAAACATATATAAGAATTAAGGTTTGAGGTAAAAGAAATGTATAAAAATGACATAGGATGTCATGGAAACTTATTTGATAAGTTGGTAGGAGAAAATTAATGGTTTGATAAAAGGAGAAAAAGTTTATTGCATAGAAAAGGTGCATAAGGCCTAATATATGTATAGAGCTTTTATGACCTAGAGATTTTTCTTTAAAGCCTATTTGGCATTGGATGCAGCTAACAATTAATATTAGGCCTTATTAATATGTTATAAGGCTATACATAAAGTTTGAATGGGTTTGGAGCCCATTTAAATGTGCAAGCCTAGTTTGTTTAGGCCTTATGCACAGAATTGGATGATTGGGCCTACGAGTGTCACTTAAGCTTATCTAATTGATCCAAGCTCAATTGGGAGGTACAAAAATTATAAAATAACCCTAATCTAACCCATGAGGTGTATAAATACATCTTAAAGTTAGAATTAGGGCAAGAAAAGAGAAAAAGAAAATTAAAACTTTTCTAGTCTCCAAACCCTTTTCTCCTTTCCCTTTCTCTTTTAGCCAAATTGGCTTTACTAGTCTTAAGCCAATTTTAGCCATTGCTTCCCCTTTAAAAGGTTCTTAAACTTTAATTCTTATGTGGATACCTTAGAGATGCTTTGAAGTAAAGACATTGGTGGTTTTCAACAACCCGATGCGACGTTTAATAATTGTTCAACAAACACCTATAATAAAGTTCTAAACTTTAGCTAGAAAATACAATTCTTTTGACTAGATCATGAATTTTAGTTTGTACAAATTTTAAATTTTTCCATTTACATATGACGTAATGTGATAACAAACCAACTCCATCATCTAAAGTCTAGGAGCCATTGCCATATTTCAAAAGAGGATTTATGCCTTATGGGGACTCGGGAGCATCATCATCTTCTAGGCCCCTAACATCACCATCTTTAACAATGTCAACACATTCTCTATTAAATGCCACCTTCGTCTCTCTCATGGTAATACTACAGCACATATGGGACATCTAGGCCTTTAATGTTACTTCAGTAGTATATGAATTATTTAGGAGGATCACCTAATGCTTTATACAAGATAGTGGCAATATAAAGAGACACCTTAAAGATGGGGATACAGTTGAGGAGGGATAGTGCAGAGGCACAAATGGAGAGTATTTCCCAGTGGGAGTAGATAGGGGCTAGTGTAAATGCTATTGGGATGTTGGTGGACCAAGGTATTTAGCTAGTAGATCATAACCTGGGCCATACAAATGAGAGGGTCCAAATAATAAGCCAAAAAAAAAGACACTATCAGATGAGAGGCCACCATCAGGTATGCCTTACAACCTTCCATATAAATCTCCATGGACAAGGACATATAGTACCTCATTGGATGTGCATAGCAACTCATCTTCCCAATACCGATAAGACATATAAGTAGATAGCCTTTCTATATCTGTATATGCCTGATGTGCCTCTACCTACCAATCAGTACACACAGTATCCTCCTCCTGCTATTGAGTTTCCTGATCCTTCCCAGTAGGCGAGACCATCATGGTTACTGCCTTCAACTGATCATCGTCCCCACTCTTTGTACTTCAGGCCATTCTAAGGGCCTACACTTTAGGAAGATCTATTTCCATGACATTTTGATTGTATAAAAGAGTAGCTTTATGATATGTAATATTAAGCTTTTTAGGTACTTAATCATAATATTTTTGTACATATAAAATATTACTCATAATATAAGGCGCTAAGTAATAGTAGTGGAAAATAAGAAAATTAAAATAAAAACCATATAACAATAAATGGTAATAATAAGAAAATAAAACAAATAGCAAAGATAATTATCATAGCTAATTTCGTATGCATTATGCAGGGGGAAACTCTATGCCAAGGTGCATTCTTCAAGTCATCACAATTTTAAATTCGCAAACCTTGTTGAATGCAAAGGGGTAAACCAATAAGCTTGTTCCTTTTAAATAAATTCATTTTAACACTACAAATGTTGGACAATCAAATCAAGATTCTAAGTAATAAGATGAAGTCTCTAGAAGATAGAAATCACTAAAACCCATAAAAAAGGAAAACATTTTGTTCATCTTTCATATGGACCAATACAACCTCATATTGTTCATCATAACGACACTCATTCTACTGCAGAGGGTAAGCGTTCATGTGACTATCTTAGTTATAGGTACCCCGAACACACAGGAAATTTTTGTAAACACCTCTAAAAAAAATTTATGTTATCACTTTAAATCAGGACCTTGATTCCCACCCTAAATTAGAACCCCGATGACCACTTCAAATTAGAATCTAATGTGTAAGATCCCAATGTCCACCTTAAATCAGGACTCCGATATCCACTTTAAATTAGGACATGATATCCACTTCAAATCAGGACATCAATGTCAACTTTAAATTAGGGATGTGTACCTCAATCTAAGACCCTAATTTCCACCCTTTAAAGTCTATTAGGAGAACCAAGTCCGTGTATACGGCATAAAAATTCAAAATTCAACAATTGAAGTCAAGAAATATTGACAAGTTAGCATTAACCTCTCCATCCATCACCAACTCACAAGACCTCACAAGGGGCAAATCGAGACTACATGATTGACCACTATCCACAAATAGGCACCAATCACTCTATCAACCACTGACTCATAAGATCAATTAAAAGGTAGATATAGACTGTATGATTTGACATAGACTAACAAGCTGGACCTCAAAGTCGAATCACTCTATCTACCACTTTGTAAGCCTTCTTAATGTTAGTGTAAGCCCTAGCCCCAATACATTGTTATAAAAGCATTAAATTTAATAAATGAGGCATTTATTTTATCTATTGTATTCTTGTGCATATCAATTGATATAACTATCCAAGAATGTTTTTTCAGTTTAAGTTATCATGTGTGAGGCACATGGTTGTAAGACCTTGAAACAAATGAGACTTCATTCTAAATATCCCTAGTCAGTCATTGTTATGGGAATAACAAATGAATTAAGACTAGGATGCTATCTCTAATAAGATGAGTTATGTCTTACGGATCATAAGGACAAGAGTGTCAATCAGAGATCATAGATACATGTTTAGAACATGGTATCTAGATTCGATCCATTCATGAGAACACTACATGGTATAAGTCATAAGTGTTTCTCATGTGCAAGTTTTGCATTAGAGTTCTTAGACCTAAAATCTCTATGAAACTCTTTATGAATTACTGTGTACTTTAATATACACCTAACGTGCTCGTAACAGGGTGACAAGTATGAGTATGCTTGGGTATGCACTAATCCATGTTAGAGAGCATGAGAAAAGTGAAGGGATTACCCCTCTCGATAAGAGAGAAAATATCACCAGCCACTTGATTAGTGAACTGAGAAGTGTATGACCATACTGAGATGAAATAATGAGTAATCATTATTTATCTTAGAGTTCAGTGTCACTAGAATATCAAGGAAGGAATTACTATATATAGGGATGACTAATTCCATGCCTTATATTAATTCTGATATTTAAGGGTAAAGGACCATGCAAAATTGCATTAGGTCACTAAATGCCATTTGTATTTTCATTTAATTTGGAATGCTATAATATCTTGCGAGAGAATATATATAGCCTTTGAATTAATTCATTAATTCATTGCCAATATTAAATGGACCTATAGGATCGCACACAAAGCATTGGGCTTAAAATATTTAAAATAGAAGATTGGGCATTAATTTGGGCTTTTAATTAAAGTCAAATTAATGATGTAATGGGTATTAAAATTGCTATTGGACCTTAGTCCATGAGAGAGATAAATTCGGCCCAATAGGATTAATTTTAATTAATTAATTATCTTGGATTAATTAAGTTAATTGAGTATTAAATCCTAATGGCATTTAAATCAAAATAAATTAATTAAATGGATATAAGGTGACCGAAAATCCAAAGATAAATTCAATGGGAATTTCGGCAACCATATCCCTAAATTAAGTGATTTATTTTGATTAAATGTCTTATGTTTATTTCAAATTAATTTGAATTTAAAATTCAAAAGAGTTTGAATTAATATATGTCACTTGATTTTAGGAAGTGATTAAGGTTGAATTTACTATCTTTTGGTAGTAAATTTTGGAATTAATACTTACCAAAAAAATGATATATATTTTGTGAATAAAAGAAAAACCCTAGGCATGATTCTCTCTCTCACACACTCTTGGCCAAAATACACAAGGGGAAAGGATTCTTCCTTATTCTCTTGTGTTCTTGGGTAGAAATAGCAACCAAAAGGAAGTACAAGATCATATCTTATAGCTTCAATCCATTACCATTGCCAATTATTTACACATAGAGCTAGCACTCTTAATTTTAAGCCTCCCTTGCAATTGTGTGTGTGAACATAGAGAGGAGTGGCGTAAAGGCTGTTCCTTTGGCAATGATGGTGAAGATATAAGGTGAATAAATACTTCTTAGTTGCTGCTCATCATCAAAATCAAATCTTGAAGTGCATCTAAAGTTGTAAGTTTCAAAACCCTAAAATTGCATGTTTTCGATTCTTGTTATGGAATTGTATGGTATGTATGATCAATTTTATTATTTTTTCGCTGCATGATTATCATGTATGTAACACCCTTACTGAACAGTCTAACCGAAACAAGTGGTAAGTTGGAAAAAAATTTTTTTTTCTCCAAGGACCATTCTTCAGATACTGGTCATTGACCCTTTGAGGAGCAAAGCACTGAGTGACAATTCCAAAATCAGCAAGATTTTTCTTTTAGATCTTAACTATCCCAAAGACTCCAAGCTTGTCCAAAAACAAATACTTATAACTTAAATAAGCCGATAAACTATAATTGACCAAGTGACTGATTACCAAATAAAAATCCGGCAATATAACGTCTAAAAACTTATCTAATCCACCTGAAAATCAGACAATTCCCTCAGCCCCTCAGGGGCACAACAATACAAAAATAATTTCATCATACATTTCATACATCCATTCTCATTAATAATCACATGTCCTAAGATGATTCAATATTACAAATTACACTCTTAAGTCACTATAATACTCCAAAATAGAAACAATTTACATTAAAATCATCTCGATACAACTGTAAACCCTGATGGGGATCTGCCCACACTAAAATCCTTTTCTTCTGATGGTTGAGCCATAACAGCTGCTAACCCAAAACAAGTTTATCCTGATACCTACACGGATAACAAAACCCGTGCTAAGCTATAAAGCTTAGTGGGGAACAATAGTAATCTAAAAATAATCTTTTAAACATGTAATATCAATTACACAAGTACAAAGTTAATAATATTCCTATTTGATACCTTCAATTTTCTTAGATTCCAGTACTTACATTCAGCAATAACTCACAAGCATAAGCAATAGAATATCTTATTCATATAGACGACAAAACTTAATAACTCAGTAATCAATGCATCATTCATTGCTATCACAAAAGATATTCGACATATTTCTTTCATACATCTACATCATTTAAAACATGCATTTAAAATTCACTTTCATGTAATCATTAAATAATCTTAACAAAGTGAACAATATAATACTTAACACCATAGTGTGCCATATATTATATACTTGATCGATAACAGAGTGATATACATACATATACATAAATATATAGATACATAATGCTTATATAGAATTAAATGATCGCATGCTCATCAATATTATAACTTTCAATTTATTATCCAATTGATGCATTTATACAAGAGGACAATTCATATGCACATTAGTTTCGGACTATAACATTTCTTATCTTTTATACTTTTAACTTATTTTCATATTAATGCCCCTAGAACAGTACCAACAGAAATACTCAGACTGGATATACGGGATGTGGACCCCATGGGCCACAAACAGACTGAAAAATGATCTCAAAGACCATTTTTCCACGTAGCAGATACCAGGTACAAACAGAAGCTATGGAGATCAGTGATCCTACCATAACTAAGCAAGTCGCCATGACTTGCACCGCGGTACAGAATCCCTATGGCTAGCCAATTATATCCTGAGCTAGTTTTTACTGCCAGACTATTTTCTAAGGGCGCAAAAGATCACTTACTTTCAGTACATTTATCAACTTTATCATCATTTCAATCCAGATAATACAGTTATTCAGAACATTCAATATTCTTGTACAGTTTGTGAATCATCATTCACTTATGTCATGAATTATTTCACAATAATTCAGTAATTTCTCGTTACATTACTCTTCAGTCATCAAAGGAGTTTACTTAATATACATTCTTTCAATAGCCACGTATTAACAATACTATTACTTGAAATAGCATTTCATGCATTGCTAAATTGTTTTCATGAGAATGAAATCATATGTAATCATACCCACTATGAGTGTCGAAAACAGCACATAAACACATAGTCACTACAAAAGGACATACCTGTATGGTTCATCATAACCATCTCCATTGCTCCACTGTACTTAATTTGATCATCATATTCATACTCTAATACTATATTTGATACATACATTCAATGCATCACTTTTAATAGAAATGTATGTATATGCATATAAATTTCATGTCATACTTACATATGTAACTATATGATCTTAAATAGTCATATACTAAAACAACCATGTGTAAAAGCATAGTATTTTAATATCGGTTTCACACGATATCATAAAAGCATATACATACCATTATATCTACTCTATTAAATATAATGATATTCCTAATTGTTATTCAAGTACCGAGCAAGAATTTACCAAGGGAAGTAAATGTTTGACCTTTATACCAATAGCTTGCTACTAAATTAATTACACTATTACGTACTTTGTGTCATAACATTATAATTATCACGTATAGTCTATTTAACTATGAGGATCAATAATATATATCATTTATAGCTATTTAATATATATTTGTTTTCCATAGGATATCAGAGAGAAATTCTTATTAAATAGCAAAGTTAAACTGTATGAACATAAGTTTAAACAATCCTATAGTAATATTTATGATAACCATGCTTTCCAAACTCTAATTATTACGTTATAATCAATCTTGTTCAACCTTATATTGTCTCAATTTAAATCCTTTTAGTTTATCTTATTAAGTTTACACATCAAGTTTTATGTCAAAACATGTTCATGTTCCAGCATTAAACCTCTGTTATCTAACATTTACTTACCTTTAAACAGCTTAAAATTAAATCCCCTTATTTTTCAGAAACTCCCATTTAAATTTCTATCATAATTTACATCTTAAGCTCATTGTCAAATACTAACTCTTTAATCTATTAATACGTTTTTAACATATAACCAAACTTTACCAACCAAAATACTTATAATCAATGCTTATCAAATTTCAAAAGGCTGATATACAATTAATTTTATGAACATATATCTTTTATTACTTAAATTAAATCAAGTGAATGCATGATACAACATGACCTCTCGAACACAGATAAGGAAACTAAAATTTCTCTAATTCAATTTGCAAACTCAAGGTATGATCTTTTACCTAACATTACAAATTTCCAGCATTGCTTTCTATTACTATTATTGACAGTTCCCTTGAATAACTGTTTAGAAATTCAACTATAACCTAATTGGAGATTTAATTCCAAGAATCAATCAAGGCAGCATTACGAATTTCAAGGGTATAATGACATTTTATTTATATTTCAAAAAGTTACATCCTCAATTCCATTAAAACTAATTAAAACTTCAAAAACTAGCTGTAACAATTCAAAGAGCTAACCCAATCGAAACGAATTCTACTTGCAGTTTCGTCTAACCATAAATCATCAATAAATCCTTAACAATAAATCTTTACTTTGGTCGGAATGAATACCATCAATCACTTTCATACTATTTAAATCCAAACAGAATCTCCACACCAAATGAGATTAAATTAGGTATTAAAAATTCAAGAAGACCTATTTCTTGATTAAACTTAATTCATATATTCTAACAATTCACACACACATTGAGACATATATCTATATTAGGTCATATTCAATATTATTTATATGCCTTAATGTAAATTATTGTATAATAAACATTTCCTCAAAATATTGTTATTTGACATAAAATCACAAGACATACATTTTTACCTTTAACAAAGCTAAATTATGCATCATGCATCAATTTGAAGAAAATTTCTTGAATAAATTCAGTTCCCATACCGTAGTGTCGAAGCCCAGAATGCTCTCTCCAAACTGCTTATTCGGAGCCTCGTCGGAGCCTCACCGGAGACCGGCCGGAGCCTCGCCGGCGCCTCACCGGAGACCCGCCGAAGCCTCCCACCTGAAGCCACAGCCGCTAGGACCCCTCCGGTGGCCTTCACGCGCCCCAAGGCATCGTGGTTTGGTCGGAAAGCCGCCTGGAACCGCCGGCTGCCACAAGCTCCGATCTCCACTTCGCCGGCGAGTAAGGACGATCGGCGGGTACCAAAAGATCCGCCTCAGCCTCAAGATCCCACCGGTGCCATCAGCTCCTTCAACCACCACCGAGAATCATCAGAAAAAGAGAAAGAAGCCACGGTGGTGGGGGAAAAATCGAAAGAGAAAGCCAAGGAGAATGGCGCTTGTGGGGGAAAGAGATGAACGGAGAACGACGGGCGGCGATCGGAGCCTCCTCGCCAGTGTCGTGAACAGCAGCCAGCCGACGGGACCCAAGCCACCACCGCCTTTCCCCTTCCTCCTCCCTCTCCCTCCCGATTTCTCTTCCTCTCTTCTTTTTTTTTCTTTTATTTCTTTATTTCATTCTTTTTCCTTTCCTCCCCTCAAAACCACACATTTAGATTAAAATCCCACTATTTCTCTTTAAATTTCAACCACACATCCCTTTAAAAAACTCACCAATTATCTTTTCTTTCTTCTTTTTTTTTTATTTAATTCATTTCTTTCCTTTTTAAAACCACACACAACCCTCTTATATTTTTAACATTATTAATTTCACAACATATTTTAATTAACAATTATTAAATTAAAACCCAAAGACGTAATCAATCCAAATTTGTTTTTGGGGCGTTACAATGTACATACCATGCCATATTCTATCAGTGGTATCAGAGACTAAACGTGCTTACTTTATTTCTTTAGATGCATTAAATATTTAATCAAAAATCGTTCGTTTAAAAACATGCAATGCTGAAATTTTCTATTTTGAGCTTTCTGCATTGTTTTGCTGTAAAAAAGATTTTAAATGATTAGATAGGTATTATAATTATTATGAAATATTAATATACTATCCTAAGAAGTTCTTAGAGCTATTCATGGTCGGATTTAATTATAAATACATGATAGTACATTTTAATCTTGAAACTATGTGCTCGTTGGCATGATAAGTGTTTATTTAACAACTAGTTTTCAAAATTAAATGTAAAAATGATTTTGGCATGTTTGTAAGTGATTTTTAAAAATTAATATCATGTCTGGACATATTTTAAAATAGTTTTTAATTCTGGTCCATGACAATTTAATTGATTAATTTTAAAATCACTTAAAACTATGACTAGTTTGTATTTGTTACATGTTTAATCAACATTGTTTGTTTTGTTTTGATTAAAATGGTAAAAATACATTTAGATCAGATCGGTACAGAACATTAACTCAATATTTATGACCTTATTTAAATTATTAAATGACTCATAAAATTGTTTTAAGTGTTTGTGCAATTTTGTGGCATTATATGAGCATTAAACAACTAGTTTCAATGTTGTTTGTTTGTTTTAGTATGAATGCCGTGTATGATATATATGTTCTTCATGATTTTATGTTTTAATTCATGTTGGTACATATTATATGTATTTTTAATGTTTATGGGCTGTATGACATAAAATTAAAAATGGCAAAATTAGAAATTATACTAGAGTTGATTTATGGCACAAATCTAACTAGTTTGTGTTTTGGGCTTTTAAGAGAACTTATTCAATAAGAGGATTTAGTCCATTGGGCTTCGGCCCAGTCCCATCATGGGGTCTCCTCTTAAAATTTCAAGTACACAATTTTCATTAATGGACTTGGCTAAATTAATTAAAATTGGACTTTTTTTGATCCATGAATGTTATGTATATTTATTACTTGTTTGGTGTGATGAATGGATATACATGGTGCATTCATAGGCCCTGGGTTTTTGTAATTAAATATGGCCTACGTGCCATTATGTATTATTGTAAAAGTTCATTTATTTCTTAGAATATAATTTATTTGAAGACTTTGTAAATCAAGGCGAAGCCCACCAGAGTAGAGAAGCCCAACTCGAAGATTCTTGTGTAATAGTATAAAATCTTAGTTGTAGGTTTTTGGGCCCATGTTTTTCATGCTTTACTTTATGCAATTATATATATATGCATGCTATGAATGGATGACAAAGCGTATGCCATGTAAGCCGTAATAAAATAAATCCCTAAAATAGTAAGTCACAAAGTTGCCTTTCTAATTCGAAACATGTCATGGCATCGATCATTGGTCATGCAGACTAGGAGTCCTAGATGCGCCCGATTATCTTTGTGAGACATGGGTTGGACTTAACATGGAAAGGGATGCCCGGACCTGGGCAACTAATAAATGGGTTTGTTCTATAACATCTTAAGATGTTAGCCCATTTGATCCAAGAGTCATGTATGAGACATGATTGGAGTTTTCCTATCTAAGTAACTTAACTTGTTAGGTGTACAAGCTTAGCTTGACTAATAAGTTGTTGTGAAAAGTAGATCTTGGCCCACATTAAAATCACTAACGCGAATTATTTAAAGGGATATTAATTCGATTTGTGGGATTATAAATAAGACCTCATTTAATCTTGCTAAGTTTTATTGTAGATTGAAAATGGCTTCTTCAAACAACAACTTTTCATTGTGGTCGGTCCTAGAAAAAGACAAACTGAATGGCACCAATTTCATAGACTGGTCTCGAAACTTAAGAATAGTTCTTAAGCAAGAGAAAAAGTCATATGTTTTGGATGCAGCCTTACCCGAGGAACCTTCTAGGAATGCCTCTACGATTCAAAATGAAACTTTTGAGACCAAGAAGAGCGACTCCAATGATGTGACCTGTTTGATGCTTGCCACTATGGTGCTTGACTTGCAAAAGCAATCCATGGACCAAGAGGCTTATGCGATCATGGTGCACCTCAAGGAGATGTTCCAAGAGCAAGCTCGTCATGAGAGGTTCGTGACAACAAAGGCCTTAATTTCTTGTAAGATGGATGCGGGTACTGCTATTAGTACCCATGTACTCAAAATGAAAGGGTATCTTGATACTCTTGAGAAGCTTGAGGTACAAGTCCCAAAGGAATTGGCAACTGACTTGATCTTAGGTTTATTGACTAATGATTATGATCCATTTATTATGAATTATAACATGCATGCAATGAACAAGATAGTCACCGAGCTTCATGGGATGCTTAAGAATGCTGAAGAGAACATTCGAAAGACCAATCCCATACTTATGGTTCAAGAGGGCATTAAGAAGGGACTCGCTAAGGGAAAGGGAAAGTGAAAGGCAAAACCCAAGAATGACTAGCTCGGTTCAAGTCAAATGGGAGTGCACCTCAAGCCCAAGGCATAAAAGCTCAAGGAGAGCGAGAGCACATGCTTCCATTGCAACAAGATAGGGCAATGGAGGAAGAATTGCACTCTCTTCAAGGAAAAACAAAAGAAGAATGGAGCCAAGGCATCCAGTTCTGGTATTTTTGTTGTTGAAATTAACCTTTCTATTTCTACCACTTGGGTATTGGATACTGGTTGTGGTTCTCACATTTGTTCAAATGTGTAGGGGCTAAGAAATAGGCGGTTACTTAGGAATAATAAAGTGGACCTCCATGTGGGGAATGGAGCACGAGTTGCTGCCATAGAGATAAGAGACTATCAACTCACTTTACCTTTCGGACTTTGTTTAGTTTTGAAAAATTGTTATTATGTGCTTGCTATGAGGAGAAACATTATTTCAGTTTCTTGTTTGGATTTGGATGGATTTGATTTTGTTATTAATAATGGCAATGCTCAAATTCGTTGCCAAGGCATTTCATATGGCAATGCCATGTTGCAAAATAGCCTGTATATCCTTGATCTACAAAACAAAGAGTCTATATACAACATTAATACAAAGAGGGTTAAATCAAACGAATTGAACCCTACTTACTTCTGGCATTGTCGTTTAGGGCATGCAAATGAAAATCACATTTCAAGCCTCCATAAATCTGGAGTGCTTGGATCATTTGACTTAGAGTCTTATGACACATACGAGCCATGTTTACATGGAAAATTGATAAAGAGTCCTTTTAACAAGAAAGGTATGTAGACCATTAAGTACACAAGCTAGAGGTGGTTTTAGCTACTTCGTGACGTTCACATATGACTTCAGTAGATTTGGCTACGTCTATCTAATGAAGTACAAGTCTGAAACTTTTGAGAAATTCAAAGAGTTTAAGAACAAAGTAGAAAACCAACTTGGCAAAAGTATAAAAGCCATTCGATAAGATCGAAGTGGTGAATACTTAATTCAAGAGTTTGACAGTCATCTGAAGGAGTGTGGTATTATTTCACAGTTCACTCCTCCTGGAACACCACAATAGAATAGTGTGTTCGAAAGGAGAAATCGAACTCTTTTGGACATGGTTCAATCAATGATGAGTCAAGCAAATCTTCCTGTCTCCTTTTAGGGTTATGCATTAGAAACTGCTGTGTTTCTATTAAACCGTACTCTAACTAAAGCAACTGAGAAGACATCATACAAAGTATAGACTGGGAAAGAACCCAATATGTCATTTCTCAGGATTTGGGGTTGTGAAGCACATATTAAGAAATTAACATCTGATAAACTAGAGTCCAAATCCACTGTCTGCTTGTTTATGGGTTATCCCAAAGAAAAAAAGGGATACTACTTTTACTCACAAGCTGAGAACAAAGTATTTTTTGCTCACAAGGCTATTTTCTTGGAAAAGGAGTTCCTTCTTAAGAAAGACAGTGGGAGTAAAATAGAACTTGGAGAAATTCAAGTGCCACAAACTCCTGTAGAGGATGAGTTGGAAATGGGATCAAGTTCACAACCAGGTGTGGAATAAGAACCCATTGCACAAGAAGATGAGCCTTATGTGTACAAGAAGGTTAGTGGGAGCATAATAGTATTTCTGGTCCTATATGTGGACGACATCCTTCTCATTGGGAATGACATTCCAACATTGTAAAAGGTTAAGCAATGGTTGGGGAAATATTTTTCAATGAAAGACTTAGGTGAAGCCGAGATAATACTTGGTATTCGGATCTATAGAGATAGATCAAATCGGCTTATGGGACTAAGTCAAGAAAAGTACATAGACAAAATACTAAAGTGTTTTAGTATGGGAGACACAAAGAAATGGTACATACCTTTGGCTTTGGGAGTTCCTTTGACTAAAGAACAATGTCATAAAACTAAAGAAGAGAGGAACAACATGAGTAAAATCATATATGCATCTGCTATTGGTCTATCATATACGTTATATTATGTACTAGGTTGGATGTTGCTCATGCACTGAGTATAACCAATAGGCATCAGCAAAATCCTGGTAAGAAGTATTGGTCTGCTGTAAAGGGGATTCTTAAGTACTTACGAAAGGACTAACGATCACTTCTTGGTGTATGGTGGTCAAGAAGAGCTCGTTGTACAAGGTTATGCTGATGCTGCTTTTCAGACCAGCACTCAGGATTCAAGATCACAATCTGGGTTTGTTTTTGTTTTGAATGGTGGTGCTGTCAGCTGGAGAAGCTCGAAGCAAGAGACCGTTGCCGACTCAACTACAGAATTTGAGTATATTGCAGCAAGCGAGGCTGTAAAAGAGGCTGTTTGGATTAAAAATTTCATTTCTGGATTAGGAGTGGTCCGAAGCATCCTAAATCCAATAGAAATTTTTCGTGACAACAATGGGGCCATCGCACAGGCAAAGAAGCCCTGGTCACACCAGAAATCCAAACACATACTCAGGAGGTACCACCTTATCAGAGAGATCATTGATCGTGTGGACGTCAAGGTTAGCAAGATAGCAAGTGAAGACAATGTAGTAGATCCTTTGATGAAACAGTTGCATCCAAATCTGCACGAAGCTCATTTGAGAGCATTCGATCTTAGGGCTATGCCCAATTGGGACTAGTACTAGTGGGAGATTGTTAATGTAAGCCCTAGCCCCAATACATTGTTATAAAGAATTTAATTTAATAAATGAGGCATTTGTTTTATCTATTGTATTCTTGTGCATATCAATTGATAGAACTATCCAATAATGTTGTTTCAGTTTAAGTTATCATGTGTGAGGCACATAGTTGTAAGACCTTAAAACAAATGAGACTTCATTCTAAATATCCCTAGTCAGTTATTGTTATGGGAATAACAAATGAATTAAGACTAGTATGCTCTCTCTGATAAGATGAGTTTTGTCTTACGGATCATAAGGACAAGAGTGTCAATCATAGATCATAGATACATGTTTAGAACATGGTATCTGGATTCGATCCATTCATGAGAATACTATATGGTGCAAGTCATAAGTGTTTCTCATGTGCAAGTTTTGCATTAGAGTTCTTAGACCTAAAATCTCTATGAAACTCTTTATGAATTAATGTGTACTTTGACATACACCTAACGTGCTCGCAATAGGGTGACAAGTATGAGTATGATTGGGTATGCACTGATCCATGTTAAAGAGCATGAGAGAAGTGAAGGGATTACCCCTCTCGATAAGAGAGAAAATATTGCTGACCACTTGATCAGTGAACTGAGAAGTGTATGGCTATATTGAGATGAAATAATGAGTAATCATTATTTATCTTAGAGTTCAGTGTCACTGTAATATCAAGGAAGGAATTAATATATATAAGGATGACTAATTCCATGCCTTATATTAATTCCGATATTTAAGGGTAAGGGACAATGCAAAATTGCATTAGGTCACTAAATGCCATTTGCATTTTCATTTAATTTGGAATGCTATAATATCTTGCTAGAGAATATATATAGCCTTTGAATTAATTAGTTAATTCATTACCAATATTAAATAGACCTATAGGATCATACATAAAGCATTGGGCTTAAAATATTTAAATAGAAGATTGGGCATTAATTTGGGCATTTAATTAAAGTCAAATTAATGTATGTAATGGGTATTAAAATTGCTATTGGACCTTGGTCCATGAGAGAGATAAATTCGGCCTAATAGGATTAATTTCAATTAATTAATTATCTTGGATTAATTAAGTTAATTGAGTATTAAATCCTAATGGCATTTAAATCAAAATAAATTAATTAAATGGAGATAAGGTGACCGAAAATCCAAAGATAAATTCAATGGGAATTTCGGGAACCATATCCCTAAATTAAGTGATTTATTTTGATTAAATATCTTATGTTTATTTCAAATTAATTTGAATTTAAAATTCAAAAGAGTTTGAATTAATATATGTCACTTGATTTTAGGAAGTGATTAAGGCTGAATTTACTATCTTTAGGTAGTAAATTTCAAAATTAATAATTACCAAAAAAATGATATATATTTTGTAAACAAAAGAAAAACCCTAGGTGTGATTTTCTCTCTCTCACACTCTTGGCCGAAATACACAAGGGAAAAGTATTCTTTCTTATTCTCTTGTGTTCTTGGGAAAAAATAGCAACCAAAAGGAAGTACAAGATCAAATCTTGTAGCTTCAATCGATTACCATTGCCAATTATTTACACATAGAGCTAGCACTCTCAATTTTAAGCCTCCCTTGCAATTGTGTGTGTGAACATAGAGAGGAGTGGCGTAAAGGCTATTCCTTTGGCATTGGTGGTGAAGATATAAGGTGAATAAATCCTTCTTAGTTGCTGGTGATCATCAAAATCAAATCTCGAAGTGCATCTAAAGTTGTAAGTTTCAAAACTCTAAAATTGCATGTTTTCGATTCTTGTTATGGAATTGTGTGGTATGTATGATCAATTTTATTATTTTTCCGCTGCATGATTATCATGTACATACCATGTCATATTCCATCACTTAAGAAGTAGCCAAGAGACCAGCTCCTCAGGTAAGTGTCTCTCTCCAACTATGAACTTTTTCTCACTTAGACATTTAGTGTTCTAGCTTCTCCAAAGATAAAGGCAACTGTAGACACTGGGTCCTAATTTGGCTTTTATTAAATTTACAAAATGAGGAAGATTCTTCTCCTAAAAATATAAGAAATTTCAATTTTTGAGATCATTTCATCTTTTACAAGCTTTTTTTGAAAAGATTTTTAAGTCTTGGGCTTCAAAAATGAATTTGAAAGGCTAAAAGAGTCACAAAATAAGGGTAGGATTGAGTCTAGTCTGTGACTCTCTCAAGTCCAAGCCGTAAATTAGGTGAGTCCAGGTTATGAATCAAGTGAGTCAAGGCTGTGGATTAGGTGACCCTAGACTTGCCTAAGTTACACATCTAGACTCAACCCCTAGAATCACTCAAGTTACACATCCAGACTTGCCTAAGTCTAGCCTATGACTTAAACAAGTCCAGGTTGTGACTTGGTCCCTTGGACATGCCCAAGTCTAGCCCCTGACTCATCGAAGTCCAGGTCATGACTCGACCATTTTGCTATAAAATCCTGATTTTTTTTCATTTAAGGACAGTGGTAATTGAGAAGGAAAAAAGGAAAAGAAGGAAAGTGAAAAAAAAAAGAGAATGAGAAAACAAAAAGGAAAGAAAAAAAGAAAAAAAGAAAAAAAACAGAAGAAAAAGCAAAGTTTTTTAGTTTTCTTTCTCCATCGTCATTCTTTCTTAGATTTACTCTTTATTATTTGTTTTCTCAAAAATATTTTATTAATAAAACTGTAAAGGAGAGTTGCAAAAATATTAGGGTTCTTTTGTTACTTTGCAAAACTCACTCAATGTAATATATAAATCCCTTTATAGTCCTAACTCGTTTTCTACCCGAATTAAATTTATTCATTTATTCTTGAATGTTGTAGATTTAATTCGTATTTTGTATATTATTTTGGCATTTTACTCAAATTTAAAATATTTATCATATAATAAAATAATATGACTTCTTTTATGTGTTAAAAAATTAGTTTTTAACTCTTTTTAAGTTGTTTTCTTTGTAAATTTTGTTAAAAATATTATCTTTTATATATTTGAAGTTTTTATCTATTTTATTACTTTTATTCAGGGTTTTAAACCCATATTTTGGTAAGGATTTGCACTAACAGTAAGCCAACTCAATCTGATTTTGACTATTTAGGCATAAGTCACACCCGAGTTATACTTGTGACTCACTAAGTCACAAGTTGAAATTATCCTTTTAAGTTTCTTTTTCATTTTTGTGTATTTATTTTGTGTCTCTTTTTATAATATGTGTTTTTTATGTTATTACATTTTTTTTGTTTATTTTGTTGTTACTTCATGTGTTTATATTTATATTTATTATATTTACATTTTCTCTTTTATAGTTTATATTATTACACATATCTGTGTTTATTTCCATTATATATATATATATATATATATATATATATATATATATATATATATATATATATATATATATATCATTACATTTATTTATTGTGTCATATCTATTTATTATATCATTTATTTTGCTTTATTTATGCATTACACATATTATATTATATTATATTATATTATATTATATTATATTATATTATATTATATTATATTATATTATATTATATTATATTATATTATATTATATTATATTATATTATATTATATTATATATGTTGATTTATTTATCATATTATATATATATATATATATATATATATATATATATATATATATATATATATATATATATATATATATAAAATATGTAATACACACACATACACACACCCTTTATTATTTAAATTTCATACATATATATATTATTTATGTTATTTATTTTATATTTATTTATTATTTCACTTTTATTTATTAATATTATGTATTTTCTTTATTTTACATCATGCATTAATGTATATTTATAAGTGCAAGTCGGTGGACATAATGTAATTAATCCATTAGATATTTTTATATACATAATTATTTTATTTTCTTTTTATTTTTATTATTCATTAAAAAGTGATGAAATAAAAAAGGGATTTTTTATTGTCAAAATGCAAAATATCACATAAAAAATATTTATAATAATTAATTAAAATTTTTTATTAATAAAGAAGGACCAATGTCATATTTTTTCCTAGAAATTATAAGTAAATAACAAGTTTTTTTTATATTGTAAAAGATTTTGTACATTATTAATTAATGTAAGAATTTTTGATAAAATGGGATCATTCATTCCTATTCTCAATCCAAAATACACAAATAAAGTTTTTTTTATAAAGATGCATGTGGAAACCAATGTTCCCACCAATAAGAGATCACAATGAACCACATGTAGATATATTTATACCATGATCCTTTACTGCTTCATGTGCCATGATTTACAACTTTTCAAAACTTATTGAGTGTCCTTTTATATTCCTTTGTATGATTATACGTGTAGGAAGAGGGATAAAGCAGTTAATTTGAAAGCCTAATTATATTGTACTAATTAAAGTTATAAATAAGAGTAAGGTTTTGAAACCTCTCTTATTTTTGCCTTATAAGGTTGGAATACTATTTTCCAATGTGTTATTACGTGGCAACTCCTTTACTTGCCTAATGGTTCCCAACGAGATGCATTTATAGTCAATTGCCAATAATGGAATATGGTAACCCGAGATGCTATCTCATGCCTTTTTAAGGTCGAAAACTCAACAAATTGGGTCAAATCCCTTGAGCATTGTAAAACGACCAATCATTTAGGTAGGAGATCTTAATTAAATCAACCCTAAAATTGGGTTTTCATCAAAAGACAAAATGATCTCTTTACCTAAGTGCTCCCTTTTCCTCTATTCTCTTTATACTTAAAAAGAATGAAAAGAAAGGCTAAAAAAAGGTATGCATGCATCAAAGCCACATTTTAAGGTCTGATAAAAAGAAGGTGGGGTCAAAATAACTAGTATCTTTTAAATCCTAGAAAATTAGGGTTGGGCCAAAAATAATCAGTATCCCTCATATCCTAAAAAGTTATGTATTTGTATCTCAGGAATGCAAGTAATGTCGAAAATTAAACTTATAATAGTTAATGGCAAGGTTGCTCCATGCTTTGAGATATTTGATGATGTCTTCAATTGGATCATGAGAACCATCAAACCTATGCCTAGTTCTTGGGATAAATAGATTATGAACTAGCTTTCTAAGCTGAGTTTGGATTTTTTAAAAGAGGTCATGACACCAGAGTGATTGGTTATTAAGGCCAAGAGTAAGGAGATGGTTTAGCTAAAGACAATAGTGACTCAAAAAGAGCCTCTATAGCCTGTATTGAAAGTTAAAGATGGCAGAGTATCAACCATTGCATTAGTTGATCTAAAGCCATATAATGAGTTTTTTTATGATGTCATTTATTTTCTTAAAATTTTTAACAAGTATACTTTTCTAGTTATATTAATAATATGAACAACTTTGCTTGTTTGTGCGATTTCCTATTTGACTGCATCATGCATAGCACTAATCATGATTATCATAATACATTTGATATTAATTCAATAAAAATTATTCCATTTAATCTCAAAATGCAAGATAACCCTAAAGAAATCTTAATTGCATCTGATATGACTTTTAAGGAAAGTTTAAAATTTGAGAAAATATTAAAGAAATATGAAAAAGTCTTTACATGGACCTATGATGACATGCTGGGGATTGACAAAGAAGTTGTAGATCATGCCATTCCAACCTACCTATATAGCAAATTGATAAAGCAAAAGCTCCACAGACTCATACCAAAAAGGGCAGAAAAAGTAAAGAAAGAAGTTCACAAGTAGATTGAAGCCAAGTTCTTAATAGAGGTTCAATATCCTACTTAGCTAACTAATATGGTTTTAGTGGCTAAAAAGGATGGGAAAGTACATATATGTGTAAATTATAGGGATTTGAACAAAGCTTGTATTAATTATGACTTTTCTTTCCCATATATAGACTTGTCAGATGATAATTTTGCAATGTATATGATGTATAGTTTTGTCAATGGATATACAAGGTATAACCAAATCTTCAATAAGATCACATACTAGATTAAAATGGCCTTCACAATAAAATGGGAGACTTATGCTTATAAGATAATGCCATTTAGGCTGAAGATTGTCAGGGTGACTTATTAAAGAATGACTGTTATGATCCTCAATGACTTGATTCATAAGGAAGTTGAGGTATGCATAGATGATATGATGATTAAGTCAGTAACCCAAAAAGGTCATTTTGAAGCATTAGAAAAGTTTTTTCAAAGGATTAATAAGTATAGCCTCGTCTCAACCCGAAGAATTGTGTGTTTAGGGGTCACCTCAAGCAAGCTTTTATGCCCTATAGTTAACTAGCGTGGAATTGATGTAGATCCAAACAAGGTGAAAGCTATTAGGAAGGTGTTAATGCTTAAGAAAAAAAAAAGAAATTTGAGGATTTCTAGGACGAGTTCAATACATTAGCAAGTTTATTTTTAAACTCACCTCTATAGTGAGCCAATCTTTAAGCTTTTACGGAAAGACCAAACGATCAAGTGGAATGATAACTACTAGAAGGTCTTTAATACAATATAAGAATATCTCCTACATCTTCCCATTATTTAACCATTAAGACCATCGAAGCTTTTAATTTTATATTTTATAGTAGAACAAAACTCAATAGGTGCTATGTTAGCTCAAGAAGATGAATCTAGAATGGAATTTACTATTCATTATATGAGCAAAAAGTTCCTTCCATATGAAGCCAAGTATGTGCATGTTGAGAAGATCTATCGAGCTATAGTATAAGACACAAAGAAGTTAAGACACTATTTCCACTCTTATTGGAAGTTGTAGCTAAGCATAATCCTCTATGATACCTTTAATTAGCACCATCTCTATTAGGAAAGATGGTAAGGTGGATCCTATTGCTATAAGAATTTGAGGTAGAGTATATCACTAGAAAGACAATCAAAGGCTGAGCATTTGTTAAGGCTTTGGCAAATCATCCACTAGAAGGAGATAAAATTGAAAATGAGTTCTCTAATGAGAATGACATAGCCATAATGGTACAAAGCTTGCGAATGTACTTTGATGGGCTACTAGCAACAAAAGAGTTGAAGTAAGGTCATTCTTATTACACCCGATGGAGAAAATTTCCTTTTGGCCAAATGAAGCTAAATATAAAGCCTGCATCTATAAATTAGAACCAATAAGAGAAGAGCAATTGGTACCATATGTGGAATATTTAAAGAGTTTGAGCAATCAGTTTGAATGTGCATTTTCAAACATATTCCTTGAGAAGAGAAACAAATGGAAAATTCTCTAGTAACCTTAGTACCTATGTGGATAATCCAAAAGGGATAGTGATGAGGTTTGTATTGATCACTAGCTCAAACGAGCCTTATTTTGAAAGTGAACAAGCTATGGATATTAAAGCAGTCAATGAGAAGTCTTTGTACTATGGCATTCAAAATTACTTGATAAGGTAAGAATTCTAGATCAAAACATGATTTAAGAGCTCTCATCTCAGTTCATCAATATAGATAGGGTTTTATACAAGAGGCAAGCTAATGGTATTCAGCTTAGCTGCCTAAATGAGAAAAAGTAAAGACGGTAATGGAAGAGATGCATGCAAGAACTTGCAAGGCCTATATGAATGGTCTGGCACTTGTAAAGAAAATCATACATTAAGGGTTCTTCTTGTAGACATCTAGTCTTGAGACAACTCAGAATAGAGTTAGCAAATGAGGATATTGTTACTCATGTTACAGATGGAGAATGGAAGTGCCATTCCTTATTTTTGGTTTTTACAAGTTTTAAAAAGATTTTTCTTGGGTTTTTCCCTTTTGCATTTTTTCAAAGCTAAAATGAGATTTTAACTGCAAAATTTAGAGCTTTTATTAACAAATGCCTGTTACTCTTAAATGGTGCTTGTTTGTCACCTGGTTTACCTTTCCCGCCTCTCATCGGTGGGCTTCTCTACCCATCTACCTTCCTAGCCATGACTCGCTTTATGTTGAGTTCGTCACTTAGTTAGCCCAAGTTATGATAAGAAAAGGTAGATTGGAGCACACTCTGATAGTTGAGACAATATGATTGGAGCACCAGTGTAGAGAAACAATTCATCTAAGTGAGCTAGGGGTGAGTGACAGGCTGGCCTTGACTCATTTGATGAGCCATACCTATCCCTTATAGCACACCTATAAATAAAGCTGAAATTTTAACCACTTTTACATCAAACATCTTAGCTGTTTAGTTAAATTTTCTCAATAGGTAATTTTTCTTTCCTTCTCCTTTTCTCTTTGTTATTATTATTTTTTATTTTTTTCTTTTTCCCATTTTTATTTTTACATAGGCAATCCCAATATTTTCCTCATGCTAACACTGGCCATTAATAAATTGTATAGACTTTTAAACGAACTTAAGTCTTGGGAAAACTCTACTGTAGCCCTTTATTCCAATATGAAATTCTTAAGGATGCTTAAACTTGACACCAACTTTCTATTAGCTGCTGGTCGATACTGGAACCCTAAATTTCAAGTCTTTAGATTTACCCATCAAGAATTATACCCCCTAGCTGAAGAATTTAATGCCATTATTGGAGAGAGATTCTCTCTCGGTATTGTACCCTATGTCCCAAATTATGTGCTGAATTATCCAAGGAAAATAATAAAGGCTCTAGGAATCTTACCATCAATAGTTCTAAGGCTGGTAACTTGAGGTGGTCCTTTTTCTCTAAGAATTCTGATCAAGGCACTGAATGACTTATCTGATTAGCCTACCTTTCATACTAGTGTCATTTTGCCAATCTACCTTGCTCGGTATTTGACATTTACCTCAGATGGTTTAACTAGCGATTACTAATTGTTTAACATTTTTTAGGGCATATGTAATGGAATGACAATGTTTCCCCTGATTTTGGTAAAAACTATCCTCAATTTGGATACAATCAGTGCTGACTCCACTGCTTTATTATCCTTTAGCCCCTATTGCTTCAGGTAACTATAGTCATTATTTTAAAGGTAATGCACCCTTTGTAGGTTTTCACACTAGCTTTTCTTAGTAGGAAATGCATCCTTTTCAAATTTTCACATATCCTTGTGCCTTATTTTTGCTTGAGGGGATTCCAACAAATCCTAGTGGCTTTTTTTAAGGTATGGTTACAAGAGAAGCTGAAGCTGTTATTAGAACCTCCTCTAAGGGTGATCAGCACATACTCTCTGAGACATTATCCTCTCAAACATTGGCTATATCAGTTTGATTCTCCTTATGAAGGTGTCGTATGGTTAGCCATGGTGGTAGATGGCGATATCAGCTTCATGTGCCCATGGTTGACTCTTCACTCTGTGACTCGGGATGGGTGTTCTAGATGTATACCACTATGTGGATTATATAGAGCCACCTTCCTTATTGTAGCTCATTGTGACAGACAACTTAGAGAATGACAAGGTAATATGACATGCCTATTGTGACACCCTTATCCTATTCATAGACTGACTCACTTTATCTTAATATTATCATCATACTGAGCCATAAATTATTCAATATAAAGACCCCTTGAAGAAAACGAATCTATCATAAAGGTTATACAATTAAAACTTTACTTTATAGATTAAGTCTCTTAGAATATTTAAGAGTTACATCCAATAATCTTTAGTACAATACATCTTTGGACATTACATATAAAATTCTTAAACCCAAAAAGAACTCAACATCAACAACTATACTTTCGAACTCTCTCTCTCTCTCTTGTGTTGGCCAACCAACTGCAAATATTAACCTTGATGTGATCTCTAATTTAGAACCTATATGAATAAAATAACCCGTGCTAAGCAATAAGGCTTAGTGGGGATACTAAAATGAAAGACAAACACTTACAGTGGTCATCAAAATCATATAACATACATCAATTGAAATAGTAAAATGACTTGTTAGAAAGAGATATATAATAAGATAAGCAATTTTAAACAACAATGTAATCCTACATTTAATTCAGCAACCTTGAATATCAACATTGATTAAAATGATCTGAACATCAACAAATATAATCTATACATAGGAAACTGAGTTATTCATGTTGTTTCATATATCATAAGCAATAGTTATACTATTATTAACTGTGTTGTATTTATACTCTAGATTAGCATGCTTACAAATATGAGAACATTCAAAAATAGTCATTTGTAATCACATTCAGCACATTTTCTATATATATATAAATATGTACATTTATTTAACATGTAATCAATGGATTAGAAAATCTTGACATACTTAACAACCTCATGAAGTAAACAATAAAAACATTTGGAAAACTTAATAGTTAACTTAGCATGCTTATATTGTATACTAACTGAGAATTCTTTATGCATTCGACTCTTTTAAGCAATTTTGAATATTTGGAACCAACTATAAATAGCATACACACACACACACAAAAACATATATATATATATATATATATATATATATATATATATATATATATATATATATATAAGTAACCTCTATTTATTTAAACTTATGAAACAATACAAGTGAATGATGTCAGACATGTAATCAAGCAATATCCTTAACTCTTGTATAATTCTTGCTTGTATGATATACTTTAATGTCGGTACTGTGCTTATAGTTTAGCCTACCCAAGTTCTAAAGGTGGATAATGGGAATGGTGGATATGCGAGGGTATCAAAGTAGGGGATATCCGAAGATATCAAAACTGTGGACCCAAACAGGTCAACTGTATGGTGGACCAATCAAAGGACCCAAACGGGGTCAGTAAACAACCCCAACGAGGTTGTGCATAATCTAATAGGATCAACTATACTTGGATCTAAAAAGGTCAATGGTTGCAGCTACAATATCCCTATAGGCACCTATCTATCCATAATTGAACTCTAGTAGCAGACAATACTATGTTCATTTTCATTTTGCATATTATACTCATACTTTACAGAGTTAATATGGCCTTTGAGCCATTAAATTTAGATTAAACAAAATCATCAGATTTATATATACCTTTATCAATGTACCAAACTTCATAATCACATATAGATCATAATGATTATATCATTTCAAAGTCAATGGATAAGTATAAGTATTTAATCATAATCAAGATATTGAAGAATCACATGTCACAAACTTATTCATATACTTGTTGCATATATATGTTTCTATAACTTCATTCAATGGTGTAGAATTATCCATCCCATATTATAGCAATTATGTATTTTCACTCATCAATGGAAAACTAAAGCAGTCAAACATACATAGTTCACTTTAAAAGAATAACTGACCTTAAGCGTGATCCCAGGCTCAACATGTATAAAACTGCACTTTAAAGTATCTCTAAATTATCTAGCATAAGCTTTATTAATAAACTTGCTAGATGAGTTAATTTGTGACCTTTTTATACACTCCGATTGCTAAGAAGGTTGCATTAATTAATTACAAATCCAGTCATTTACTATTATAAGAGTTTATTCAACCAAGCTTGCAAATACATTAAACTTATAGCTGTAAATAAACCTAGGATATGATAAGAGTTAAGTACACAATTACATCTCTTCAACACCTATCATAGCAAGGACAATAGCATTCAGGTGAGGTAGCTATAGAGGCTATAGTATCGATTATGTATTATTACAATTCAGTTGCTTCAAAAACTATTCCATGCCAATACACTTCTTATAATCGAATTAATGAGACTATATACATTAACATATCATAATATTATAACACCAAAAATATATAGAAACTTTGTTTATGTCTTTATTGAAATAGTGAACTAAGAGTTAGTTACATCTTATTTCATGCCCGTTCAAGTGCTCATCACAAAATATGCCTCATTCATAAAACTTTACAATATAACTCATCATGTATTTGATTATGTAAAAAGATACATAATCCCTAGCGTATTCATATGTATTCATATAGAAATATGAGTACCGTTATTTAAATATACGTATCATTAAGTCCATATACTTAAATATGTTGTCATTAGGCATCACATATGTTCATGGTCATGCTATAACACCACTTATTCCATAGTATAAATGCATGTTCATATATACATATGTGTGTGTGTGTGTGTATACCCTATCATAGAAGTACATACATGTAAGTATATTCGCATATAACCAGTATATACATAAGTTTGGTCATATATGAATAACTGATATTACTATCATTTGTCTTTACCTATGTACACATATATAAACACACACACATATATATACCACACCTTTATCAGTGTTCATATCACATGCCACTATTGAACTTTATACGTAGGCAATACTTTAATTGATTCTTTTTTTCATGAAACATATTCATTCTGACCTTATGTAATTGAAATGTGTCTATATTCATATAACATTTGATTCCTCACTATGACATATTTTTATATGCATCAATCATATGACTTTCATATCTTTTTAACTTACTTTCAATAGCTATCTCATGTATGCATAACATGCCCTTTCAATCAAGTAGTGGAACATACTTATTTGGTTGCTCTTCATAACACATGATGGAATATGACATGGTATGCACATATAGATCACGCAGCGGAAAACAAAAAAAAATTGATCATACATGCCATACAATTCCATGACAAGAATTGAAACATGTAATTTTAGGGTTTTAAAACTTACAACTTTAGATGCCTTTAAAAATTGATTTTGATGATGACTAGCAACCAAGGAGGATATCTTAGCCTTAGACCTTCACCACCAATGCCAAGGAATAGCCTTTACGCAACTCCTCTCTATTCTCACACACACACTTGCAAAGATAGCTTAAAAACCGAGATTGCTAGCTCTCAAAATAAGTATTGTGTAATGGCTATGGTTTGAAGCTACAAGACTTGATCTTGTACTTCTTTTAGGTGCTATTAATACCCAAGAACACAAGAGAATGAGGAACAATCCTTTCTCCTTGTGAAAATTGGCCAAAAGAATTTTGTGAGAGAGAGAGAGAGAAGTTCACGCCAAACCCATAGAAAAACTAGGGTTTCACGTTTTTTTTCTTTTTCAATATATATTATCTCATTTTGTAAGTGATTAATCTAAAATCTACTACCTCAAGATAATTTATTTTAGCCTTAATCACTTCCTTAAAATAAGTAATATATATTGATTCAAACTCTTTTGATTTAATCCAAGATAAACCATAAGACATTTAATCAAACAATATCACTTAATTAAACTCATGCATGTGCCAAAATTCCTTGGCATTTCTCTAGGAATTTTGACCACTTCTACATCTAATTAAGTGATTTAATTTGATTATAACTCTTTTAGGCTTTAATACTCAATTAATTAAATTAATACAAGATAATTAATTAATTGAAATTAAACCATGTGGGCTGAATTTCTCTCTCTCATGGGCCAAGGTCCAATAGCATTTATAATGCCCATTATATACATTAATTTGACTTTAATTAAAAGCCCAAATTAATGCCCAATGCTTTATTTAAATATTTTAAACCCAATGGTTTGTGTGTGATCCTATAGGTCCATTTAATGTTGGCAATGATTAATAAATTAATTCAAAGGCTATATATATTCTCTAGCAAGATATTATAGCATTCCAAATTAAATAAAAATGCATATGGCATTTAGTGACCTAATGCAATTTTGCATAGTCCCTTACCCATAAATATCATAATTAATACAAGGCATGGAACTAGTCATCCTTATATATATTAATTCCTTTCTTGATATTCCAGTGACACTAAACTCTCAGATAAATAATGATTACTCATTATTTCATCTCGGTATGGCCATACACTTCTCAGTTCACTGATCAAGTGGCCGATGTATTTTCTCTCTTATAGAAAGGGGTAATCCCTTCACTTCTCTCATGCTCTCTAACATGAATCAATGCATACCCGTACTTGTCACTCTGTTACGAGCACGTTAGGTGTATGTCAAAGCACACAGTAATTCATAAAGAGTTTCATAGAGATTTTAGGTTTAAGAACTCCGATACAAAACTTACATGTGAGAAATACTTATGACTTGTACCATATAGTGTTCTCATGAGTGGATCGAATCCAGATACCATGTTCTAAACATGTATCCATGATCTCTGATTAACACTCTTATCCTTATGATCTGTAAGACAGAACTCAACTTATCAGAGAGAGCATACTAGTCTTAATTCATTTGTTATTCCCATAACAATGACTGATTAGGGATATTTAGAATGAAGTCTCATTTGTTTCATGGTTTTACAACTATGTGCCTCACACATGATAACTTAAACTGAAACAACATTCTTGGATAGTTCTATCAATTGATATGCATAGGAATACAATAGATAAAACAAATGCCTCATTTATTAACTAAAGTGTTTTATTACAATGTATTGGGGCTAGGGCTTACACTAATAATCTCCCACTAGCACTAGTCCCAATTGGGTCATAGCCTTAAGATCGAATGCTCTCAAATGAGCTTCGTGCAGATTTGGACGCAACTGTTTTGTCAAAGGATCTACTACATTGTATTCACTTGCTATCTTGCTAACCTTGACATCCCCACGATCAATGATTCTCTGATCAGGTGGTACCTCCTGAGTATGTGTTTGGATTTCTGGTCTGATTTGGGCTCATTGGCCTGTGCAATGGCCCTGTTGTTGTCACAAAAAATTTCTAATGGATCTAGGATGCTTGGGACCACTCCTAATCCAAAAATGAAATTTTTTAATCCAAATAGCCTCTTTTGCAGCCTCACTCGCTGTAATATATTCAGATTATGTAGTTGAGTCGGCAACGGTCTCTTGCTTCGAGCTTCTCCAGCTAACAACACTACCGTTCAAAACAAAAACAAACCAGAGTGCTGGTCTGAAAAACAGGCATCAGCATACTTGTATGACGAGCTCTTCTTGACCACCATACACCAAGAAGTGATCCTTAGTCCTTCGCAGGTACTTTAGAATCCCTTTTACAGCAGACCAGTACTTCTCACTAGGGTCTTGCTGAAACCTACTGGTTATACTCAGGGCATGCGCAACATCCAACCTAGTACATAACATAGCGAACATGATAGATCCAATAGCAGATGCATATGGGATTCTACTCATGTTGTCCCTTACCTTTTTGGTTTTAGGGCACTGTTCTTTAGTCAAAGGAACTCCCAAAGCCAAAGTTATGAACCCTTTCTTTGAGTCTCCCATACTAAAAAGCTTTAGTACTTTGTTAATGTACTTTTCTTGACTTAGTCCCAACAGTCGATTCGATCTATCTCTATAGATTCTAATACCAAGTATTGTCTCGGCTTCACCTAAGTCTTTCATTGAGAAACATTTTCCCAACCATTGCTTAACCTTTTGCAATGTTGGAATGTCATTCCTAATGAGAAGGATGTCATCCACATATAGGACCAGAAATACTACTATGCTCCCACTAACCTTCTTGTACACACAAGGCTCATGCTTGGGATTGACAAAACCCTCAAGTTGTGTCATATACACATCCTCACATAAATTTTCATTGAGAAAAGCAGTTTTGACATCCATTTGCCATATCTCATAATCATGATATGCAGCTATGGCAAGCAAGATCCTAATGGACTTGAGCATGACTACAGGCGAAAAGGTCTCGTCATAGTCTACACCATGAGTTTTTTGAAAACCTTTTGCTACTAGTCTACCTTTGTAGGTCTTATCAGCTTTGAGTTTAAATAACCACTTGCATTCAATTACCTTAACACCTTTCGGTGGATCAACCAAAGTCCAAACCTGGTTATCGTACATTGATTGCATTTTAGATTTCATGGCTTCAAGCTAATTTTCCAAGTCTGGGCTTTCAATAGCTTCTCGGTAGGTAGTAGGATCCTCACGATCTACTAACTCAATAGTGTCACTGTCGGTGATTAGAAATCCATATCTCTCAATCTCCTGACGTACCCTACCGAACCTTCTAGGTACTTGTGTAATGGGTTCTTGTTCCACAACTGGTTGTGAACTTGATCCCACTTCCAACTCATCCTCTATAGGAGTTTGTGGTGCTTGAATTTCTCCAAGTTCTACTTTACTCCCACTGTCTTTCTTGAGAAGGAACTCCTTTTCCAAGAAAACAGCCCTGCGAGCAACAAATACTTTGTTCTCGGCTTGTGAGTAAAAGCAGTATCCCTTTGTTTCTTTGGGATAACACACAAATAAGCAGACAGTGGATTTGGACTCTAGTTTGTCAGATGTTAATTTCTTAACATGTGCTTCACAGCCTCAAAACCTGAGAAATGACATATTGGGTTCTTTCCCAGTCCATACCTCGTATGGTATCTTCTCAACTGCTTTAGTTGGAGTACGGTTTAGTAGAAATGCAGTAGTTTCTAATGCATAACCCCAAAAAGAGATAGAAAGATTTTCTTAACTCATCACAGATCCAACCATGTCCAACAGAGTTTGATTTCTCCTTTCGGACACACCATTCCATTGTGGTGTTCCAAGAGGAGTGAGCTGTGAAATAATACCACACTCCTTTAGATGACTGTCAAACTCTTGGCTTAAGTATTCGCCACCTTGATCTGATCGAATGGCTTTTATACTTTTGCCAAGTTGTTTTTCTACTTTGTTCTTAAACTCTTTGAATTTCTCAAAAGTTTCAGATTTGTACTTCATTAGATAGACATAGCCATATCTACTGAAGTCATCTGTGAATGTCACGAAGTAGCTAAAACCACCTCTAGCTTGTGTACTTAATGGTCCACATACATCAGTATGTATTAGTTCCAATAAGCCATTAGTCCTTTCACCTTTCTTGTTAAAAGGACTCTTTATCATTTTTCCATGCAAATATGGCTCGCATGTATCATAAGACTCTAAGTCGAATGACCCAAGCACTCCAGTTTGTGGAGTCTGAAAATGCATTTTTCGTTTGCATGTCCTAAACGACAATGCCAAAAGTAAGTAGGGTTCAATTCGTTTGATTTAACCCTCTTTGTATTAATGTTGTATATGGACTCTTTGTTTTGTAAATCAAGGATATAAATGCCATTTTGCAACATGGCATTGCCATAAGAAATGCCTTGGTAAAGAATATGAGCATTGCCATTTTTAATAACAAAATCAAATTCATCCAAATCCAAACATGAAACTGAAATAATGTTTCTGCTCATAGCAGGAACATAATAACAATTTTTCAAAACTAAACAAAGTCCAGAAGGTAAAGTGAGTTGATAGTCGCCTATCTCCATGGCAACAACTCATGCTCCATTCCCCACATGGAGGTCCACTTCATTCTTTCCAAGTAACCGCCTATTTCTTAGCCCCTGCACATTTGAACAAATGTGAGAACCACAATCGGTATCCAATACCCAAGTGGTAGAAATAGAAAGGTTAATCTCAACAACAAAAATACCAGAACTGGACGCCTTGACTCCATTCTTCTTTTGTTCTTCCTTGAAGAGAGCACAATTCTTCCTCCAATGCCCTATCTTGTTGCGATGGAAGCAAGTGCTCTCACTTTCTTTGAGCTTCTGCGCCTTGGGCTTGGATTGGGCCTGAGGTGGACTCCCACTTGACTTGAACCGAGCCAGGTCATTCTTGGGTTTTTCCTTTCCCTTTCCCTTTCCCTTAGCGGGTCCTTTTTTAATACCCCCTTGAACCATCAATACGGGATTGGTCTTTCGAATGTTCTCTTTAGCATTGTTAAGCATCCTGTGGAGCTCAGTGACTGACTTGTTCATTGCATGCATGTTATAATTCATCACAAATGGATCATAATCATCAGTCAATGATCCTAAGATCAAGTTAGTGGCCAATTCCTTTGGCACTTGTACCTCAAGCTTCTCAAGAGTATCAAGATACCCTTTCATCTTGAGTACATGGGTACTAACAGGAGTACCCACAGCCATCTTACAAGAAATTAAGGCCTTTGTTGTAACGAACCTCTCGTGACGAGCTTGCTCTTGGAACATCTCCTTGAGGTACACCATGATCGCATAAGCCTCTTGGTCCATAAATTTCTTTTGCAAGTCAAGCACCATAGTTGTAATGCCCCAAATATTTGAAATTTCCATGCATGACATGTGTAAAGTGTGAATAGTTAACTTAGGTTGAGTTTTGGAGTAATTAGAGTTGAGTAGAACAGGAAATTTAAAAAGAATGTACCGTTAATCATGCCCGAGCCGAGAAACCCGAAAATGGGAAACCCATTGGCAATATGAATTTAATATAAAATATGAAAGTAATGTTAAGTGGAGTACGGTGATACAATTTGAGTGAAAATTGAGGTCAAATAGGCCTCCAAAAGGGTATTCATTGATGACATCTTGGTATATTCCAAGACACCTGAGGAGCATGATCAACATTTGAGAATCGTGTTGCAGACCTTAAGAGACAAGCAGTTATATGCCAAGTTCAGTAAGTGTGAATTTTGGCTAAACGAAGTTGCTTTTCTTGGTCATGTAGTTTCAGCAGAAGGTATCAAGGTAGATCCCAAGAAGATTGAAGCTATTCTTGAATGGCAGCCACCCAAAAATGTTCTAGAACTTCGAAGCTTCCTTGGGTTAGCTAGTTATTACAGGCAGTTCGCGAAGGGATTCTCTATGATAGCTTTTTCGCTCACCAGATTACTATAAAAGAATGCTAAGTTTGAATGGACTAAATGATGTCAAGAAAGCTTTGAAGAGTTGAAAAGAATGTTGACGGAAGCTCCTATACTTACTCAACCTACTTTAGATAAACCTTATGTTGTTTATAGTGATGCCTCCCGGAATGGGTTAGGATGTGTGCTTATGCAAGAAGGAAAGGTTGTAGCTTATGCATCCAGGCAACTAAAACAACATGAAAGAAACTACCCTACGCATGATTTGGAGTTAGCAGCCATCATGTTTGCCTTAAAGGTTTGGAGACACTACCTTATGGGGAGAAATGTTACATCTATATCGACCATAAAAGCTTAAAATATCTCCCTACACAGAAGGAGCTCAACTTGAGACAGAGGAGATGGTTGGAGCTTATCAAAGACTATGATTGTTTGATAGACTATCATCCTGGCAAGGCAAATGTAGTAGCTGATGCTCTTAGTAGAAAACACTTGATGTCAATGCAAGTAATGAAAGTAAAGCTAGATGTGGCACAAGATGGGGCATTAGTAGCTGAAATGCAATTGAAGTCCAATCTTTTATAGCAAGTGAAAGCTGCTCAATAACAAGATGACAGATTAGCTTCTATCATTTCACATCCTCAGACTCAGGCAGGCAAAAGTATTGAGTTTGCTTTGGGTCGTGATAACTGCTTGTATTACAAAGGCAGAATTTGTGTACCTAATGATACAGAGCTGAAGAAGAATATTTTGACTGAAGCACATAGTAGCCATTATGCCATCCACCCAGGTAGTAACAAAATGTACCAGGAGTTGAAGACACTTTTCTGGTGGCCGGGTATGAAGAGAGAAATAGCTGATTTTGTGACTAGATGTTTGGTTTGTCAACAGGTAAAAGCCGAGCATCAAGTTCTTTCAGGCTTATTGCATCCCATTACCATACCAGAATGGAAGTGGGAACGAATCACTATAGATTTTATGTCGGGGTTGCCACTTACCAGGAAGCAACATGATTCCATCTGGGTGATAGTTGACAAAATGACCAAATCTACTCATTTTCTTCCAGTGAGGTCAGATTTTCCTTTATCCAGACTTGCAAAAATCTATATAAATGAGATTGTGAGACTCCATGGTGTGCCCATTTCTATAATTTCAGATAGAGATCCACGGTTCACCTCCAGATTTTGGCAAAAGCTTCAGAAAGCATTGGGAACCCGCTTGGACTATAGCACTGCTTTTCATCCACAGACAGATGGTCAGTCTGAGCGGGTAATACAAATATTGGAGGATATGCTGCGATGTTGTGTTTTAGAATTTGGGGGCAGTTGGGAGAAGTATCTACCACTTGCAGAGTTCTCTTACAACAACAGTTATCAGTCTAGTATTAAAATGGCTCCATATGAAGCATTGTATGGGAGGAAGTGCAGAACACCCCTATGCTGGACAGAATTAACTAAAAGCAAATTGGTAGGGCCAGATTTGATCAAAGAAACTGAAAAGAAGGTGAAGTTAATCCGAGATAACTTAAAATCAGCTACAGACCGATAAAAATCATATGCAGATCTGAAAAGAAAGGACATAGAGTTTAATGTGGGAGACAAGGTGTTTTTGAAAGTCTCTCATTGGCGGAAAGTTCTTCGATTTGGCAAGAAAGGTAAGCTCGGTCCCAGATTCATTGGTCCTTATGAAATAATACTTGTGGGACCAGTGGCTTATAGATTAAAGCTGCCATTAGAGTTAGAAAGGATCCATGATGTATTTCATGTCTCAATGCTACGAAGATATCGTTCAGATCCTTCCCATGTCATTACACCGGATGAACTTCAGTTAAGGTCTGATTTATCATATGATGAAGAACCAATACAGATTTTAGCTCGAGAAATCAGACAATTGCGAAATAAACAAATCCCCTTGGTCAAAATACTTTGAACGCGCCATAATGTAGAGGAGGCTACATGGGAGCCTGAAAAAGCCATGAGACAGCAATATCCTCACCTATTCAGCTTAGGTAAATTTTGAGGACGAAATCTTATTTAGAGGGGGAGTACTGTAACGCCCCAAAATATTTGAAATTTCCATGCATGACATGTGTAAAGTGTGAATAGTTAACTTAGGTTGAGTTTTGGAGTAATTAGAGTTGAGTAGAACAGGAAATTTAAAAAGAATGTACTGTTAATCGTGCTTGAGCCGAGAAACCCGAAAATGGGCAACCCATTGGGCAATATGAATTTAATATAAAATATGAAAGTACATGTTAAGTGGAGTACGGTGGTACAATTTGAGTAAAAATTGAGGTCAAATAGGCCTTCAAAAGGGTAAACAAAGAAAAATTTCCTGAGTCGGCGTAGGTTTGACTAGAAATTTTGACTGAATATTGGGAGACCTTAGAGATCTCCGATTGACTTAATATTTTAAATATATGTCATAAATAGTGTAGTGACGCTCAGGGAACTAGAAAATAGCAATTCTGGCAAATCTGTAATTTCTGGTCTCGAACGGGCTGCACAAGCCATCAAAGCTAAAAGTATATCGAAACAAAGTTGAAATGAGCTGAAATTTTTACCATATATTATTGAATATATTGTGACACTCTAGGTAAAATTTCAGAGCATTCTAAATTCCAGATCAAAAGCTCGATTTTCGAGGTGAAAAACCGAAATCGGGCCATTTGAGGAGTCAAAATCGTGAATCTGACCATGAAAATTCATGGAGATCATTATTGTTAAGCTGTGATCATGTGTGTCCAATATTAGGACAGTAGAATGTGTGTGCATGCTTGAATGAGTGACATATGGCATTATTTAAAGCCATTAGATTCAATAGTTGCAAGGTGAATCTTGGCCTTTCCTTTGGTACACTTAAAAAACCATAAATAAGAACCAAAATATCAGAAAATTTCTGGAATTTTTGGCCATCTTCTCCTCCTTTCTTGTGAAAATCCGAAATTCACCATTTCTTCTCTCATCTCACCATTTTCTTCTAACCAAGCCTTATTCCTTTGAATTTCCAGCCCAAAAATTTACTCTAGACTCAGAATTTATCCCTCTATAACTTAGTAAGAAGATGGTATCAAAATGAGTCCAAGAACTTTAAGATAAAAGGTAGGAGAAAGTAAGATAAATTTTGTGATTTTGTGAGAATTAGATGAGATATGTGGGAGAATTTTTATGAGCATGTATATATTGATTAGGAGAGTTGATTTATAGCTTTAAATGGCTTAATATTGTGGTAAAAACTCATAATTCTTCCTTTGTAAATTTTGGCTATTAGAAGAAAAAAAGAAGAAAAGGCAAGTTTACAAGGATAAAGGAAAGGAGAAGGTGTAATCAGCTCTTTTCCAGCAATTTGGAGGTTAGTGGATGCAAATTACCTTTAATTTCACTAATTTACTTGAATTTTCCCTAATTTTTCTATTATGTAACTATGTCATAGGGCTTAAGATAGTGAATTAATTTAATATTAATCAATAATATGCTAAAATAAGTAATTAGAGACTTAAATAAATTAAGAAAATAAAAATTAAGTAGTGCTTACCTTAGTAGCCAAATTAGGATACTAAAGGTACCTTAATGCAAACTATTTGAAATTTGGGCAATTGATGTTATTTAATCTATTTAGTGCATGAGAAATGAAAATATGCTAGATAAAATGAAAAATGATTATTAGGGAACATTATGTCATAGTTACATAATGTAAAAAGTTGATGAAACTTGTAAACTTTTATGTGTAATTATCATTTATCACCATATAGTGACCTAAAATGGACATAAAATAATGTATGGCATTAATTTGGAGAAAAGAATAAATTGTAAGTGGCAAATTCTTTGATGGCCGAATAGCAACTCTAATTAAAATAATATGTTTTGTTTAAATTCTTGTGATATAAAGCTTTTCTATGATGAATGTGCAATTAATGAGCTTATTTGAATAAGTTTGGGAGCATAATGTGATTAAAATAAAGTAATAAGAATAAATAATAACAAAAAAATAAGAAAAGATAAAATTTAATAATGCCCTTAGTGTACAGTGGGTAATTCCAGCTCTTGGATAGTATGGCTAGCCATAGAAATTTATTCCGCATGATACCATGAGCCTATGAGATAATTGTTATAAAAAAATGACTATGAGATATAAGATAGGATAGCCGGCGTATTATATGCATTAGTACTGAGGCTTTGGTGTCGCACCTAGTGGTGGGATCCCTCCAGTACACCATATTTACGTCCTGTTTATCCAGTTTGTGGTTCTCCACTGGTGTCACCTAGGGGCGAAAGAGTAATTTTGCATAAAAATTGGAATAAAAGAGTAATTATAATGAAAATTATGCCATATTAATAAATATGAAATAAATAATGTAAAAAAATGAGATCAATATGATAATTAAGGGAAAATTAGTAATTACGCAATTAAGCGAGGGTAAAATGGTGATTTGAAACAAAAAGAGTGATTAAGGAAGTTAAAATGGCTAAATGAAGAAAAAGGGTAAAATCGTAAATAGTTAAAAGTTTAGGGACTAAAATATAAATTTACTATTATTAAGGAATTTGAAGGATTAAAAATATAATTTGTACATTAGAAATTAAATAAAAGTCAAACGAAGTCAAATGAGTCAAATTTGAAATCAAATTGAAGAAAAAGTCAACGTAGGGACTTAATTGCAAATTTTTATAAAGTTTAGTAAATAGTTAAAATAAGATAGGAAAATTTAATATTATAATAATTCAAACTAATTAATGGAGGGAAAGAAATAGAAATTGAGTAACTTGATTAAATTACATTTTTTAAAAATAAAGTAATAATTTGAGTTAAATTAATTACTAATATTTAGTTAATGAAATTTTTATGTAATTGCATCCAACACTGAGCGACTATATTGCTCAGCGTGTAGTTTTATTTGACTGCACGCAGGGACAGGTACAGGGAGACTTACAGTGAGAAGCAGAATTTTGGTGGCATGTACCTAAGAATTTTGGTTATGTACAATAATTAAGATTTATAAATTATTATGTAAGCATAATTGAAGTTACGTTGTGGTTTTGTAAATTAAATTTTTTATGCATACTATTTGAGATGTGTTGATGTATGATGAATTTAGAAGTGTTTGAGTTGATTGAATGGAGTTCAGGTGTAAGGAGGATTGAATTAGGGAGTGTATTTTGACATTTGCAGGTTTTGGGATTTTAAATTATTAGACGTTATGCCGCCAAAACTTTTTATAAATTATTTAGACATTAGAAGGTTATTAAAAGAAATTATATTAGGTAATTTTTTTTAAAGGAGAGCGTTACAATAGTGGCCAGCATCAGACAGGTCACATCATTGGAGTCGCTCTTCTTGGTCTCAAAAGTTTCCTTTTGAACCGCAGAGGCATTCCTAGCAAGTTCTTCAGGCAATGGTGCATCCAAAACATATGACTTTTTCTCTTGTTTAAGAACTATTCTTAAGTTTTGAGACCAGTCTATGAAATTGGTGCCATTCAATTTATCCTTTTCAAGGACCATTCGCAATGAGAAATTGTTGTTTGAAAATGCCATTTTCAATCTACAATAAAATTTAGCAAGATTAAATGAGGTCTTATTTATAATCCCACAAACCGAATTAATATCCCTTTAAATAATTCGCGTTAGTGATTTAATGTGGGCCAAGATCCACTTTTCACAACAACTTATTAGTCAAGCTGAGCTTGTACACCTAACAAGTTAAGTTACTTAGGTAGGAAAAACTCCAATCATGTCTCGTACATGACTCTTGGATCAAATGGGCTAACATCTTAAGATGTTATAGCACAAACCCATTTATTAGTTGCCTAGGTCCGGGCATCCCTTTCCATGTTAAGTCCAACCTACATTCATAACCCATGCCTCACAAAGATAATCAGGCGCATCTAGGACTCCTAGTCTACGTGACCGATGATCGATGCCTTGACATGTTTCGAATTAGGAAGGCTACTTTGTGACTTACTATTTTTAGGGATTCATTTTATTACGGCTTACATGGCATACGCTTTGTCATCCATTCATAGCATGCATATATAAATAATTGCATAAAGTAAAGCATAACAAACATGGGCCCAAAAACCTACAACTAAGATTATATACTATTACATAAGAATCTTCGAGTTAGGCTTCTCCACTCCGGTGGGCTTCGTCTTGATTTACAAAGTCTTCAAGTATATTATATTCTAAGAAATAAATGAAACTTTTACAATAAAACATAATGGCTCGCAGGCCATATTTAATTACAAAACCCAGGGCCCATGAATGCACCATGCATATCCATTCATCACACCAAACAAGCAAATAAATATACATAATATTCTTGGATCAAACAAAGTCCAATTTTAATTAATTTAGCCAAGCCCATTAATGGAAATTGCGTACTTGAACCTTTAAGAGATGATCCCGTGATGGACCTGGGCCGAAGCCCAATAGACTAAATCCTCTTATTGAATAAGTTCTCTTAAAAGCCCAAAACACAAACTAGTTAGATTTGTGCTATAAATCAATTCTAGTATAATTTTCAATTTTGCCATTTTTAATTTTATGTCATACAGCCCATAAATATTAAAAATACATATAATATGTACCAACATGAATTAAAACATAAAATCATGAAGAACATATACATGATACACGACATGCATATAAAAACAAACAAATAACAAAACTAGTTGTTTAATGCTTATGTGACGCCACAAAAATGCACAAATACTTAAATCAATTTTATGAATCATTTAATAATTTAAATAAGGTCATAAATATTGATTTAATATTCTGTACCAATCTGATCCAAATGTGTTTTTACCATTTTAATCAAAACAAAACAAACAATGCTGATTAAACATGTAACAAACACAAACTAGTCATAGTTTTAAGTGATTTAAAAATTAATCAATTAAATTTGTCATGGACCAGAATTAAAACCAAATTTAAAATATGTCCATACCTGATATTTAACCTTTAAAAATCACTTACAAACATGCCAAAAACGTTTTTACATATAATATGTAAAACTAGTTGTTAAACTAACAATTAACATGCCAAATAACACCTAGTTTTAATATTAACATGTACCATCAGGTATTATCAATTAAATCCGACCATTAACAGCTCCTATAAAATCTTAGGACATTATATTAACATGTCATATTAATTATAATACCCATATAATCATTTAAAATCGTTTTTACATCAAAACAATGCAAAAAACTCAAAACAGAAAATTTCTGCATTGCATGTATTTAAAATAACGATTTTTGATTAATTATTTCATGCATCTAAAGCACTAAAATAAGCATGATTAGGCTCTGATACCACTGATGGAATATGACATGGTATGCACATATAGATCATGCAGCAGAAAACAAAAAAAAAATTGATCATACATGCCATATAATTCCATGACAAGAATCGAAACATGCAATTTTAGGGTTTTAAAACTTACAACTTTAGATGCCTTTAAAACTTGATTTTGATGATGACCAGCAACCAAGGAGGATATCTTAGCCTTATACCTTCACCACCAATGCCAAGGAACAACCTTTACGCCACTCATCTCTATTCTCGCACACACACTTGCAAAGATAGCTTACAAATCGAGATTGCTAGCTCTCAAAATAAGTATTGTGTAATGGCTATGGTTTGAAGCTACAAGACTTGATCTTGTACTTCTTTTAGGTGCTATTAATACCCAAGAACACAAGAGAATGAGGAACAATCCTTTCTCCTTGTGAAAATTGGCCAAAAGAATTTTGTGAGAGAGAGAGAGTTCACACCAAAACCATAGAAAAACTAGGGTTTCACATTTTTTCTCTTTCAATATATATTATCTCATTTTGTAAGTGATTAATCTAAAATCTACTACCTCAAGATAATTTATTTTAGCCTTAATCACTTCCTTAAAATAAGTAATATATTTTGATTCAAACTCTTTTGATTTAATCCAAGATAAACCATTAGACATTTAATCAAACAATATCACTTAATTAAACTCATGCATGTGCCGAAATTCCTTGGCATTTCTCTAGAAATTTTGGCCACTTCTACATCTAATTAAGTGATTTAATTTGATTATGACTCTTTTAGGCTTTAATACTTAATTAATTAAATTAATACAAGATAATTAATTAATTAAAATTAAACCATGTGGGCTGAATTTCTCTCTCTCATGGGCCAAGGTCCAATAGCATTTATAATGCCCATTATATACATTAATTTGACTTTAATTAAAAGCCCAAATTAATGCCCAATGCTTTATTTAAATATTTTAAGCCTAATGCTTTGTGTGCAATCCTATAGGTCCATTTAATGTTGGCAATGAATTAATAAATTAATTCAAAGGCTATATATATTCTCTAGCAAGATATTATAACATTCCAAATTAAATGAAAATGCATATGGCATTTAGTGACCTAATGCAATTTTGCATAGTCCCTTATCTATAAATATCAAAATTAATACAAGGCATGGAACTAGTCATCCTTATATATATTAATTCCTTTCTTGATATTCCAGTGACACTGAACTCTCAGATAAATAATGATTACTCATTATTTCATCTCGGTATGGCCATACACTTCTCAGTTCACTGATCAAGTGGCCGATGATATTTTCTCTCTTATAAAGAGGGGTAATCCCTTCACTTCTCTCATGCTCTCTAACATGAATCAATGCATACTCGTACTTGTCACTCTGTTACGAGCACGTTAGGTGTATGTCAAAGCACACAGTAATTCATAAAGAGTTTTATAGAGATTTTAGGTCTAAGAACTCTAATACAAAACTTGCATGTGAGAAACACTTATAACTTGTACCATGTAGTATTCTCATGAGTGGATCAAATCTAGATATCATGTTCTAAACATGTATCTATAATCTCTGATTGACACTCTTGTCCTTATGATCCGTAAGACAGAACTCAACTTATCAGAGAGAGCATACTAGTCTTAATTCATTTGTTATTCCCATAACAATGACTGACTAGGGATATTTAGAATGAAGTCTCATTTGTTTCAAGGTCTTACAACCATGTGCCTCACACATGATAACTTAAACTGAAACAACATTCTTGGATAGTTCTATCAATTGATATGCATAGGAATACAATAGATAAAACAAATGCCTCATTTATTAACTAAAGTGTTTTATTACAATGTATTGGGGCTAGGGCTTACACTAAAAACACATACCTCACATATGAAATTATATAACATGTCATAACATTCAATTGCATTTTATCATATAATTCAATGGATTCTTTGGTCATAATTTAACTATACATATATCAACACTTTGCTTATATGTGTTCTTGGCATGCTATAGTGTTTTCCATAATTTGTAGATATACTAAGATAGCATAGCAAGTTCTCTCAGCCAAAAGCATGGCAATAAATGAAGGATACATGCTACATAGGCAAGTCGCGTGTGCGACAGGGACGAAATTAATAGACCGCATATACTACATTATCGCAAGCACAATCGAAGCAAAAATAAAAGTCCACCTATACTGAATTATTGCGAGCGTGACAGATGCAGATTACACAATTCCAATATCCTTTCAGTAATAACAACTCTTGTAAGGATTCCCTTTCATGCATAAATAACTTGCTCAAGTTTACACCATTTTATTCTGAGTTTCATACATTAATAATTCATAGTACTTCCATCATTTTTGACATGCATTAGCATTTTTAGATTCTAATCAAAGACCTCAATTTGCATGCATTTGAAAGAGTAAGAAGATCCATCTAAACTCAAAATCACACAAATCCCATATCTTGGCCGAAATTCCCTTTTTACTTTCAATTTTGTACCTTTCCTTTTTCCTTTGTTCTTTCCTCCTTCTTGTTCTCCTTTAACAACAATTTCATCCATTAACACAAACTTCCAACATTTTACTTAATCCACCATTAACCAAATAAGGAGAAGAGGAAGAAGAAGAGATGAATTATCAAATTAAGATATTTACCTTATTGCTATACACACTTAATTGCTCTTGAATAATCAACATGTAACCTTCAATTATTTATCTTTAGTAATAATGAAAGAGAATAAAATAGGTATTCCTCTCTTCTAATTTCCGATTCACTCTCCTCTCTCTCTTAGATTTCTCTTTCTTTCCACTAGTAAATGGCTATTTATAATGGCTAGAGAAAATTCCCTTTTAAATCCCTCCATTAATTACATGTCCCACTAAAACCTCACATTTTCTTGCATGTTTTACATTGACCCCTCCATTTCTTGTATGTTATAAATTGACCTATCCATTTATTTCTTCTCTTAAATCAACCTCTCAAATCTTTATTTTATTCACATTTGACCCTTAAGATGCCCTATTTACAAATTGACCCCTAAATTCATACTTCATACTTTAATTACACCTTTATAAAATTCATATGCAATAAAGAAGCTATGTGATATTTTTTATATAGAACTAGAAAACTTTGAGCATGAAAAATAAACTATTATGCTTATATTAATATCATTACATAAAATGCATACATTTTAGTTTGATTTCATTACACATGATCATTATTTGGCATTAAGCTCAAAAATACAAGATCTTATCTAATCTCGAGTTAAATTTGAAAAGCATCAAGCTCATGTTATCAATTAGCTCTCTTAGGTTTCATAAATGACCATTTTCAGTCAACCCCCAATTTTTTCCTAGCATGCCTTTTTTCGGTTTCACCCTGCAAGGTACCCAATTTTAGCAAGTTGCTTTTTTTTCAACCAATAGGGTTATATTCTATTCTTTTGATTTTAGCCTCAACCATAAAACCTTTTTAATTTGTTGATGTTGATTGGCTCCTTAAGCTCATTTCCATCACTATCAGTTAAGGTTGTTGCTCATTGTGACAATAGTTCCTTCAACATGTAAGGACCTTTCTAAATGGGCCTGAATTTGCCATGATAATTGGGGACACTTGGTCTTATCTTTTTAAAGACCAAATCACCCTTTTTTTATATTGTGCTTTCTAACTTTCTTCCCAAATGAATGAGCTAGTATCTTTTAATAGATCTAATTGTGATAATAGGCCTACATCCGATTCTCATCTAGCAAGTTAAATTATAACAACCTTTGTTGTCCCCATTCTACTTTTGGTAATTTGGATTCTAAGGCTACCCTTAAGGATTGGAGTTTAACCTTTATAGGTAACACTGCTTTTATTCCATAAATGAAAGAGAATGGTGTAGCCCCTATCAAAGTTCTAATAGTGGTTTTGTAACCCAACAGTGCGAAAAGGTAGCTTTTCTGCCCAATCTTTGTATGTTTACACCATCTTGGATAGTATCATCTTTATATTCTTGTTCACCACTTCAATTGTCCTATTAGCTTAAGGTTGGTAGGGAGAAGAATTATGGTTTTGGATACTATACTTCTTGAGTGTGTGTTTTGTTTTAGCTTGGAATTGCGCTTCCTTATTGAATATAATATGATGTAGAAAACCATATATATATATATATATATATATATATATTTATATATTCATAAATTCCCTACATCAACTTCTTGATGGTCTTGTGTTAACCTTTCCTGATGCAGAGAATTTCCCTGAGCAAAAGTCTTGCCTACTAAACCTACATAGATCAAAAAACTTGTGCTAAGCTATAAAGCTTAGTGGGGAATAATTTATGATACATGACCACTCACAGCAATCATCAGCAAACACACTTAACATGATCCAATGTAACATAAGATATCAAAAATAAATAAATAATTAACTATCGCAACATTTCAAAACATAATCAATAAAGCAATAGAGATAAACATATATCTTAACATACATATTTCATGTGATTAATAGATAGACTATAAGCTTTTATACTTGAGATATAATTTTTGTAATTAAAATCATTCATATAGTTCAACAATAACATATAAGCATTTATGCTTAAATTCAAATTCTGTAACCATATTTATAATTGGAATTTAGCCTCCCTAAGTTCTAAAAGTGGATAACGAGAACAATGGATACTCATAGGTATCAAGTTCAATGGATCCAAAAGGAATCAAACGGTAATCTCAAAAAGAGACATGGTAGTCCCAAACAAAGACAACAGTAGACCCAAACAAGGCCAAACTCTAGCAGCTGCAACTTTATCCCGATAGGTATGCCTATCTATCCATAATTAAACTCTAATTACAGGCAATACTGTATTCACATTCAAGTTATTTATCATGCTTGAGCTTTTACTTTACATGTGATATATATATATATATAATATTATGTAAATAGATATACCATCTCTAATATATGAACATGCATTCTCATAGTCATTTGCTTTGACATGTTAACATATAAGAATTACATGTAATCAAAACATATAAGCCTATTCATATCCATTCAAATAAATAATAATCAATATGCTTGTTCATGGGCTTGTTGTCTAATCACATATACATATAGTTATACTTTATGGTATTATCACACCTCTTAGTCATATACATATATCATACACCCATATACATATACAACAAGCAATATCCTCATCTTATGATCCAATTACTATAAAAATAATGTCATTACTTGTGGAACATTTATACATCAAGATTAGCTTATAGAATATAGGATAGGCAGATTTTCAAGTCTGTTTTGCGTCTCAAATTAGCCATACTATATGGCTAAATTAACCAAATTAACCTTTTGAACAAACAAAGATTAATTTCTCTAATTTCTCTTGCTTTAAATACCACTCCATTTGGACAAGTAAATTAGAAGTTATAACCCAATCATCATAGACTATTTAAAAGTACATTTTTATTAAAAAATAGTTTGTGTGACCACTTTGAAAAATTTGTAGATTAAGATAGGTACATAATTAAACCAATATTTATTCATAAGATTTGTACTCCTATAATTCTAATTTATCCATAAATTTTTCCCATAGCATTTTGACCTTTTTATCAAGAGTTACATCCAAATTACTACAACTTGTTCGTTGACAAGAAACAATAGCTCACCATATCAAAATCAGTTTTGGTTTCAAATTAGAAAATTCATAGAGGAAAATGGGAAAAGAATTTAACCCAAATTCCTTCACAAAAATTTTGCTCCTATATGTCTAGTTTCTATAACATTAAAAATCATCTCATTATCATATCTACAACTCAAGATATTTGGAAATTACAAAAGGTTGTTCTAGTGATAGGGTTGTAGTTAATTTTGATTTTCAACCTAAATTTACACAAGTTTAGAGATAGATTTAGGATTGATCTTCTTCATAAAAAGTTAGATATAGGAGTCTAGTTTCCAACCCAATTTTAATTACCTGATTTTCATATCTACAACTCTAGATATAAGCAAAACAAGCTCACTAGGTCAGGTGAGCTCAAATACAAATTTTTTATAGCAAAGAAATTTTCAAGCATTTTGATGTACATAAATTAAATTGAAAATTTTATATTCATACTAGCATGCATTTACTGTTCTCTTGACAAAAGTGAGCATTTACAACATAACTTGCTCAAACTAGATACATTCTTTACATACATATAACTATTAATGCCAAAATTATACAATATATATATATATATATATATATATATATATATATATATATATATATTCATAAATTACCTGCATCAACTTCTTGATAGTCTTGTGTTGGCCTTTCCTGATGCAGAAAATGTCCCTGAGCAAAAGTCTTACCTACTAAACCTACACGGATCAAATAACCTGTGCTAAACTATAAAGCTTAGTGGAGAATAATTTATGATAAATGACCACTAACAGTGTCATCAACAAACACACTCAACATGCATCCAATGTAACATAAGATATCAATAATAAATAAATAATTAACTCTCGCAACATTTCAAAACATAATCAATAAAGCAACAAAGGTAAACATATATCTTAACATACATATTTAATGTGATTAATGGATATACTATAAGCTTTTATACTTGATATATAATTTTTGCATAAATTTATAATATTATTATTCTTACCTATAATATACAACAAGCTAATTCTATAAGCTAATTCTTGATGTATAAATATTTTACAAGTAATTATATTATTTTTACAATAATTGGATCATAAGATGAGGATATTGCTTGTTGTATATTATAGGTAAGAATAATAGTATTATAAATTTATACATGAATATGGGTGTATGATATATATATATATATATATAACTAAGAGGTATGATAATACCATAAAGTAGAGCTATATGTATATGTGATTAGACAACAAGCCCATGAACAAGCATATTGATTATTATTTATTTGAATGGATATGTATAGGCTTATATGTTTTGATTACATGTAATGCTTATATGTTAACATGTTAAAGCAAATGACTACGAGAATACATGTTCATATATTAGAGATGGTATATCTATTTACATGATATTATATATATATATATATATCGTATGTACAGTAAAAGCTCAATCATGATAAATAACTTGAATGTGAATACAATATTACCTGCAATTAGAGTTTAATTGTGGATAGATAGGCATGCCTATAGGGATAGAGTTGCAGCTGCTAGAGTTTGGCCTCATTTAAGTCTATAATTGGCCCATTTAGGTCTACTATTGTCCCTATTTGGGACTGCCATGTCTCCATTTGAGCCCACCATTTGATCCCATTAGGATCCGCAGAACTTGATACCTATGGGTATCCACCGTTCCCGTTATCCGCTTTTAGAACTTAAGCAAGCTAAACTCCAATTATAAATGTGGTTACAAAATATGAATTTAAGTATAAATGCTCATATGTTATTGTTGAACTATATGAATTGTTTTAGTTACAGAAATTATATCTCAAGTATAAAAGCTTATAGTATATCCATTAATCACATGAAATATGTGTGTTAAGATATATGTATATCTCTATTGCTTTATTGATTATGTTTTGAAATGTTGCGAGGGTTAATTATTTATTTATTATTGATATCTTATGTTACATTGGATGCATGTTGAGTGTTTTTGTTGAAGACTGCTATGAGTGGTCATTTATCATAAATTGTTCCCCACTAAGCTTTATAGCTTAGGATAGGTTATTTGATCCGTGTAGGTTTCGTAGGAAAAACGTTTGCTCAAGGATGTTCTATGAATCAGGAAAGGCCAACAAAAGATTGCCAAGAAGTTGATGTTGGGAATTTATGAATATATATATATATATATATATATATATATATATATATATATATATATATATATATATATATATTGTATAATTTTGGCATTAATAGTTATATGTATGTAAATAATGTACCTAGTTTGAGCATGTTGTGTTGTAAATGCTCACTTTTGTAAAGAGAACAGTAAATCTATGCCAGTATGACCTAAAGCAACTATCATACCATATGACATGCATACTATAATACAAGTAAATAGAACATGAGAATAGTGAAAGAAATATCTAAATGCATAAGAACTAAAGTATGTGAATTGACTATAGTAACACCTTAATCAACATGTATGATGACTAGCATGATGATTGTAATGATAATATTATAATCAAAGAATGCATGATGATATAATAACATAATGTTAATTGATTCAAGGTGTATGATTTAGTATTACACTTAAACTATAGACTTAGGGTGTTGCAGTAGAGCCATCCCTGCAAACATTACTAGCGACAGTGCGATCTTTACAAACATAGATATAGGTTATCAAAGCTAATTCGGTGACTGCAGGTTAGAAATTTGACATGACCCTACAGGTGGTTTATGAGTTGCTTACCTAAATTAGGGAGCAGTAAACTCATATTAAGGGAGAGATCTCTAAAGGTAGATAGGCTGTAATGGAGATAGATGAGCAGTTAAGGTACATAAGATATCATAACTAGCACTCCAGGGTAATCACTAAGGTTGGATAGGGATCAGAGCAACTAGCAGAGGTTATAACATAGATTTTGTAGCCTTTGATAATGGCATTGCCTAGATTCCATTTTAGATTCAAATAGGGCCAAGAGCAGCCACTAGCAATGCCACATGCCACAGCACTAGCCAGACCTCCCAAGCCCTTAGCCTTCAAACCTCCTTTCGGGCCAGCTTATCGCAAAGGATTAAGGCCAGCATAGTAGATTTATCATTTTGTATTCGGGGAATTAGAAACTTTGTTTGAATATTTTTTATGTCTATAAAAGTAGAGCTTCTATTTAAATTATTTAATTATCTTATCTTATATTTTGCTTTATTCATACTTGACATGCCTAGAAATAAAAATGAAAAAGGAATGCCATAAAATTAATAAAAAGACCTGTAATTAACAAATAATGATAGGACACACAAAAAAAAGAAAGAAAAAGTAATAACAACAATAACACAAAAGGAAAGAAAACAAACATACAAATTCAAATAGCAAGAGCACTAATATCAAATCCTTTTCACTACCTGAAACCCCCCATCAAGGGGCATATACCTACCACCACAACTAAAGGATGGGCTAAGACACCCATCCTCGTCACGAGAAGTTTCCTAAATAGGTTAAAATAAAAGTGACACATAGCAAAGAAACTACGGATATTTTTTAATTATGAAAGGATTTTATACCCCCTTTTTGCTAGAGGAAGTACATTCACTGTGAACTGGACATGTCATTGTTGTGAGGTCTAAGTTTTAGGAAGGCCATCTTTTGTAACCTTCACCATTGATTATCATGAGGTCAGAGTGGAACACTGCCGAAGCCAAAGTTGTATAATGATCAAAATACCATTGTAGCAGTAGTAGTCAATGTTCATTTGGGTAATAAGCCATATTCCTTAGAGCATAAGATGTTTTGATTTGAATAGGTGAAAGCTTGATGAGAATGTAAATTCAAAGAAGACACAGGGTAAAACCAAGCATGTCGATAGCCTTGATAATGATGGTTTTCCCTATATTAATATCTATATAATGGTGACATAGTCATTAGAAAGTATACAGAACCTAATTAAGACCATAGTCTTAAACTGCAACATCTCCAAGATGGATATAGACTTACAAATCATAAGTTTTAAGCATATTTGTGACCCCTCATAGATGCATATTTGCCAAAAATTCCTCAAATGGAATATTGTTTCAAAAGGAGGCAGTTGCACACACAGGAGCCCTAATCAACACAACTGGAAGGTTAGGTACATTTACAGATGACACCAACCAAGTGTTACTTAAACAAATTGATTCTACATGCCCTAAGTGCTAATCAGATTCACTCAAATCATCTCGACTCTACATGCCTTAGGCGCTAATTAGACACACTCCAACAACTTGATTCTATATGCCCCAAGTACTCATCAAATTCAATTAAGTCATCTCAGTTATGCATGCCCTAGGCACTAATTATACACACTCCAACAACTTGATTCTCCATGCCCTAAGTGCTAATCAAATTTAATCAACTTGTCTTTATTCTACATGCCCTTGGCGCTAATCAAACAGTCAATCTAGGGCTAACACATCAATAAACTGATGTTAACTACCTGAACCAGGGTTAACATGACAATAAAATGACAATAACTACCCAACCAAAAGACTTACTGCCTTAGAAGGTACGTGTTTTAATTAACCAAGAGACTCACTGCTTTAAAAGGTATATGTTTTAATCAACTAAGAGATTTGCTACCTCAGGTACGCATCTTTTTCCTTTTACTTTGAACTTTGGCTCACTTTGGCACTAATGCACTAGCTCCCCAAAGTTAGGGGCAACTGTAGACACCTTAACCCGAGGTAGCATAGATCAAGGTTACTCGATGATGAGGAAATAGTATATTACTGACAATAGGTATGGATCCCAAAGTTCTAATAGTGAATTTCTCATATTTTTCTCAAAGATTTTATGATTTCTCAAGTGCTTTCAAGTATTTTAGAAAAAGAGCATGAAAAACCCTGATTTTGGCCTTTAGAGGTGATAGATGGTCGTCTGTCATGTGAGAGACGATCATCTTTGATTTTCTCTCTCCTATCTAGGTCAGATCAAGGGTATTTTTATAATTTTGGCATTTTTTTCCTGAAGGATGCCTCGGGTTCATAAGGAGAGATAAACATTTGGTTCGTCCCTTATGATAGTCAAAATTTAGCTTGAATCCTAACTATATCTGCTATCCTACTATTGGAAGCAATCCTCATTGTTCAATGAATTTCTTAAGATTTAAAAGGAAAAAAAAGTTATTTTTAACGATTTGGAAATTAGAAATACAGGAGAACAACTTTGTAGAAGAACACTTGGCTTGAAAATGTTGTTTTCTAGGTCTAAAATGATGTACAAAAAGACATAAAAAAATTATTTGTTGAATTCATGAGGCAGAATGGGGCACACAGGGGAGACAATTTTGTTTCAGTGTGTGGACTCTTCTGTATCAATTTTCACCATTGTACATGGCCGAGACCAATTTGTACCAGCTGTGTGCCACCCCTGTTACAACTTATACATGATTTTTAGGCCCGAATAGTCACCAAAATTTACTCGAACCTTTTCGGACACCTTTAGGACACATTAAACACATAAATTGGAATATATCAAGTTATGAAACACACATACTGCAAGTTTTAGAGATTGAAAAATAATTGAAAATGTACCCAAAATATAAAGAAATATAAGTATAGGAATTATTTAGGCCATTACTTAGACTACAAACCAACTTTATACATGTAACCAATGGAATTAAAATATGAGAGTGCAAATGAAGAATTGTATGCTAGAATATATGAGAATATATATATATATATATATATATATATAAGGACATAATAGGTTATGAAACATATGTAATGGATAGTAAAACCTTGAGATGTGGTTATAAGGAAATTGGAATCCATAAGTTAATTCAGGCTACAACCAAGCTCACATATCAATTTTATGTATGTAAACTAATGTGACTAAAATATATAAATATCAATAAGGGCACAAGCATATATGCTTTGATAATGGTCATTTATATAGTATTTTTAGTATGTTTTTAGGTGTTTAATTAGGTTAATTTTGTGTTAATTAGGTTTAATTGGTTAATTTTATGTTTTTGAAGTTAATTGTAAATTTTGCTGTTTTTCAGGGTTAATTTGCAAGAAAAAGGACTTAATTGTAAAAAAGGCAAAGATTTGGGCCAAAATTGCAAATATGGAAAATTTATGTGAAAATGAATGAAGAAGGAGACGTGGCCACGTGAAAGAGTTTTTTGAAGAATGAAGTAAGGACACGTGACCACGTGTGAAACAAAGGAGGAAATCACGTGGCCACGTGTGAGAAAGACCAAATGCAACACATGGCCACGTGTGAATTTACACTAGGGAACACATGGCCACGTGATGGCAACTCCCACGTCGCGAAGGATTCTCGAACTTCCTATTTTGGGCAGAAATTACTTCCTATTTGATTCTAAGAGTTTGAGAAGGAATTCACGACATCTTTTGCCTATAAATAGCAGTCTGAAACACCAGAAAAAGGAAGAATTAGAATCAATTAGAGAAATCTTAGAATTAGGTTTAGTTATTTTACGTTGTTTTTATGTTTTCATTATTTTTCTTCAAGTTTGTCTTTAGTTTTTAAACATGTTTAGGAAGTAGTTTTTCTTCTTTTGCTAATGGATTCATGAAATCTTATATTTTCATTGTTATGAAATTATTTTGAGCTTAATTTCAATATCGGTTGATTATTTCTTGGTTTTAAGCATATTTTTATCCTTGATTGTGTTGAGATTGATTGTTGGTTTATTGAATAAATAACTAAAAATTGGTTTTGACATAGTTAATGATTTGCATGTTCTTAGATTAACTCTTTAATGTTTATGCATGATTATTATCCGAAATATGAGATGATTATGTGTGAATTTTATTGATTAATACTAAGAGAGGAGGAACTAAGAATGAATTGGAGTTGAATCACTTGAGAAAGGCTTCAATGAATATTTAGGAAGTTAAAAGTAGATTTTCATGCTAAGTATTAGATTTGTCTATGAGTTTAATACTAAGAATGATATACTTGAATAAAGATATCTTGGTTTATTACTAGTTTTTCCATAATCACTGGTGTTTATATTGAATTTAAGTCATTACAATGAAAGTTAAGATGGATAGTTCCTTTAGCAAGAGAATTCCAGTTATTGCTTTGTTTTTAATTCATGTTTTAGCTTTTGTTTTGTTTAATTGTTTATTTTGTTTAATTTTTGCTTTTAAATCAAAAACATTTGGGAAACAATCTTGGATTAATTTAATTCATACATAGGTATTATACTTAGCAATCTATGTTCCCTTGGGTTCGATATTTTGGGGTCTTAATCTATATTTCCTTGTATTACTAGTCGATCTAGTACACTTGCTAGACACCGGTCATGCTTGAAGATACATATGTATATAAGTGTACATATGAATATGTAGGACTAATGATACTCTAATTAGGTGAAGTAGACATTACGGATGTACATGGATGTTTATATTTTCAGGAATATGCATTTATGTTTCAACTATATTATTATGGTTAAGTGTGTGTGTGTGTGTGTGTGTATATATATATATATGTATATATATATATATATATATATATATATGTTGTGGTTAAGTATGGATATACATACATATACATACATACATATATATATATATATATTGTGATCCATTAGACATGACGTATTATGTTCAAATATAAGCATGAAAAGGATATGCATAGGATGAATCATACAGATATACATATTGGCATACATATGCATAATAGTTTCCATACGGATGTAATCTTTATGAACACACCATACAATTATTGAAATGATTATACTTGACTAAAGATTTTATAATTAGGGAATGTACTCTTATATAAATGTTTATAAGCTTGTGATTATATAGTGATGTTCAAAGCTTTGCTATTATAATTACAAAGGATACTGGTATATGTACTTATGAATATAAAAGTAACTAGATTATAGGAATTATAAATTATTTATAGAATTATTAAGTCTAATTATTAATGTTATACATGAATAAAAGATGTAACTAGATTATAACAATATATAAAAATGTATGAATGTGTACATGATTCCATGCTTATAGATGTGTTTTTGTAATCGAGTTAAAGACATATAAGATGGGAAAGAGAAAAGTAACGATAGTTAAAGTAAAGAATTATAGTTGCCTGCATCTATATCTAGGTTGTGGATAGATAAGCATGCTTATAAGGGTATATCGTAGGTGTCCCATGTTCGCCCGGTTTGGTTCCCTATGCTTTGACCTTATTTAGGTCACTTGCTGACCCCATTTGGGTTCGCTTGAACAGTCTATAGTATAAATTTGGCTTCATTTGAGTCTATAGTTTGATACCTTTGAGTATCCTTTCATAACTTCGGATACCCTATATATCGCCTATATCCACACACTCAAAGAAAGGTGTAGGCTTATTACAAGACATAAGAAAAAGCAATATAATGAGTAATTTAACAAAATGATATGATAGTATATACCATAACCTAATTTCCAACATCATTATATATATAAACTCATGCATAGCATATGGAAAACATGAAAAACAATATAGTTATGTTTGAAAACATGAAATGTATAATGCTATAGTAACACATGTATACAATAATCACTGGAGATACCTAATATTTTCCTTGCTTAAGACTATTGCATTGATATACATCTTTACATACACAGGTGAGTACACCTAATTTAGTTAATGATTGTCATTGATTATAGTATACACTTGCAACCTTTATAGTAAAGCCATGTATTGTTGATATGCAAATTTTATATTGTGGCTAAAAATTGCATTTGACTAATAATATGTATATGTGTGTGAGTTATTGGCAACTTTTGTGAGAGGTCCACTACAAGAAAACTGAGTTTTAACAACCAAAATTTAGTGAAGGGATAAAAATCTGATCGTAAAAAGATACAATCAACAAAAGAAATTTAATCCGGTTGTTAGAACTCAAATTTTAACGAGGGGTTTAATTTTGGTCATTAATAAACTCAAAATCCGGTCATTATTGCTCTAAAATAAAATAGTGGGACTTCTAAATCATTTACCTCTAAAAATAATTATCAATTATTTTATTAAAGTAAAACAAAAAATATAAAAGGTAGAAACCCACGAAAACACACAAAACCCATTTTTTGTAAAGTACAAACCCACAAGAGCCCTAATCCGACTCCTCACCCCCTCGCTGCTAACTACCATCAAAAGCTACCCCACTAGCCCCGCCTTCATCTTCCTTTTTCACTCTCTGATCACTTTTTTTTTTTAAATTTCTTTACACCCTTCTCCGCTTTATTGATTGGTTTGTCTTCAAGTTTCCAACATCCAATAAAAATGGGAGGATTTGGTTTTCTCGGGATTGTCATGTTTGCTTTCGTAGCAAATTTGGGGGGGAGTGAAGCTCAACTGCAAATGGACTTTTATGCTAAAAAATGCCCAAATGCAGAACATATTGTTCTTGATTTTGTTAACAAACATATCCATAATGTTCATTCTCTAGCTGCTACCCTTATAAGAATGCATTTCCATGATTGTTTTGTCAGGGTAATTTGTTTTGTATTATATTATAATTAATCTCTTCATTAATTTATTGTCTGAGATTAAAACATAAATCTTATTTAAATTTCACAGTTGTGATGGATCAGTGCTTTTGAACACATCAACATCAGGGAACCAAACAGAAAAAGCAACACCTCCAAATTTAACAATATGAGGATTTGATTTCATAGACATAGTGAAAAAGCCAAGCAGAAGCGACATGCCCTGGTGTGGTGTCTTGTGCTGATATAATTGCTTTGGTTGCTAGGGATTCCATTATAGCGACTGTAAGCAATATCTACCTATTTAATTTCTACCCATTATAATAGGAGCGTGATACACACATGCACTGTGTGGTGTGCGCATATCAGAACTATACGACTGTTGTTGTGCACACAATCAGACACTAAAAATATGATGCTTATGATCTAATATTTATGCAAATTTTTTTTCTCTTAGAAAAATAATAAAAATATATGCTAATAATAAACAGGGAGGTCCTTTATGGAAAGTTCCAACAGGAAGAAGAGATGGAACTGTGTCAATAGCACAAGAGGCTATGACCAATATCCCACCTTTTACAAGCAATTTCACCAATCTTCAAACCCTTTTCGGGAATGTGGGACTCGACATCAAGGACCTGGTCTTGCTATCAGGTAATATTAATTTCTCATATAATTTGTGATTTTGCAAAATAGGTCATTTAAATATTGACTGAATCCTTATTAGGAAATAAAAATTAGAAAGAATTATCCTTGTCATCAATTAACTAGAAAAAATCAATAGGAAGAATTGGAATTAGATTTTTTCGTTACTCATTAAACACACAATGATTTTATTACCTCTAATTTCTACCATAAAAATAAACTTACTTCTACTTCCATAAATATTAAAAACATAATTTTTATTAATATATTTTCAGGGGCATACACAATTGGTATAGCACATTGTCCATCATTTTCAAATCGGCTATACAATTTCACTAGAGCTGGAGACAGGACCCTGCACTCGATAGTGACTATGCTGCAAATCTGAAGGCAAGAAAGTGCACAAATCCCAATGACAATACCACCTTTGCAGAGATGGATCCAGGAAGCAGGAAAACATTTGATCTTAGCTACTATTCTAATTTACTTAAAAGAAGAGGCCTTTTCCAATCAGACTCTACCTTGACCAACAATTCTGCTACTTTATCTATAGTTAATCAGTTGCTTAGTGGTTCTCTGGACAATTTCTTCTCCCAGTTTGCCACTTCTATGGAAAAAAAATGGGCCAAATCAATGTTAAAACTGGTCCTGCTGGTGAAATTAGGAAGCAATGTGCCCTTGTCAACTCTTGAGCTAATTTATTTATTTATTTCTTCTTATTATTATTATGATTGAGAAAAAATAATTTGTTAATTCAGTCATGATATGGGTGCGCCACGCATTATATATCATTCAATCAAATAGCCATTACAATCAATATGTGTTGGTTATGCGATCAGATAGTGTATAATGCAAGCGCACTATGCACCAAATTATCTTTAAAAATAAAATATTATTCTTGGTGTGCTATTTATTTTGAATTTGGTTAGTCTCTTTCAATATTGATAATAGAGATATTTCTCTATGTAATAGAATTTTTTCAATCAGTATGTAAATTTTATGAGATTGATTCAAACTTTATGTGCCAAAGCAAAGAAAATAAATTAAGTTATTTATTGGGGAATTGCAGAAATTTTGTATCCAGAAAATGCCACTAGATCATTTAATTAAAATCCAAGCTCCACTATTTGTTAATAAGATTTCAATTTAAGAATGATAGTCTATAATTGGCTATTAATCTAAATGTTACAAAACATTAATGCCTAACTTGGTGGCCCAAGATCTCCATCCATCATTCTTTTTTTTTTTTTTTACATATATCTAATTTTTTTATGAGATTGCTATAAAAAAAATATTCATTGCGTAATTGAGATATTGACAAGTTGAAAATTTGTGGTAAATAATTATGTGTGAACTTATTGATTGAAGTATGAAAAGACTTTTGGATGAAGACAATTATATATTTATCTCAATTATTTAGTTAGATAGAAATTCAAAGAGAAAAAAAAATACTTGCAATTAATTAAAAGGTACAGCCAATAATAAATTGGTATTAGGGAGTAAAAGATAGGCTTAATAATAAAATAGTTCCCTTAAATTTGTCATAATAATCAATAACCCTATCTTATTTTAATTTGTTAATTTCATCTTTGAAAAATTAAAATATGGAGAATATATTTTTAAAAAATAAAAATTGAGCAAAATTAAACCTAATTTAGATAAAATATTTTATTTATTTGTTATACAGTAATATGATAATATCATTATATTTTTTAATTAAAAATTTTAATTTAACACAATTTCAGTTATTGACTATTTTGCTAATAAAATTAAATAAGTCATTACGTAAAAATTTATTTGACTACATTGTAATATTTTAAGAATAAAATTTGTCAAATCAAAATATAATAATTTATCTAACTATATATATATTACAAAACTAGCCAAATAAATTTAAAATTTCTATTTTACCTTTAAAAGAGTAAAGTTGTCACTATACCTATTGCGTAAGCGGATAAGGTCACCGTCAAAGCAGCAGGTAACGATTTTGTATTCAAGGCGGCAAGTTTCCAAGTAACAAGTAATATAAACTTAATTGAGAAAAAAAAATATATATATGTATATATATAAACTTAGCTTTAAATGATCCATTTCCTTTTTTTTTTTAAAGGTATCCCATTTGCTATAATAATACTCTAATGATGAATTTTTAATTGTAGTATTTAAAAAATTAAAGTATATTTATAGATAAAAAAAATTTGTAATTGAATTATTACTGAGTATAAATACAGTGAAGTGACTATGATTAATCTCTGGAAAGAATTGGTCATTAGCTTTAACTATTATTCTAAAATGATCTAAATTACTCAATAGAAATTTAATCATAATTATAAATATTTATTATTTTTTATACACTAGCCAAGCTGAAATTTTTTGCGAGATATTATATGTTGAAAAAGAACACATGTTTATGCAATTTTCAGCATTTATCAATGAAAAATTTAAAAAACGACAAGAAAATAATGTTCTTTATTTGGAGAAAATTTACTGTGTAATTCTCATTTTTTGAGAATCGAATCAGTTAATTAACAATTAAAAAAGTAGAAAAAATGTCATAAAATAAAAAATGCCAGCCAATTACTTTGTCTAAAAAGATGCAAAAGATGCTTACAGCCTGTTCGATTACATCAATAATTGCATGCCACAAGCCGAAAGTCTAATCAATTGTTGTCTTTACTCTCCTTGGCTTTCTCATAACTTCCTTTTTTCAACCTAACCAATTATTAGATTACACCGTTCAAAATTTCTACGCACAGGAACAGGGAATGATAAAATTATCCATTTATATTCTTTTTTAATTTATCATGTGGATTAATATTATTTTATTTGACAATATTTTTTCCTGTTTATCTCTTTCCACTGATTTTTCTTCCTCTATGCGAGCGTAGAGTTATTGGGTTAAATCATTATGTTTCTCGAGTCCGACATTAATAATATACAAGTCAAGTTTTAATGGAAAAAGGTGCTAAGTACCCTTCATATTGTTTCGGCAACACTAAAATACTTCTAGAATATTTTTGAACAAAAATACATCTGATGTTCTAAAAACATTACAAAAATATCTTTTCATCAATTCATTATCAACTCTGAACTAACGTTGTTGACGTAATATTGACACATAATAAAATATATCATATTAATATCATATATATTTTTAATAAAAATACAATCGAAGGCATTTTAACACCGTAAAAAAAATTTTAGGAACATTTTAATACTTTGAGCAAAATATTAAATACATTATAGGACTTTGATAAAAAACACATTAAAAATTAATATTTATTATATTAGATATTAATCAATATTTGTTATATTAATTAATAAATACTCTTTCTATAAATGTACAAATAAAAAAATAGTTATAAATAAATTATATAAGTTAAAAATATTTATTAATTAATTTTTTTAATAAATTTTATATTCAAATTAAATTGAATTAAAAATATTCAGATAATTCACTACATATAATTTTTTATATTATTCTATTAATCATTGATTATTTTACAAATAAAAAAAAATTAGTAGCAAATATTAATTTTTTCATTGATATCAAATTATTGGCTCTTGTAACAATTTTCCGAAAGAGGAGGAGCAACACTTGAAAAAATTACCCTTTTTCTTTAGATTATATTAAACTAATGTTTTAATTATACTAAAGTTTTATTTTTTCAAAATATCTATGCTCAATTTTATTATTTTTCTATTATTTCTTAATTTGACAACAAATTTTTCTACTATTTCTTAAATTTACTAACTTTGTATCCAATTTTATTTAGTAATTTAGATTTTACGAGGTGTATAAATTGATTGTAAAGTGAAATAAATCTAAATTAATTTTTGAATTAAAAAACAAAAAAATAATGATTCTAACTTGAAATTTCAATATGTTGAATTAGTTTTATAGTTAAAATAATTTCAAAAAGATCAAGTATAGGTAATAAATATTTTTAGCTATATAATTTATTTATAATTTTTTCTTATTTGTATATTTATGCATAAAATATTTATTAATTAATATAATAACTATTAATTAATATCTAATATAATAAATATTAATTTTTGATCTTTTTATTAGGATATTATAATACTCTTAATATCTTACTCAAAGTATTAAAATGTTCCTAAATTTTTTTTCATGGTGCTAAAATGCCCTTAATTATGTTTTGATCAAAAATACATATGGCGCTGATGTAACATATTTTGTCACGTGTCAATATCACATCAACGCCGTTAACTCGGAGTTGACGGTAGGTTGATGGAGGGACATTTTAATATCGATTTTAGAACATTAGGGGTATTTTTGTTACGAAAAAAATTTTAAGGACATTTTAGCCTATTTGAGACAATATGGAGGACATGTTAGTACACAATATACAAAAATGTTAAAATAGTAATAAAAAAATAACAACAGAATAATTTTCGTTGTTAATATAGCAACGAAAATTAAATTTCATTGCTTAAATTGGTAACATTTTTAAATTTAGCAACAAAAATAAAAATAATTATCTTCCATTGCTAAAAATAGAGAAAAATTTTAGTATCAAAATATAGCAACGAAATGCTTATATTGTTGCTAAATAAGGTACTAGCATATGGCAAAAAAATTTTGGAATGAAAATTACCAACGAAAACAAAATTTTATTGCTAAAATAGCAATGAAATAGAATTTTTGTTGCTAGAATATTTTTTCGTTGTTATTTTTGTAATATCCCGATAATTCTAAAATTGTGAATAGTACTATAATAACTTAATAATTTACCAAATGTCAAAATTTTTTTATTTGAGGATAGTTAGCAGTAAATTCTAACTAAACAATTAAGTCATATATGAAATTAGTTAAGACAGTTAAGTTGGATCAAAATTGATTATAATTACATAATAATAATAATAATAATAATAATTAATTTAGTAAAAAAAAATTTATTTTGACTAGATTTGGAAAATTTTAATTTTTGGGATCCTTTCACTTTAACAAAAAGAAAATTGAATATAATATAGTATATATATATATATATATATATATATATATATATATATATATATATATATATATAAAGAGATGAAATGTAGGATTTTTATGGTGGACTCTATCTTTTTTTAGGGGATAAATTATGACCACACATATATATATATATATATATATATATATATATATATATATATATATATATATATATATATATATATATATATATATATATATAAAGAGAAGAAGAAAAAGCAGGAAGAAATGAGAGGGAAGGAAAATCGAAAAAGAAAGGAGCAAGGGAGTTTTAGGACCGCTAGCCGACCAACGGCACTACGCCGGTGCTCTGTCATCGGTATCTATCCCTCGCTGGCCACCACCCCTTTTGTTAAACTAACGTTCGCAGCGCTCTCCCCAACCCCGATTTTTCTCTCCTTGCCATAGCTTCTCCCCCTTTCTTCAGCAAGCTGCAATGGCAACTGGCGACACGCGCAGCACCGACGAGTCTTCTATGGCGAGGCGATCATTTCAGTGGCTGCTGTTCCTCCCCACTCGCCGGCAATAAGCAGATCAGAAAGAGAATTGTTGCTGCTGTTCTAGTGTGATTTTTGACCAAATGGTGGGCATTGGGGTCCTTGAAGGCCACTAGGCGGTTACCATCAGCTTTAGCTACAATTGGGCAGAGCTTGTGCAGCTCCAACCAAGCTTCGGTGAAGCTCTGATGAATACAGTAAAGGACCAAATTAGGTGTGGATCTTTATCTTCTAGCTCTTTATTTCTTTGAAGTAAAAGTCAATTCTAATTTTTGTTTCACTATTCATCTTTTTTTTTTGTCTCTGTAATCATCTCATAGTTTTCAACTTTTTTCCCTTGTTGTCAATAGGAAAGTCGTTTAACTTAATAGAAGTTGCTAGATTGTCTTTAACTTTCTAAATCTTTTGCCCTGCCTATGCATGCTTCTCTGTGAAAATGCTAGGCCTATTGCTTCTTAATTCTTATTCCAAAATGGAGGAATGCATTTTTCTGGGCATGTGTTTGGTTTATAATTTCGGGTGCCATTTTTTGTGCCAGGCTTGTTTACTCTAATACATATGAATGTTGCTCTTTTACACTTGATAAAGTTGAAGCAAGTGAACTATGCAAAGGGATAACAACATAACTGCCCCAGGAACTCTTTCTAGGCATCGTCATTGCAGGCGCTCCAACGATGTTGGGGTTGTATATTGATATGCTTTTATCTGGTTCCTTTTACCATAACATCTTTTAAACTGGTTTCTGTAATTATATTTTTTGCTTTGAAAAGTTCACATTATACTATTCAAGGAAAATCAATATTTAATTGTTTCTAGATCCTTTCTAGTTGGTTTGTCAGGAATATTATAATGTATGTTTCAACCGTCCGATGGGATCTATAAGGTAGTGTTTTGAGGTCAAGTTACTGAGGAAGAGTTTGAGAGCTTAAACAAGAGGTAAGATCTGCTGCTATTTTCACTTTCTTGATTGTTTCCTCTATTTTGTGTGTAGCATTTCTCATCCATTTACTTCTCGTCAATTTAATATAAGTTTTAGTGTGAATCATCATGTAAGTATTTAGACTTAAGATTTCTTTTTGGATTCTGAAGTCCAGTTATATGAATTGAAACCAAATGTCATACTGCAAGTTTAATAATGGAAAGAACAGAAATAACCGAAAAATGTTTAAAATTGAAAACCACAATATGCAAAATCATTAGGAATATATTTAGTCTAAAGTTATGCAAATGGACTTCAGCCTATGTCATTTTGAAGTCAATGGCATTAGTAGTGTCAAGTTTAAGATTTCGTTGAATTGAACAAACAACTTTTGAATTGTGTTCAGCCTTACAAACAATGGGATTTTTAAACTGGTCTTGCTTCTCACTTTCTTTCTTTACTTTTTCCCTTTTGCCCTTATAATGTGTGCTATGTCACTTTGATATGTTATGGGTGAAATCAACATTGTGAAAGCAGTTGTTCCAAATTATTCAGAAATCTAGACTTTTGGAATCGTATCTTTTATGCTAATTGAAAAAAATTTGAAAGTTACATTTGCAGAGCATATTCAAAGATGCCGACAGAGTCATCAGAGGGAGAAGCTTGTAAAGCCAACTGGTTGGGGCTAGCTATCCTTATTTGGAAGTGATCCCTGGTGACTAGTACCATGTCCAATTGCTGATTCTGTCCCTTTTTTTGCATCCAGTTTGTAATATTTGTACTCTTATGCTTTATCTTTTATTAGATATTATGATTTAAATTGATTATGTTTGATGTCTTCCACTTCCTTCTGGCGGTACTCGAATTTAATTTTAGTCAATACGAGAGCTTTATATGGTTCTACTTGTTGGATCTGATATATGGACATTTGAGAACTAAGAAGTAACATAGTTATGAAGTTTATATGGCTGTGATAATTGATAAGCTGTATAACTTGTTCCTGAAGAATTAAAGATGGTTCTCTTATTATTCTCGCGGTAGATGAATGCCAGAATCTACTAATGACATTTTTTTTTGTAGCTATGAACATGTTCTTTGAAGTCATGGCTGCTGGCTGATTATATTTTTAAGTGTTTGAGGAGCGCTAGGGCAAATTAGATTTCAAATATTTTCTAATTTTCAGTATGGGATCAAGGGTTTGAACAAGAGTAGAAACTTAATAATAATTGTTTGAGTCATAACATTCATGCATTCTGATCATAGTTGAGAATTTGTTGATTTCCTTGTGGATGTGATGGTCATTATATAAATGCATATATGTATACTTAAAGGGAATTTATTGAGATGTAGTCTCAAAGAGGATTTAATTTCCATGCCATTGAACCATGGGACTATTCAGATCTGTTGTTTATATGATATAGAGGAAATGATATGCCAGAAAAGATTGAAGACTAATAATTAGTGTGTTGAGCTTTTTTATGATTTTTTGGCAGGGAAACTTTTGTAAATACTTTCATGTTACAAATTGTTGTGCTATCAAATCATCTTAATAATGCAAGGGACACTCATATTCGGCAGATCAAAATTTACGGACCTCAATCATGAGCTATCTTCTGTTTATGAACGACAATAACAATAATAATAATAATATTATTATTATTATTAAAAACTGATTGCTAGATATGTTATTGAAGTTGTTTCTAAATGCTACGTTGCATGAACCCTATTCCCCATCAACCTTTTCAATTTACTTAAAGAGAGTTCATTACATATGCCTATGTGAGATGAGGGATGTGATCCAGCATGAAAGAGAGATATCAGTCCAAAATGTTCAAATTGGAGATAAGTTTTGCTGCAAACATTCCCATGCAAGCCATTGCAAATGCTCTTCATGGACAGGACTCAGAGAACTCTTAAGAAGCTATATGAGTGCTGGATATTATATTGTGATAGCATGTTGCAAAACTAATAAATGATTTCGCCCTTTGATTTGTGAGGTTATGTGTAATACCCCCAAATTTGCATTTATTACACATAATATGATGTAGAGCCTAAAAAAAATTTTCCTAGGTTAAATTTCAGGGAAAAATCGGAGTTGAATAAGACGAAATTAGATTGTGAGAGTAACAGGTAAGTATGCCCGGGCACGAAAAACTGAAATAAGGGATCCGGTGGGCAGTGTGACCTAAGACTTGGACATGAAATTACATATTAAACATATTCCAACGGTATAATTTGAGAAAAATTGAGGTCAAATAGACCTTCAAATAAGCAAATAAAAGAAAAATTTACGGGTTTATCTAAGGTTGATTAAGACTTTGACCGGCATTTTGGGGGTTTAGAGACATCCAATTGCTCCTATATTTCACATATACCATATAAATAGTGTAAAGACACTTTAGGAACTGAAAAATAGTAATTTCGGTAGTTCTAAAATTTTAGGTTTCGGATCGATGGTGCAGGCTATCGAGGCCATAAGTATACTGAAACGATGTTGGAATGAACTAAAATTTTAATTATAGGTTCTTGGATTTACGAGGACACTCCGAAAAAAATTTCAGGGCATTTTGTGGTCTGAAACAAAAATTCATATTTTCGGATGTAAAATCGAGATTGAGTCCCTTAGGAGGTCAAACCTGAGAATTTGATCATGAGAAGCCATATAAGTCTCTAAAGGGAAGTCATGATCAAGTAAAAATGAGCTTAGGATGGTAAGATATGCACAAATGGGTGAATGAGTGACAAGTGGCTAAATTTAAAGCCTTTGGATTCAATGGTTAAAGAGTGAATATCTTAGCCATTCCTTTTACATATATAAGGGCCATCAGATGTGGGATAAAATCATCTAGAAATATCTTAAAAATTGTATCATCTCTTCCCCTTTATCTTCAAAAATCCAAACCCCTCTTTTAGGACCCCTTCCTCCATTTATCTTCAATAAAGCTTTCTCTCTCATAATTCCAAGCCCTAATTCCAACCATATACTCAGAAATTCATCCTCTTTATCTTAGAAAAGGAATTAAATCAAAAGAGAACCAAAAAACTAAAGAGTTAAGGTAAGAAACTTTTGGTGTAATTTAGTGATTTTATGAGTTTAGTAGGAATTTGTGGGAGAAATTGCTTAAGCATATAGGAAATGATTAGGGGAGTATATTAGTAACTTGAAATTGCTTAAAATCATGACTTAATTCCATGTTTCTTTCTCTATCAAATTTGGCTTAAAGAAGAAAGGAAGGAGGAAGGGTAAAGCAAAAAGGGAAAAGGAAAAGAGAAGGAAGAATAAGAGAATCAAACCAATTTGAGGTTAGTGGATGTGTATTACATTAAATTTCATTATTTTGGTTAAATTTCTTTAATTTTTTTATTATGTAACTATGCCTAGGTATATGTAATGGTGAAATAATTTGAGACAACATCATATTAAGTTGATTTAAGCTATTATAAACTCATTTGAAGTAAGAAATTAAATTAAAAAGAGGATGAATTGTGGTGGCCGAATTGTACCACTTAGGGTACTTTAATGTAATATGGCTTATAATTGGGCATTTAGTGATGAATAACTAAATTAAAGTGTGGAGAATGAAACTATAATGATAGAATTAAAATATGAAGATTTACACTAATTATATATTAGTTACATAATGATGGAAAGTATAGTAACTTAAGGTTGTTCATGTGGAATTGATGTAATTCACCATGTTATGTCATAAAAAGGATATAGAAACATGTATGGCATGAATTTGGAGGAAGAAAGAATTTGGAAGTGTGATTTCTCTAGATGGCCGAATAATATTTCATATGAAATGGTGTGATTTAATTGAATTTCATGGTATTAAATGTATATATATGAATAATTATTGAGTAATAAACTCATGTGGGAACAATTTATGGTATAATGTGATTAAAGTATTGTAATGAAAACAATTAAGCTTTTATGAAGATGCATATCCATCGAAGTTCTTTTGTAAAGTGATGAAGGATTTGGTGCTTCTACTGTTTAAGACTGCTCTTCTGACTTCTGGGTTTAGCCTGGATGATCCTTGGTACCTTAATGCCAAGAAACCTGTATGTCATGTGTATCTTCATTTTTTATTTTAGCTTTTATATGCTAGTGTTATTACCAACATAATTTTGGTGTGTTATTTTTTTTTCAAATGTAATTATACATCTAAGTTGACCTGAGTACAATGTGATGTGTGCACAATTACACATTTTCTTTCGTTTGAATTTTGTATGTTTTGTTGTATATTTGTGATTTTCTTAACTTGGCATTGACTTTCTTTGCTGGATCTAGATTACATTGGAACTTTAAAGCATTTTTTAGTATTTGCTAGATAAGACCTACCTTTTGTATATGGCATTAAATTTTATGTTAATTTTTGGTTTACATTATTTGCCTTGTAATCATATGTTTCTGGTAGTTAATGGCTCTTCCACTCTTGAGGCATGCAATGTCCCAAACTTTCTTTTCTGTCATTCATGGGTTTCTGAAATTAAAAAATTATAATAATTTTTAGCAACAGATAGCACCGTTGTGAAATTTTTTTTATTGGTGGGTAAATTTAGCAACAAAAAATGGTTTCCGTTGCTAAAAATAGCAACAAAAATTATAATATAGCAATGAAAATTAATTTTCGTTGGTAATTTTGACCAATATACAGAATCATACATTTGGTGAATTTTGCAATGGATTTTGAAATTTCGTTGCTAATTTTACAAACGGAAATCAATTCCATTGCTACAAAATAACAACTGTTAAATTTGCAAATGGAAAATCAACAATTTTCATTGCTATTTGATGATTTTCTTGTAGTGACATTTTTTCAATTTTAATTGTTAATCCTCTGTAACACTTGTTGCTAGGCACAAATATATATATATATATATATATATAATGTTGCACTATTATTGATATACATTGATAACAATGATCGGGCATAAATTCAAAATTGAAAAACACATGAAAACTACCTTAATTAATATATTACTGGTAATTTTTTTCTTAATTGAAATTAAATTTTCATTAACAATTTAAAAAATATATTTATAAATTATGAATGAAATTATAAAATTTTAAAGTATACAAAATATACAAAACCAATGAAATTACATAAATATATTTCTAAATACTTTTGAAAAAACAATATAAAATGATAAGATGGCTAAAAAATTTAGATTTCAGACAAAAATTCAATCAAATACAGAATAACACTGTGTGGCCCTTACCAACTTTCTTTCTATCTTTTTTTTTTCAAAATTTTCCTTATTAAAATCATTTTGATCTTCGAAAAAAATAATTACTTTTAACTTGCGGACCCCCTCTCCAAATCTTTTAAACCCTTCATACATAATTTTTGTTTCTTCATCTTTCATCGTACATCTGTTCCCAAACTAAGTTCATCTATAGTCTATAAAAAAATTTGTTCAAAAACCTTCCATGCAAAAAGGATACCTTTCATTTAAGGACAAAAACTTTCAATCAAAAATACAACAACTTTCAAATCGAAATGACAAACTTGCATAACAAAAATTTGAACCGCATTCCATTTTTAGTTAACACAAATGAACAATATTTATAAAAATATAAATAAAATATAAGCAAATACGAAAATCAAATCTAATATAAAAAATTTTAAATCTTAGTTTATTGAAACAAAAACATAAAAAAAACCAAAAGAATAGAAAAGGAATACAAAATTAAGAGCAACGAATAAATATTAGAAATTTAAATTTATACCGATTTGAAAATTATTATGGAAAAAGTTTGAAAAAAAAGAAAAATACGAAAAAACTTTTAAAAAATTAAAACTAAGAGAAAAGAAAGAGGGAAAAAAGAAGAAAAATACATAAAAATGTTAAAAAATTAAAACTATAAGAAAAGAAAGAGGAACATGGTTGCCGCTTTAGATGGATTAACAACACATTGGTTATATAGGGGTACATGCATCACATAAATGGCAGAATAAATAAAAATTTACATAACTAAAAGAATAATCTTTGCATGATTATTAGCTAAACTAATCTAGGAGATAAGAATAATTTACCTCAAATAGTTTGTACAGTTGTTTTACTTCTTTACTGCGATGTAGTAAGCCACTAACATTCAAAAAATATGGATGCGTCCAATAGTATCCACACTAGCAAGGAATCAAAATTACCAAATTAATGGATACAATACAAGATATAAAATTCCCTATATGCTAGCAATAGAATTCGTCCAGAGAGAAAATAGAAGAAGAGAACAAAATCCTAATTAGTTTAGAATTACGAGTAACTTACCCTGTGTCTCTCGTTAAGGGTTTATATATATGCATGATTCTCAGAACCCTAATAAGATTATAATCATCCCATTAATGTAGGAATGGATGTGCTACATACTAAAAACAAGGAAGCATAAAAAGTTTTATACTCATGGGCCTTTGGGTGCCTATGAGTAAGCCCTTTTGCTTCTATAGTCCATGTGTGTATTAGACCAGTCCACCGATAATGTACATGAATTTTATAACTCTTATAAAACATGTCACATACCCATTGGGTCCAAATAGGCCCAACTAAAATTCTTAGAGATCATACACCTTTTTTATGCACATAGAGAGATAAAATCTTTATGTTTACCATATTCAACTCAAATTTGTTTCTCATTTATTTCAAACTCTTATTATGACATCCTATATCATAGTAGACTATATATTTTATCTTTTTCCCATTTACTGTAAGTGTGTGACCCTTAGATTTTTTGTGCAGTTTGGCAGTATAAAATGTAAATAAGAATCCTAATTCAACTAGAATTACTTGATTTAAACTCTTTTAAATCATTAGGTCAATTCATAATTGAAATTCATACATGTTTAAGTGTAAATCATTAGAGGCTTCTGACCAATCATGATGACTACCCAAGTGATAAAAAGTTAATGGCTTAACTTTACCCTTCTATATTCAGTAACCATGTAATTACTTTTTTCACATTTTCTTTATCTCATTTTGGTTTGAGCATATATTATTGTTAGCTTAAAGCTTAATCAACTTTTCATATTAAACCCAAAATATGTTACATCTATTAAGTAATTCTTTATTTTCAAAATGCCCTTTGTGAATCGCATTCACTCTTGCATTTTACTCTAGCAAGATATTTTAAATAAGAAAACTTAACAAGATGAGTGATATAAACTCTCTACTATTAATCAGGAGTAGTAAATCTTTTATTGATTACTCTCATTTAAGTTAGAGGTCTTACACCTTTACTACTATGCATGGGCCTCCCTTGGACAAAAAATCAAGAAAGAAGTATTTCCCCTACCCTGGGATTTGATTGTGACCAAATTGGTCAATCAGTCTTATGCTATGCTCAATATCCAAGCTATGCTCACCCTTTTATAAGGGTGAAAGTAATGTAGTCAAAGTAGAGCTTTTACTACTTAAGATACCTTAATGATCTCAAGTCTAAGGACACTTGCACTACTAATATGATTAGATAGTTCATTAACATATAATATTTATACATATAAAGTTTCTCATGATAAGTCTCCAGTACACTTGTTATTCTAATGAGCATCCATGTATTAACTTTAAGCATCTCAATGCTTACAGCTTATGAGAACTATTACTTGACCTAGTCAAGAAATATAATATATGTTATTCTATCCATATTAATAATGTCTTTTCTTGTTAATACTATGACTAGGGATTATATAGTTATTAACACAATTATAAACAATAGACATCTCAAATATCATGAACTTTTTATGATTGTCTTTGTACCATGTTTATATACCTAGGATTTCATGAGATAGTTTAAAACATTAGTAAACAAATGTAAGAAACACAATAGCTACATATTAAAGAAAAGCTTTATTATTTATAAATGAATTGATATACAAGAAAGATTATCCCTATTACATATGGGCTCTAGAGCATATTATTGGCACCTTAAATTTAAATAGAGAAAATAAAAAACTTTAAATTCAAAGGAAAAAAAGAAGCTAGTGTTTATAACTATTGTTAATGTTAGAGATTTAATTATTATTAGTATTATGGAGTTTACAAATAATTTAATTTATGGATGCATGTCCTATAACTTTTTATTGGTTAAATCATTTTATTTACCATAAACCATTAAGAAAAAAATATGTATTTTCTTTGTTACTTAAAATAAACAATTATAAAATAAATTCTTATTATTGAATGTTTGATTAGCTATTTGGAAATCAATGGTTTCAAATAACAGCTTGGTTATTTGGATTGTTAGCTAGCTAGAACTTTTTTGGTCCATACACCTAAAAAAGAGAAAAATATGGCGAAGGTTCTATTAAGGAACTTTTTGACGATCAAGTTAATAACTTTCAAAGAGAACGTGATTAAGGAGGAAAACATATATAACTTGATTATTGTTGACTTAAGTACTGTTATGCTATATATAAACTTCAGCGGACTTAAATGCTTATCATTAAAGTCACAACAATTACTATTATTGATTATGTAATGCTTTCAACCATTGTGGAATTGTAAGAATTGTAACACCCAAGAATTCTAACACCCTAATGGTAGTTTCAAGTTGTGCGTCAGTTAGTCTGGCTATAACTTGTCAGTCATTTAATTATCATAAGTCCCCCTTCGAATATTGCAACATTTATGTCAACTTGGGGTTTGTTAGTTTTGAGGTGCTTGTTGGCATTCTTAAGGAATGTCATTATGGCATCGTAGTGGCTTTGGCACTACATTTTGGCACCTGAGGTTCTTTTCAAATGTTAAACAAAGGAGACACTTTAGTTTCTATGCCATAGAGGGTTTAGAGCTCTACACGTGGTGTATGGGTGCATAACTGCCATCCACATGGTCTGAGATCTATGGTTCGATGATCTTATATATGGTTGGGTGAAGTTAGGACTCATTTGCTCATTTCACTTATTTTTCTTGCAATTCTCTTGTTCTTTACTCGTTCAAGCTTTACAATTGTCCCTACAAAAGTTAATGTAGGATTATGCAAGGTTTTGTTTACGTGTCTGCATTCTTATGGAGATTTATCATATACTTTTGGTTTCTTCCTTCTCTTGACTTTAAGTTCAATTGATAGCTCTAGTGGTAGGGGTAGGGTATGGGAAAGGTTTCTTAATAACAATGTCCCAAGTAGCTTCATTAGCGAGCAAAATGTTATTAGGAATGTAGTGATTATTGAGAAGAAAAAACATAAAGTACAGTGCCTTTCTAGAGTTAATAACATTAGCTCAAGATTTAGGAATTATCATCTAGCTCATTTTTAGTAGAAGTATGATTTTCTAGATAGATATTTGGTTAAAGTGTCGAGTTCTTTTCTTCTTGCAAATGGGAAATTAAGGAAGCGAGCAATGATTGTGTATATAGCCAACATGGAGGCTGGTGTTCGCTTTCCCTTAAACCAATTTGAGGTTGATTTGCAAAACCACTATGGGATGACCGTCTGCAAGCTACATCCAAATGGGTAGAGAACTATTACTTGGCTAAATCTTTGGATTAATGAGCACAGCATTGCTTTAATAGTGCACATGTTTCGAGCTACTCATGTTGTAGGTCTATGAGTGGCTACTGAAGATCACAACTAGGTGTAGGCATGAGCTAGGTATGGAGTGTTTTTTAGGAATCTGAACTCTCCATTGAAGAATAAGGTTTTTGTTATTGAGAGTAAGTATGAGGATTTTCCCATTAAGATTGCATAGTGTCGAGTCATCGAAAGATGTAAATCGTTACTCACCGATGAAGAAAAATAAATGTTAGTAAGGTGGAAGGAGCTTGCCACTTAGAAGACTAATATCATAGAGCAAATAAGCCTTTATGTTAATGTTGTGCCTTATGAACCAAATAAAATCTAGGACAAGAAAAACTTAGAAGCTTTTTTCTTTTTTAATGTCACAGATTATTTTCTAATCCTATTCTTATTGTGTGAATGTTTTGCATCTATAAAGAGGTCGAATAGATCAAGCTTTATTGAGAAAATAAGCATAAGAGGTTGAAAGGAAGTGGGAGCAAACAACCAAGCCTAGTGGAAAAAAGTATTGTCCCTTTAGTAAACATTATTGATATCAGAGAAAACACCATAGTTGGTGTGGTAGCTACCACAAATATCCCTAAGCCTATCATGTCCACTTTAAAAGAAGAGGTTCCTGAAAAGACCTTTCAAAAGCTAGTTGATTGGTGTCTTACAAGTATACTAAATCGGTTAGTAATATAGGAAAATAAATTTAAAACCCTCAAATATCATACCCAAGGGATTGAGAAAGTTAGATTTTGAAAGAAGAAATGATGCTAAAGAATTTCCAAGTTTGATTTTTAATTAAACTAAATTAATTAAATATCTAAAATAATGCAATAATAGAAATGAAAGACTAAAATCAATTAAAATAGAGATTAATAGATTTAATTATAACAATCGATTACCAAAATCTTTTGTTAAGGGAACTTCTCTTTTCTTCCTATTGAAACTGACTTCACTCAAAGATAACACAAATTTGTTATAGAAAAATCAAACTAAATTCAGGGCCTTTACTTAAAACGCCATTCTAGACAATTAAACTCTTCAGTTAGGAACAATCTAATAACTAGCATCTATCTTGGTTTTAAGTTCCTAAATTTCAATTGAATCCTTTTTTAGAACACTCAATTTTTATCTATTCAAAATTTAGATTTCTTAAACCTAATAATACTTGCAATCATAATCTCATATCTCAATTTCAGAACATAAGAAATTATTGAACACAGTAATATTAAAAAAAGCCATGTATATTAATGATCAACACTTAGATTTAAGTCCAACTATGTATTCGATACATCAAACACGAATCTAAGCATAACCAAAAAATACAAATAAGCATAGGAATATTTAAATTAACAAAACTTGTATTGAATTAATCTCAATTAAAAAGTCATAATAGCAAAAAAATGAGGATTCAAGAATCCCTCAAAAAAAAAAAAAGAAAACTACTCACTGTTTATTATGAAAATTAAATAAACAAATACAAAATTGTATATTATACTCATGAATCAAGTCTGACAACAATCTCCAGCTCTTAAACTAGAAGAAGAAAGCTCAAAATTAACCCTAAGTATAGATATCTAAGACTATGAAACCTTGCTTGAAATAATAACTAAGTTTAAACTTACAATAATAGACTAATAATTGAATGAATTCTGAAAGCTAACTCTAAAAACCTAAAAATAATAGAGCCTAGCCACCATTAGAACTCCCAACTACCACTAAAAACTTCCTAAAAATTGTCAAAAGTTCCAAATCAACCCGGTTGAGTCATATTCCATCTCAGCTAGGTCTAACACCTTTGTCTCTGAAAGTTACAAGTGACCTAGCTGAGTCACAATTCATCTGAGCTGGGTTTAGTGCTTCTAAACTAACTTTACAATCTACCAATAGCCCGACTAAGTCACCCTTCATCTCAGTGGGTTGATCTTTAAAATCTAAAAAATCAACACAAATCAATTCCAAAATCTATAATTTCAATTCACAAACAATTTAAACAAAAAATACATAAAATAAACACTAATTAAACTAAAAAATAAACGTAAACACATATGAATAAGGGTATAATTTAGAGTTATCACTAGTGGATAAAATAAAAGGCTTCTAAAGGAAGCAAGGAAAGGACCATAATATGGCTAAGGCATTTTTCATCTATTTCATGCACAAAGACTTTGTCATGCTTAACGAGGTGGTGCCTTTAGTAGGATTGCATGTTGAGCAACTAACCCATTTATTTATAAAACATCAAGTTGAGGTAAAGTATTTTAACTTTTTGGATGTTTTTAGTTGTACTAGTATAATATTCATCCAAGTTGGTTTTCTTATGCAAGGCTTTTTACTCGGTTCTACAATTATGGGCAAAATGAACAAGCTATTATTGTAAGCAATTAAGTTGGAGAAAATAGTTAGTGAATTAACAAAAAAAGTACAACAATGCCTAGAAGATAGCTAAACTTGAAGAAGCATAATTTTTCAAGTGTAAGGGAGAGCTCGATGCAAGTAGTGAGTTGTTGATGATCATAAATGAAAGGAATGACAAACTGAATAAATGAGTTACAAAGTTGGAGGAAAAAGATGACTTATGTAACGCCCCAAACTACACCCTAGCAGTAATATGACATGTATAAGGTATATATGAAATGAATATTAAGAGTTAAGTTGATTAATGACTAGTTCGGGGCCATAGATGGCATTGATACAAAAGTTCGCCTTAATTTGGTTAAGTATAAAAATTGTGACATGCATGTATAAATACATGTAAGATATGGATTAATATATAAATGAAGTTAAATTTATATGCCAATGTGTAAATTAAAGAAGATTTAGGGTGGAATTATAATTAATCAAAATTAAAAAGAATATACCAATAGGAATTCAATATGTGGTCTTCTAGAAAATCAAAAGGAAATATAGATCTTCTTCTCTTCTTTCACCCAAAATTCTATTCCCAATTGATCAAAAAGGCCATAGAAATAGAAGGTTGGAAAAAGGGCAAAGGAGAAGAAGAAAAGTGGCAAGCTAAAAAAGTTTTAAGGTATAGGAGCTCACTACTTTCTTTGTATATATTTTAAATGAATTAAATGGGTATGAGGATCATTTGGAATATGATTTTTGATGATGGAGCACAAAATTAAAGTGATTTGCATGATAGAATGTGACATTATTGTGTGATGCATGCCAAACCCTGCTCGTGTCTGGACTTGCTCTTGGAGGCCTGCTTTTTGGGTTCAAGATCGAACAAGGCTCATAAATTTTATAAATTGGCCACTTCAAAATAGAAGAGGGGTTTTGACCCAATCCTATTATTGATGGACAACGTACGATGGCATCTAAATGGGCTCAAAAGGTAGGTGTCATGGAGTCACCATCCAACAAAATGTTGGAAAATGAATCTAGCTTTTGATGCCCAAATAGAGATGGTGTTCGATACATCACTCTTACTTATAGTTAGATTAGGTGTTTTTATAATTGAGTTTTTAGTATTAGTCCACTATCTCCTTTCTCACATGATTCATAAGTGAAGAAATAAATAAACATATTAAGAAAGTAAAAATAAATAAACATATCAAGCAAGTAAAAAATGATAAATAAAAGCAATAAATAATTAACTATTTAAATTTATTACATAAGCAAATCATCCAACTGGAAATAAAGAAATTTCCATACATAAAATGGGAAATTAGTTAGATTGGTAACATTGGTTCCCTCATGCATATTTACAAAAAGGGCTTTTTTGTATTTTGTAATTTTGGATTGAAATTTGGACATTGGTCCATTTTATCATGAAAAACACAATGTAATTAAGTAAAAATGGTTTTACAAGTCTTATCAATTATTGTGCGGAAACCATTTATTACATAGCTATCACATCCCCAAAAGAAAAGAATACATCTAAATAAAGTGAATAAAAAAAGGAAATAATAATAAAGTACAAAAATACAATCCATCAACGATATGCATGCTCTGAGATCTCTGATCTTGAACCACTGAATCTCAATGGATACAAGGTTAATTTACTCGTAAACGCACAAGGAAAATAAATGATCAGTATTATGTCAAATAAAATAAATAATGTAGCAAGAAAACTAAACTATGCATTTTGGACTAAAAATAAATATGCAGATAGAACAATAAAATGCATGAAACATAATTAAAACGATATATAAAAATATGGCCAAGCATGCAGATCAACTTAAAATAAAGAAATAAACTTAAAACATGAACATGAAGCTGGAATTAAGGCCACATATGCCTAGAGGTAAGGACAGATGGCCAAAAAAAGAAAAAGAGACGGGATAGAAAGAAGGCTTTGCTATGTCCCATCGATCGCTATGACCGGCGGCCATTGGTGAGGCCTTCTTCTCATTTGTCATGCGATGAATAGACAGTAATGGGTAGAATGCAACAATAATCAAACAAAACCTACTTTTGATATAATCATGCATACATTATGTCATAATACATGCCAAAAATACTCTAAGATATAAAAATATATTTAAAACATGCAATAATAATAATAATAATAATAATAATAATAATAATAATAATAATAAACATGCAAAACAAAATTTAAATCAAGAACTTCAAATATACATCAATGGTGGATTAAAACCTATTCATGCCATTCTACTAATGTTATCATATTCATATGGTCATGGCATCTTAAATAAACACAGAAATGGTTAAAAATGAATAAATAAAAATCATGGCATCAAAATCATATCAGATATATATTTTTATGGCATGAGTTTAGAGAGAGGAAAAGGGCCTGAAATATTACCCTCAGTTGATGATTTCTATTCAGCAACTTTAGAAGAATGCATTCCAAGCTCTAATCTAAGATATTTCCACATTAAAAGTGTTTAAGACATTTTGTGTTTGTGTATGTTGATAAAAAGATGTATGAGAGCTTTTGTGCTCTTGAGAGCAGAAACTGGACTTTTTGTCTCATGAACCTACCTCTCTTTTAAAATTATTCTCTCTTTTTAGATCTAGGGTTTTTAGGTTTAAATATAAAGAAAGAGTTTGAATCTAACTAGAATTGGAAAATCTTGGAAATCTTCCCCCAAACCTCTGAAATCTCAGGCCAAAAATCCCTTCCTTAAAATAAATTTTGACTTAGCTTAAAAGCATAGGGATTCTAAAAAAAACCCTAAAGATGGATGTCCATGAGAGATAGATGGGGTGTCCCTAAAAGAGTTTTGACCTAATGACTTTTGGTAGATGGCCATGAGGAAAATGACCACAGATGGCTATCCCTCAATGACAGATGGCCGTCTATCATAGGGAATGCTCAAAATATAAGATTTTTCAAACTCTTTTTCATGTCCTAGAAATGCAAAGTTAAAATTTACAAAAAAAAAGCATTTTAGAAAATTGTGAAAATGCAAAACAACAAGGAGTTTTGAATGTACTCACCAAAAATTAGGCCAATCTAATGGTAAATGATTTTTTGATCGTCTTTGTATACCAAACTGATCATTACGTAAAAAATCCAGAAAACAGCCTCTTTTTTGCAATAAAAACTGAACTTGCAGACCTTAAAAACTAATCTTCATCGTTCAAAATTAACAACAAGGAGTTTTAAACGTACTCACCAAAAATCAGGCCAATCTAACGACAAATAATTTTTCGATCGTCTTCGTATACAAAACTGGTTATTAAGTAAAAAATTCAGAAATAACCTCTTTTTTGCAACAAAAACCAAACTCAAAGACCTTAAAAACTAATCTTCACCATTCAAAATTAACAACAAGGAGTTTTGAATGTACTCAACAAAAATTAGGCCGATCTAACGGCAAATGGATTTTCGATCGTCTTCGTATACAAAATTGGTCATTAAGTAAAAAATTCAGAAAATAGCATTTTTTTTGCAACAAAAATTAAACTTACAGATCTTAAAAACTAATCTTCACCATCCAAAATTAACAACAAGGATTTTCGAACATACTCACCAAAAATCAAGTTGATCTAACGACAAATAATTTTTCGATCGTTTTCGTATACAAAACTAGTCATTACGTAAAAAATCCAGAAAACAACCTCTTTTTTGCAATAAAAACTAAACTTACAGACCTTAAAAACTAATCTTTACCATTCAAAATTAACAACAAGGAGTTTCGAACGTACTCACTAAAAATCAGGCCTATCTAACGGCAAATGATTTTTCGATCGTTTTCGTATACAAAACTGGTCATTACGTAAAACATCCAAAAAAATAGTTTATTTTTTGCAACAAAAATTAAACTTATAGACCTTAAAAACTAATCTTTACCGTTCAAAATTAACAACAAGGAGTTTCGAATGTACTCACCAAAAATCAGGCCAATCTAACGACAAATATTTAACCGTTGAATCTTTACTTACACTATTCTGTATAAATCTGTTCAATGTGTGTGTGTGTGTATATATATATATAGAAAATTTATGTTTAAATAAATCGAGGAAACCGTGTTATATTATCATTCTAAGCTAATAATCATGTATTGTTAGAGAATTTGATAATGACCAAGAATATAATTTCACGAAAGATTATTTTATTTTATTAAATAGTGAATTTCATGCATAATTGAATTATTAGAACTGATAATTGACTAACACGTCTAGCAAATACATACATATAAAAAATACTCATTTATTTATGGGTTTAGTTGCATATATTTGATAAGTCATTATTTTGAACTAGTTTACAATTTACACCAACTAAACTAACAGTTACTGAGATATTGCAAAAACCATCAACAATATATACAATAGCTATGCCATGAATGTCTTTTTTTATAAATTAAATATAAATTACAAATTTTTTTATTATTATTTTAAATGAAATAATAAATTTTATATTATTTTTTTATAAATATTTATTTTTATTAATTTTGAACACAAAAATATATAATAATCTTAATAATTAGTTTATTAATATTATTATTAAAAATGCAATTTTTCTAAATAAATAAATTTAGATTTTGGTATAATTGTTAAAAAATTATTATCAACTAATAAAATAATTTCTAATTTCTAAAAAAAATTTTTACTTTATTTGCGATGGATTAGCGACTAAAATTTCATAAGCTACTAAAATTTTTCCTCTTAAATTAGCAACTAAAATTTCGTCGCTAAACCGTCGCAAAAGAAGGCGTTAAATTTTCCCTCCTAAATTAGCGACTAAAATTTTCGTCGCTAATTTTTCTTGAACTAATTTTATGAATAAAAAATTATAAAATTTAGCGACGGAACTATTTGTCGCTAATTCCATCGCAAAACATGGCCCGTACACTTCCCCCCAATAATTAGCGACTGTTTTTTCATTCCGTCGCTAATTCGTCGCAAAAAATATACTTTCCGCGACGGAATTATAAAACAATCGCTAATTCGTCGCAAAATTTGCGACAAAAATGATGCCGTCGCTAATTGATAGTTTTTTTGTAGTGCATACAGATATCTTATAGGATAAAACATAATATCTAAAACTTAACTATTAAAAACTTTACTTACAAGAGAGTCTCTTTAGACATTCAAAATTTACATATACAAAACATCTATAGTATTACAAAATTTCCAACACAAATAAATCTCTTAGCCAAAAGAACCCCATAAGAAGACTATACTTTCCAATCTTCTAGGACTCGTGTTGGCCGTCTTGCTGCAGATATCAACCCTGAGAAGAAAACCTATCCTTGCAACCTACATGGATAAAAACCCATACTAAGCTATAAAGCTTAGTGGGGACCATAAAGTATGATGAATGATCACTCGCGCTGATTGTTAACAAGCACTCAACATGTACACAATTAAAACATATGATTCAATATTAAAAATAAAAAGCCAAGAAAAGAAACAAGAATTAACATTTATATCAACATGTGAAAATCATATGAAACAAATAATAATAATAATTTGACATTTGATACTTTGTCTCCAAAACACATAATCATACAAACAATAATATCTTAGACTAATAAATCGATCATTTAAAACTAAAATGATACTATCACTTGTATCAGAATATAGAACCAATACTTTAAACTCTTATCTACTACTTCTTCACTTATTACCAATTCATTTAGTGATCATACAATTACTTTCCTTATATCAATTGTTCATATATCTTTAAGTATCACTTCACAATATAACACTTTTGCTCCTTAACATATCAATATGTTTACTCTTGGTACCTAATTAATCTCTGTATTATATATGTGATACCTAAGCTAAACTTATAGAGAATCCTATTAGTTAATCATGCAAGACTAACCATTCTAAATCTAGAACCATAGTATTCTCTTGCTTATTATACAAATGATTAACTTTCTACACCTGTTATCAATTTATATTTCATCTCAATATGTAAAAAGATGCATTTACATTTCCTCTTTCACATCTTTTCTAATTACAATCATTATTCCATTTACCAATTCTATGTTTTTATTTAGCGTATGATCGATTTATTACTTAAGTGTTTACTATCATACATAAAGTTTATTCATATTCCAATAAACTAAGTGTACTATAGTAATCATGTCCACTATTCAAGCACATCAATTATGCATCCATCTTCTAATTAATCTTATATACAAAAGTCATTCATGTAAATCAAGAACAATCATTTATTGATTATGCTAATTAATTAATATAGATATAATAACTATCAACCAATCACATGTTCATCTTCATAAAGCTTGTCATCCAAAATGTAAGAAACAATGTGCATCAATGACTATGTAAATGATGTTAAAGTATTATGTCCATATATTATATGCAAGTTCTCTTACTAAAATATTTCTCCATATACTATACATTGATTCATATAAAGATTATAAGCAACTCAAGGCAAGAATTGAAATGTCTCCATTTTCTTTAGCTTTGCATGATGCATATACTTCATTTTTATCAAGCCTGCATAAGTTCTAAAGGTGGATAATGGGAATGATAGATACTTGAGGGTATCAAAATAGTAGATATCCAAGGATATCAAAAAGATAGATCCAAACGAGGCCAACTATATGCTAGATTGGTCAAGCAGATCCAAACGGGGTCGGCTAACAACCCAAACAGAACTGTTTATGATCCAAAAGGGATCAACTATAATTTAGACCCAAACGGGGTCAATGGTAATGGTAGTAGCTGTAATATCCCTATAGGTGCCTATCTATCCATAGTTAAACTCTAGTAGCAGACAAATATAATCTCTTTACTTTATCTTTCTTTACTTTACTTTACTTTTACTCTATTCAATCACATTCATATATACAAATGTATATTCTTGTGTAACTATGAATAAGATAATCATGTACATGCTTATGTTTAACTTTCTGTAAACATGTGATCATGTGCACTATTGAGTATTGCTATTCTTTACTTTGCTTTTTTTTTTTCATCATGTATATATATATATATATTCCTATATAACTATGAGCAAGATATCGTATACATGTACATGCACGAATTTTCTATAAACATGTTATCTTGAGCACAATTAAGTATTACTATTTTGTACTTGTAATCCCTTCAAATCATGTAACTATTTCACATATGTAATATGATGATACATAACATCATTCTCTATTGAGTTTCTTTAATCAATGATGTGTATGAACATGTTCACAATAGGTTTACCTTTATGTGTACATACATATATGACTATATACACAATCACATATAGTTATACAAATAACTATAAATATAAAATTTGCACATATATGTAAATATATGTTCATATAATATGATAAAGAATCTCTGATAGTATACATATGAATACAAGTATAATTAGCATAATACAATTAGCTGTGAATGAACATATATCACTATCTTCATATGCTTTCGCATAGTAGCATATAAGCACAACATATAAGTATATACATGTAAGCATAATTTCATATAATAAGCCATGTACATAAGTTTGAACTTATGTGATTATACATATCTTTACCATCAATCATATTATATGCTATTTATAATTCAATGTGCTTCCATGTAGTTATTCATTTAACATAACAACATGTAAATAAGATATATATAATATTAACTCAATTTATATCCCTTGTTACATGGTGTTTCTATACTAAGTATTACTTTATTTATATTAAAGTTTGTTTATATAACCTTTATTATCAATTTGAGACCTTTGCATGAACTTTAGGTGAAGTGAAAAGGGGTCACAATCATTAAGTAATACCCGATAACTGTGATATAGGTTGCATTTTGGTTCTAGACTGAAAACTGGACTACCTCATGGTCATTAGCTAAAAGCTAGTAATTATGACATACATTCTGCCTAGGGACAGAATTCCATATTCAACTTGTATAACATTTTTGACCTAGAAAATGTCATTTTTAGCAAAAGTTTCCTTTTACAAACTTGTTTTCCTATGTTTCTAGTTTTTGGAAAATCAAAAATAATTTCAATATCATCTCTAGAGTTTAAGATATTCACATTTTTTTGAATACTATTCCTAATGATAGTGCTGTGAACAGGTCCTGAATGAAGCTAAAATTTGACATGCTTAAAAATAGAATTAAGCTTAAATTCCTTCATATAAATTGTATATTTAGAAGTCTATTTTTTATATAATTTAACCTCATAGCATTCTGACCAATATGCACAAAAATACACCATATTTTCTACAATCTATCCCATAACCAAAATCAATAGCTCTCATAAATTTTCAATTAAATCTTCGGATGATTTATAGGCCTATTTTGTTCCTAGTCCCTTCTACAAATTTGTAGAAATATTTCTTATGTAACCTTAGAAATTAGAATGGTCTTGATTAGACTTTTCTAACTCAAATTATGCTAAAATTTTAGCTATTAGTTCATAATGCTTCATGTCTTCTCTTTTAGTAATACTTGTTAAAATTTGTTTCTCTTTTCAATTGTTCATACTACAAGACATTTAAATCATGTTTCTACTCTAATTATCTGCATTCATGTATGAGAATCATATTAGTCCCATACCTTTGCCAAAATTTCAAAGCCTTCAAACATTCTTCACTATAGCTTTTCTTTATGCTCTCGAATCATTCTTTTTTTCTACCAAAGACATGTATGGAAAAATCCAACAATTCTCACCACACTAGGTTCCATTTCAACCTAAGGAAAAGAATAAATGACAATTAAAATGAGAAGAAAACATTACCTTTAACTTAATTTCTCTATTAGATTTTTTTCTTACACAAGCAAAGAATTCTTCCTTGAGAGCTTAAGGGAGGAGATGAAATTTTTAGAGAGAGATGAGAGAGAGGAGAGAAACATAAAAATTAAATTTTTTCCCTTTGAGTGGCCGGCTAAGCCATCCTAAAAACCCCTCTTCCTACTCTTCCCTCTCCCACATGTATGCTCTTGAAAAATGTGTAGTGAGGGAAAGTTTCCAAAGACTCTCTTCACTAATTGCATGTAATAGTTCTGCCCTAAATTTTCTCTCTAACCTAAAATGTGACCCATATGTCCTTTCTTCTTTTAAAATCTTGTCCCACATTTCTATCATTTCAAAATTGACCATAAATATGTTATCTTCTCTTAATTGCACCTTTTAATTAACTTTTACCTATTTAATTGTATCCATAAAAATACAATTAGATCTCAAATGACCACACAACTATACTTTTAATCTTAATTGCACACTTTTACATATTATAATGTAATTTGACTTTGTCACCTTCGATCTTATAAAATTATTAATTCACAAAATCTCACTTAACTATAATTCATCTAATTATTTTAATTAGATATTGATACCTTGATGTTGCCCTAGAATTCTACTAAGGCCTATTTTAGGTCCTTACATAAACTCATATATCTATTTCAAAATATCATTCTAAGCATTAAACCCTCAGATTATGAACAATCTAATACTTAGTATATCAATTCAATTTATGAATTCCTAAAATGTCATTAAATCCTCTTTTGAGAAACTTAATTCCAGCCTATTCTTAATTAAAATATCTTAGTTATAATTTCACCCCTGAATAACACATTATTGCCTCAATTCACAGAACACAATCATACATTAACATAAGTGAGTTAGACTAAGAACATGTAAATCATAGGTCATAAAATAAATGACAATCAACCATTTATTCAATAGATTAAGCATCAATTCAACATAACCTCAGATAAGTATTAGCTTAAGAATTAAGAAAATAACACACTTGCATTGAAAATTAAGATCAAATTAAAGTCATTACAATAAAAGATTGAGGGTTCAAGTTTCCCTTAGCAAAAATAAGAAAACTACTCACTGTTCATCTTAAAAATAATTGAAAAACTAAAATAAAAAGTTACAATACACATAAAGTCTTTAACTCCTTTTGATGTCTTCACAAAACATTCAATTGCAACTTCCAACCCTAAGTTGATCATACTCTTGGAACTGGGTCTAAAAACTTAAGAAAGTTCATTCCTTCTTTTGATTCTGGTGTTTAAACTTGCTTCAATACCCTAGAATGAATAAACTAGGCCCCATAAAACTTCCTAATCTAGAGAAAGTTAGAATTTAAAAATAACTTGGACACTTGCCTTGGTAGAAGGGAATTCTTCCTAATTTGCCTTGCCTCGATAGAGGAGCATTTCTCCTCAATTGAGTTGCCCTTTCCTGGTGTCCTCCTCGGTATAGGTGAATTTCACCTCCATCGAGGTGTTCACTTCTGTATTGACATGTTCCTTTTCTTCTTCTAAAGGTGATTTATACTTTCTTCCTTTAAAGCACCTACAAAACACCAAATTTCAATTAAACCCACATAAATCAAAGGCTTAAAAAATTAAACACCAATTTAAATAAATTAACACTAAACAACTTCAAAACACACATAAATATAGTCTATATTTATTAGAAATAAATAAATAAGTTAGAGGCAAGATCAAAACCATTCATGGGAATCCTCTAAAGCATTTCGGACTAAAGCTCCTATAAGTCTTAATGCAATAAAGATTAAATAATCAAAAGACACAAGGAAAATAAATGGTTAGTATTATGATAAATAAAATAAAAACTAGAAAATAAAATAAAGTAAACATGTATTCTGAAAAAAGGGTAAACAAACAGAACATTGAAATTATACAAAAAAAAATTAAAATAACAATATATACATATGTAAATAAGCATGCAACTTAAATTATAATAAAAGAACAAGAAAATAAACAGTAAAAGCAACAAATAGTGGTCACAAACTGCTAAGCAGGGAGATAGATGAGACAAAAAATATGTCTCGCTAGTTGGCATGACCGACAAGTGTTTGTGGGGGCCTGTTTCCTATCTATCACACACAGATCAAATAGAATGCAGAAAAAATAGAAAATCCTAATTTATGTCTTAAACATGCATATTTTTACCTCCTAATCATGCCGGATCTAATCATAAGCTTAAAAATACAATTAAATCATGCTAAGGAAATTAATTTTGACACAAAAAAATAGAAATGCAATTAAGAATAATAACCATAAATCAATGGTAAAATTCATAGAACATGTTCTTCTAATCATGATTTAATCACATTCAGAATATTCATGGCATCACAAAATTATAGAGGCATAAAAAATAATTAAATAACAATGGATTATGATAATCATGGCAAAAAAATATTAAATAAAGTTGAATCAAATTAACAAAATATGTATTTTCATGCCATGCTAAAGAGTGAGGTTCAGATCCAGAATATTACCCTCAGAAGAATGGATTTTTGTAACGTTTGGAAACTGTAACTCAAATTTTGATGATTGATTTTCACATTTGAAAATTAATGAATTTTGTGTTTTTGAAGAAAGCTTGGGAGAGCCTTTGTTCTTAAGAAGTAAAAGTCAATTTTTTACTCTTAAGAATGTGGCTGCCTCCAAATTCATAATGTCTGATCTCCCCACCCCCTTTAAATATAGGGTTTTTTTAGTACTTAAAGGAAAGAAAGAGTTTGCAAACAATTCCAATTTTGATCCCCTAAAACCTACCTTGAAAGTCTATAAAATATTGTGCTAAAATCTAACCTTAATTAACCAAAAATATATCCCAGATTCCAGCTATTGAAAAATGTGGGAATTGCTACAAAATCCCCACTGATAGGCATTTATAATTGACAGATGGTCTATAAGGACCCAAAATAGGCCCTAGTAGAATTCAAGGGCAATTATATGTTATTAAAGTCTAATTAAGCATTATGGGATGAATTATTAGTAGTTAAGATATTATTTGGGGCATAAATGTTATTAAGTTATAATTAATTATGTGATAAATGTGTGAATTATATGGTATGAATTTTATAAAGGCATAATTAAATGGTTATTGTTGGTTTAATAATATTCAAGGGTGTAATTAAAGTATGAAGTATTAGTTTAGGGGTCAATTTGTAAATACGGCATCTTAAGGGTCAAATGTGATTAAAAGAAAGATTTGAGAGATTGATTTAAGAGAAGGAATAAATGTATGGGTCAATGTTAAACATGTAAGAAGATGAGAGGCAAAGGTGTAACATGCAAGAAATTGAGAGAAGTTAGTGGAACATGCAAATATTTGAAGGACTAAGAAAAAAATTTACCTTGCTACTATATATATAATAATTCACAATACATAAAGAGAGAGAACTAAAGGGGACGACATTCTTAAGAGAGAGTTATTGAAATTTATTCTTCTTCTCATCTCTTATAGTCTATAGTTAATCTTTCTCTAAGAAAATCTTTGAAGAGAAATTCATGCATGCTGAATTAATCAAGAGAAGTTAGTATGTATCATTAAGGTAAGCTTATTAATTAGTAATTAATCTCTTGTTCTTTATCTTCTTCTTATTTTAATTGATGGTGGATTGATTTAAATGCTGGAAGTTTGATATTGAATGAATGAATTGTTGATTAAGGAGAAGAAGAAGGTGGAAGGAGTATAGAAAAAAAAGGAAAAGCACAAGATTGAAGTGAAAGGAGAATTTTTGGCCAAGGTATGGGATTAGGATTTTCATGCTTGTATGTGTATGATGTTAGTAGAAATTTAGTGTAAATGATTTTAATTTTGAGTAATTAAAAAGAGAATAAGATTTAAGAAGTGTGCATGAAGAGATGACACAAAACATGGTGACCTAGTGACTGTAATTTTAGTATAAGTTGCAATAGAAACCTTTAATTGAGACCATTCAAATTTCCAAAGTTACAAAAGAGATATGCCTACACAATTGTAGGAGGAACCTAGCCCTAATTCTACCTTTAAATAATTCTTATGATTTATTAAATTTTAGATGAACTGTTAATTCTGGTTTTGGAACATGTTATGGTAAAAAAGAGATATCTTTGCGTACATCGATTAGAATGTTATGAGGTTAATTCCTATGGAAAATAGACTTCTAAATATACAATTATTAAGGGAAAGCTAAGCCTAAATCTATCTTTAAGCATGTGAAATTTAAGCTTGAATTCGGACCTATTCACAATACTGCTCTTAGGAATAGTAATAAGAAAATATGAATATCTTAAGTTCTAGATTTGATTTCGAAATGATTTTTAATGTTCTGGAAGCTAGAAATATAGGGTAACAAGTTTGTATAAGGAAGTTTTTTCTGAAATGAATTTTTATAGGTCAAAATCATGATACAAGTTGAACCTGTAATTCTGCCTCTAGAGAGATTCTATGTCACGGTTACTAGGTTTTTATTGGTAACCGTGAGATAGTCCAGTTTTCAGTCTAAAATCGTAATGTAACCTATGTCATGGTTACCGGGTATTACCTAGTAACCGTGATCCCTTTATACTTCACCTAAACTTCACTCAAAGGTTCCAAATGGATAGTAATGGATATCTAAACTATTTTCATTATGAATTAAACAATTTCTAGCATAGAAATACATGTATTAATGAATATAATTTGAGTTATGATTATGTATATATATACTTTATTTACATGTTGATATGTTATATGTGTGTTAACATGGAAGCACATTAAATTATGTATGGAATATGATATGTTTACCGATAAAGGTGTATATATAAACATTAATATATGATCAACTTATGAACAAGCTTGTTATATGTGAACATACTTAAATGTAGATATAAATACATTTATGATAGTTAATATTAAAAATGTTACCCATGAATGTTCATTTGATGTTGGGGGTATATGAACCAAGAAAATAAAAACATGTCATGTTATATATATATTTATATGTAAAGATAATGGTACCTAGTTGTATAGATATCAATGAATCTAAAGTTACTATATTTAGTTGTATGACTTGTCCTTGAATGGGCTAATATATATAAATGTCTAAATGATTATACACGATTCTTATTGATTTATTGAAGTTACTATGATACTTATAGTGTGAAATGTTAATTTTACTTGTATAAAGAAGTAAAGTGATTAGTAGAATATATGTGTGTATATATATATATATATAGTATGATCTTACATTATTGGGTTTGAATCTTGAAAGATGTTTTAGTGTAATGATTCAAAGAATATGTTTAAAGTGAAATGTATGAATATGTCTTTATTTAATGATAACATAGATATGTACATGCATTTGTATATAATTATGGTTTTTATAAATATATTATATGAGTAGATAGCACAAAGCTTAGGCAAATATGAAATCATAAGCATATTCAAATGCGTTTTAAAGCATATTGCATGCTTGGAAGAAAAATGGAATATGTTGGCATGTATATTGTGAGTAGAGACACTCAATATAATATGATGATAAATGTTATTCATGTGGAGATAAATGCCTTGATCTCTTTGCAAATAAAAATATAGCAATACTTAAAAGTGGAAAGGATTGCATGTCGATTTCCTTACACAATTTCACTGAGTATGAATTTTTATAAATGTGTGTGTGTGTGTGTGTGTATATATATAGTTTGATATTTGAATAAAGTTAAGAAAATAAGTGAAGTGAGTTTTGTAAAGAGATTTAACTGCCTGCGTTGAGTCTAAGAAGTGGATAGATAGGCATGCCTATAAGGGTACCTTGCAGCTGCGATAGTTTGAACCTCCTTTGGGTTGTAGTCAACCCCATTTGGGCAACTAAACAGACATGGTCCCGTTTGGGTCCACTTCAGTGGTGCCTTCGGGTGACCTATTATTTCAGTGGTGCTTTCGGATGACCTATTACTTCAGTGGTGCCTTCGGGTGACCTATTATTTCAATGGTGCCTTCGGGTGACCTATTATTTAAGTGGTGCCTTCAGGTGACCTATTATTTCAATGGTGCCTTCGGGTGACCTATTATTTCATTGGTGCCTTCGGGTGACCTATTATATCTTTGGTGCCTTCGAGTGACCTAGTACCTTCGGGTACCACTGTATAACCCGTTATCCACCTCTTTAGAATAGTGGAGTCTTTATACCAAAGATACGAAAAGTTTGATGTTTAACTTGAAGTTTCACAAAGCATGACAATTCCTAAATTGACTTAATAATATATCTTATATATGAAATTCCTTTTATCACATATGAAAATTAAGATATTAAAAGAGTTTGCAATATACACTTACGTATAATTATTGCATATAAAAATTGTATGTACAGAGTTATATGAATAAAATAGTGCATCACTAATTTCTAGTTATTAGAGATAGTATGTTCCCTATAGTAATATGTTGTTTGCTTGAGCTAGTTAAATGACTTGTATGATTTGTCATATATGCAAGCTATGAAAATGTTTTGCCAATATAAGTATTTTCTTTGCAATGGAATATAAGAGTTATGAATAGGTGTTTATGTTAGTGATTGCCTTTCAATTAATACATTAGGTTATATGTTTTCCTTATAGCTACTCGTTCTTACTTTCTATTGGGAAATGATGTACAATGTCTTGTATGCAAACATAAAATATTAACGGATCTATAAGTGATAAACTCAAAATGATATTGGTATTTGAGATGAATGTAAGTTAGTAAATCAATGTAAGCTTTAGTACATTAAAAATCTCAAATACATTCTAGATCGATAAACGATGAACTTGCATAGTACTAGTGCTCTGACTTTCTTATGATTGATCATATGCTTATATTTGAATATATATATATATATATATATATATATATATATATCGAATTTACTATCATTAAGTCATTTGGTTATCATATGTGGACTCTTGTTTAGTTTCTTTTATTGAATTAGTATCTCTTTCATTTGAGCATAAGGTATACTTGTAGTTCATGATGTATGCTTGTTGGCGACAACTGTGAGTGGTCATTTGTCATAATTTATGTTCCCCACTAAGCTTTATAGCTTAGCACAGGTTCTTTATCTGTGTAGGTTGCAAGGATAGGATTTTCTCACAGGACTGATATCTACAGCAGGTTGGCCAACACAAGTCTTAAAAGATTGAAAAGTAGATTTTTCTTTTTGTTCTTTTATTTTGTGGTTATGGAAATTTTAATTATGTTGGAATTTTTGTATAAGTACAAAGGTTTTGTTTGAGAAAACATTGTAATGTATTGAGGATTCTTATATAATTAAGATATTAATCTTAAGTTCACATGATATGGTTTTAATTTATTCTATAAGTTATCTAATAAGAAATGTTTTCAATATGAGAACATCGTACAATATGTCTTCTGATATAAGATATAGTGGTAATAACTAAGTATAGATTATGGGTGTTACATGGTTGGCCCCCAAAATAGCCATAGACAGTAGTCTGTCATAGAAAAGGTTCAAAAAGCAATATTTTTAAACTCATTTTCATTCCCTAGAGATACAAAGTTAAAACTCACAAAAATATTTTAGAAATTTGTAAAAATCATGGATGAAACTTGGATTTTGCATTTTTTGTTTGAAATACAAATAGTTATTCCACATTAGGTAATCTTGATTTGGGTTATCTTAGGACTTGGTGTCTACAATTGTGCTTGAATTTAGGAAACTTTTTGCACTAGTGCCTAAGTGAGCCAAAATTAAAAGTAAAAGGAAAAGGATGTGTACTTAAGGTAGTGAATTCCTTATTGATTGATGATTGCTGAGGTGGGTGATTTATTGTTAACTTGTCAACGTGTTAACCCTTTTTTGTGAAGCAGGTGGCTTATCGTCAACTTGTCGATGTGTTAACCCCTTTCGATGAAGCTTGTAGTTTATCGTCAGCTTGTCGGCGTGTTAACCCTTTCTGGCAAAACGGGTGGAATGGCTACTAAGAGGACCTCATGCTTTGAAAAGACTTTAAACTTTGATGATTTATACTCACAGGGAGACTCTGAAGCTTTATGCTCATAGGGAGACTTTGAAGTTTTTGATGGTTTATACTCATAGGGAGACTTTGATGGTTTATCCTCACCAGAAGACTTTGATGGTTTATGCTCACAGGAAGACTTTGATGGTTTATGCTCACAAGGAGACTTTGATGGTTTGTACTTGTAGGGAGATTTTAATGGTTGGCAAGGAGAATTTAGTTTTGAAATTCTTTTCCTCTTTTTTATTTTTTTGTTTTGTTTTTTTAGATGTAATTCATAGTTTTGTAACTTTTAATGTGTTGTGTATTTACATAACTTGTCTTGTTTGTGCTTTTGTGTTTCTAGTGTATTAAAGGATTTGAGCTTTTGTACATCCTGAATTTTTGTAAATTTAAAGAGTTTGATTTTATGTACAGTATGTGTGGTGTATTTGAGTATATGCCTTATGATAGAGGAATATACCTAGTTGCCCCCAGCAAGGATGCGTGTGGATGGCCTGGCTCCTCGAAGGATGATCACCACTAATTCTATCTTCATTTGATTGCTCGTCATTATTGCACAGTAATGCTGCACTAGAGTCATCCCTCGACCTTCCTTTGCCTGTGAAGTCTATTTGGAATTTTCTCTTTCTTTGCTTTCTTCCTTCTTCTTTTTTCCTTTTTTTCCTTTTTTTTATTTTAAAGGTTATATGCAATAACATATATACGTGAATTATGTGCAATTGTACGTAAAAAAGAATTTTGTGTATGTAGATATTACATGTGATGCAAGCACATGAATACCTATTTTACATGAGGTATGCATGTAAAGAATGATTTGTGTGAATGCACGCAAAAATGCATAAACTATACCCCAAGCAGTTTAGAGATTCATTGAAAGTGTGGGTCAACTATTCTTTCCTCCCTGATGCACCTTTAAAGATCTTTTTTTGAGTCTTTCTATTTTGCCAAATTTTTGAGCTGTCTATACTATCTGATGTCCCCTAAGGATCTTTTAACCCCCGGGCCTCTATCCAAAAGGAAATTATTTTGGGCCTTCTCTTTGCTAGCAATCCCTTTTTTCTCTAAATGCTTGTAGTCATTTGTTGAAGGTAGTGTGCCCCTTGTTGGTTTTAACACTAGATTTTCTTTAGTAGAAAATGCTTTCTAGTAGGGATTTTCACATAACCTTATGCCTAACTTTTGCCTGGAATGGACCCAACTTATTCCAGTGGCTTTTTATTTGTTATTTTTTGTATTATTAAGATAGACTGCCACTTTTTAGGTTTTCACCATATCCCTTGGCCCAAATTTTTCTTAGAGAGCTAGTTATGATTTTCATCTCTAATAGCCTTTTTTTTTAGGCATCTATACTACTAACTTCAGCATGTGTCATTGTAAATGCCATAAGTTTCCCTTGATCAATTAATCATATGTTCATGTTTAGCTTATGCATGCATCCTTATCGATATTCACCATATAGCGATAGCAATAATCATAACTAGACATGTAATGCAAAAAAATAGAGGTTTTATTCAATCTTGAGGAGGGTATCTCACATACATCTGACTCCTATTATCAATCAGCCTCTCAAGTTTTCTTGATTGAATATTTTCACTCAACACTTAATTTTTTTTCTAGGATTCGTTTTTCTAGTTTTCACCTCAGCAAGGTGCCTAATTTTAACAATGCCATTTTTTTGGTTTTTAACCTATGGGCTTTTTTTCTTCCTCTTTTGTCTTTATTTTTTTTATTTGTCTTTGCCATGGAACCCCTTTTAATCTATTGGCATAATAGCTTGGCACCATAAGGTATATTAACCTTCACTATTTTAGACTCACAAATGTGACAATAGGGGCCTTTAATCTTTTGGCCATCCAGCACTGCCCTTTGGATCAAATGTTGGCAGAATGTTGGACCCATAAAGATGAAGGAATGGACCATTTCACCAATACACCTATTGTAAACCCTTTAATTTCCCCATCACAGGAAAATCCAGCTCTATAAAGCTATTAGTTAGGAAAGGGGTGGCATATTTCATCGAGTTGCAGCAAGCACTTCCCTTGCCTAAAGTAGCCTCTAAGAGTTTCCCTTGAATTTGATGTGAAGGAAATGCATATGGGTTTGTAACTACCTTAGGAACTATTCCTTATCTTATGAAATGGAAGTTCTTTTGGGATTGTAAAAAAGAACCCTAAAACATCCTTTTGTCGATATATGCTATATAACTTGTCTTTGAGACATGGAGAACGGTCTTATCTCAGAGACATAACAACATAATCCTTTCCCTCATCAATGCAAGTTAGAACAACTTTTTGGGCCATGCTTGCATTAGTTTTATACCGTGATCGGTGCTTATGCCTTTCAGAATTTAGCCAACTCATTATTTCGACAAATTGGAGCAACGTGTCCTAGTAATGCATTTGTTAATTCTCAATGTTGCCTCGGGTCCCATTAAAGACCTTTTCTCTCTCTATATATTTTTCTTTCTTTTTTTTATCTTTTTTTTATCCCTCAAATTTACCTTACTTTAGGAGTCGTAATAGATGCAATCAAGATGTCTTTTCCTTTTAGATTAATGAAATAGGATTTATTGAATCGATGTCTTTGAAATGAGCTATGGTTATTGCCATACATGATGTAGGTAAACAAGACATTGCAAACATAAGAAAAACTCATATGATTAACACAGCTAGAATAAAATATGCATTATTATAACATTAGTTCATGAACACATATTATATCACCAACATTTTAGACTCTTTAATTGCTTCTTCTAGGAATTGAGGAATCGATAGCTGAATGCCATGTGAATCTTGGGATGTATACCCTTTCGGTGAGATTGAGTCAAACATAAGAAATACACTCTCTAATTTTTCATTTTCTTCTCAGGATTTGGCACCTGCTTAATGTTAACCCAGTTTTGGATACGCTCTCTCAAAGCACAATAGTAATCCATTTTATGGCCTGTGTGTTGATGGTAGGCACAATACCAACTGTCCTGTGCGTAAGCTACCCCTAGTTTGGGTGACAAAGTTTGTAATTTCCCTTCTCTAATAAGATGATTGAAATGCCAATATAGCCATTTCCCCGATCCTGGAGCTATGGATGATACCTCTATGACTCTATCACCATTTCCACCACTATTATTGCCATTACCACTTTTGTTGCCATGGTTGCCTCTTTCAAAACTCATAGTACGGGCCCTTTCTTCTAAGTATTCTCCCTCGATTATAATGGTGATGCCTTTGAGAGATTCCCAGTCTTTGAGACCTTTCATCTTAAAACTTTCTCTCAAGTAAGAACTCGTATTTCTGATGAAGAGTCTGATTAGATTAGGAGTGTCTAGTTGTTGCTTAATCTCCATTACTCTATTCCTCTATTAAGTAAGATGCCCCTGTAATCATACTGCTTAAAAAATTTCTCCATCAATAGATCACAATCTTCCTTGGTCTTGCTATCTAACTCGTGGTACCAATCAATGGTAAGGCCTGTCAAACTGAGACAAAAATACTCAATCTTTTGCTTCCTGATCAAAGTAGTTCCCTTCATCACAAGTGTGTATTGCTTCACATGTATTGAAGTGTCTAATGTGCCATCAAACTTTGGTAGATCAAGCATCTTAAAATTCTAAGGCAATAAGTCTTCACCATCTAGATCCCTTTTTTCGGGGTTGATACCCTTTCCAGCTAATAATAGGTAGGCCAATGCCTCTATCTTTTCCTCCATCATCTTAGGTAGCATCCCTAGCTCTGGGATCCTTATTCCTTACTACTACCATTGGTTTATCTTCTTACTCCTCTTTTATATAGTCTTCTTCAGGGTTGTTAACTCTATCCCATCTCTACTCCATTGGAAGGGCTTTATACACTACAATAATTGATGAGGGAATTTCTCTGACATTATTTAGCTTTGGTTGTCCTCGAGCAAGCATTGCAGGTCCAGTTCCAAGAGATGGCATTAAAAAAGCAGCCAACCCACCGATCCTAACTAGAAACCTTTCCTGAAGTTCCTTAAATATTTTATCTAATTTCTCTAAAATAAAAATATAACCCTATTATAGTAGGGTATCAACCATTTCTAACCATTTTATAGAATCTAAACTATTTCTAAAAAATGTCAACCAAGCTAAATTTTTAACTTGAACCAAAACTTAACTTTGATCCCACTTTTGATTACTCGGTTAAAGGTTCACAAATGAGATGACTATCAGGACCCTTAAACCACCTAAGTGAATCTATGATAGCCTTAAAAGTTAGGCGTTAGGAGTGATGCATGATGATGATGCACATGTGTGATATACATATAATGCATGAATATGAGTATGTTATACATATAATGCTTGAAGGTGATGCATGTGAATTATATATATATGATACATGAGTTAATCATTAGAGTGATGCATGTGAATGATATCCATATGATGTGTGATGCATAAGTGTGTTAGGCGACAATCACAACCACAAACAAGCATAACAGTAACCTTCCGACCTTATTACTCCCACACAAGAGGTCGTACGATCTCTTTTCTAGGTGGACGTAACCTATGGGTTAATGGGGAATCCAATGGATACATATGGTGCATGATAGAAAATCGACAGTATAACCTCTCTTATTGAAAGTGCAAATATATGGGTTTTAACCATTATATATTCAAACAATTCAAATAAATCAAGTTAGACCCATCGGGGCATGATAGCCTTTGATGAGTGACTACCTAATTTAGTTGGATTTGTTCAATATATAATGGCTTACATAGCAAGCAAAAGTATTAAAGACATACAACTTAGGGGAAATAGCTATTGTCATTATATGGGATTATAGTCGAGTGGTAAAACTTTAGGGATACCAAAGTATGGTCCTTGCTAATAGGTCTAGCTCATCATGAGCATAACGACCGATGGGTCATGATTCAATATACCAAATGGTACAAGGTTTGGGTTAGTGGTCTTTCTTGACACCTCCTTACATTGAGTGAATCTAGAGTGTGCTTTAGGATTACATCGAGCTCAAATAGGGACACCTAAAATAATTATAAGGCTCTAGCATGAATACAAAAAAATGCAATTTCAAAGAGAAATAGGATTTAAACTTAAAAACTCAATTATAATAATTTAACAAAGATACTTTACGAGCAACGTCTCTTAATTCCCTAGTGGAATCACAGTTGTGATGCATGCCAAGCCCTTTTGATGCCTTGCGGTAGAATCAGGCTTGTTTTTAGAGGTTTGCTTTTAGGGTCTAAGATTGGATGAGGTTCATAAAGTTCATAGATTGACCACTTCACAATAGGAAAGGGATTTTACCCAATTCTATTATTGGTGATCAACCTATGATGGCTTTTAAGTGGGCCCAAGATGTAGGTATCATGGAGTGGCCACCGAACAGAACATTGGGAAATGATTCTAACCTTATGATGCCCAAACTAAAGATGGTTTGGGACATCACTCTTACTTATACCTCGATTAGTTATTTTTTATAAATGAGTTTTTCAAATTAATCCACTATCTCCCCTTTCACATGATGTATAAACATAAATAAATACATAAATAATTGAACAAGTAATGAAAGTGATAAAGAATATAAAGAAAATAAAAGTTTACATAAGCAAATTGTTTAAAAAGAAAAAAATATATCATACATAAATTGAGGAATTATTTAAGGTGGGAACATTAGTTCCCTCATGCACATTCTACAAAAGGATGAAGAATTCTTGTCGATTTTAGAAAATGCGAGGTCTGTGATCTCAATTTTTATGAAAATAAGGATTTTTTATGTGTGATTTTGGGTTTAAAATTGGAATTTGATCTATTTTATTAAGAAAAGCTCAATTTATTAGTAAAAAAATGATTTTAAGTTGATTTTTATTTAATCGTGCAAGAAAATCATTTTATTACTAGTTATTACAACCCCCAAAATAAATCTAAAACAAAGGAAAGAAATAAATTAGGGGCAGGATCAAAACCGCTTATGGGAATCCTCTAAAGCATTCCGAACTCAAACTTCTAAAAGTCTCGATGCAATAAATATTAAATGCTCAAAAGACATAAGGAAAATAAATGGTTAGTATTATGATAAATAAAATAAATACTAAAAAATAAATTAAAGTAAGCATGCATTTTGAAAAAAAAAGACTAAACAAATAACACATTGAAATTACACAAAAAAATTAAAATAATACCATATAAAAATGTAAATAAGAATGCAAGTTAAATTATAATAAAAGAAAAAGAAAAGAAACAATAAAAATAACAAACAGTGGCCACAGATGGCAAGGTAACAAGACAGACAGGATAAAAAGGAAGTTTTATGATGTCCCATCAGTCCGCATGACCGACGACATTTGTAGGGGCTTTCTTCTCGTCTGTCACACATAAATCATGTAGAATGCAACAAAAACAACAAATCCTAATTTATGACTTAAACATGCATATTCCTACCTCCTAATCATGCCATATCAATCCTAAGCCCAAAAATACATTTAAATCATGCTAAGGCAATTAATTTTAATAGAAAAAATAAAAATTTGATTAAGAGGAATAAAAATACATCAATGGTGAAATTCCTAGAACATGTTTTTTCTAATCATGATTTCATCACATTTAGAATATTTTTGGCATCACAAAATTACAGAGGCATAAAAAAATTAATTAACAATGGATTATGATAATCATGGCATAAACATATTAAATAAAGTTGAATCAAATTAACCAAATATTTATTTTCGTGCCATGATAAAGAGTGAGGTTCAGACCCAAAATATTACCTTTATGAGAATGGATTTCTGTAACATTTGGAAACTACAACCTGAATTTCAATGATTGATTTCCAAATTTGAAAATTAATGTACTTTGTATTAGTGAAGAAAACTTGGGAGAGCTTTTGTTCTCAAGAAGTAAAAATTAATTTCTTTCTCTCAAGAATGTGGTTGCCTCTAAAGTCAGAATGTGTGATCCCCTCTATTGAAATCTAGGGTTTTTTTTTTAGTATTTGAAGGAAGGAAAGAGTTCACAAACAATTTAAATTCTGATCCCTTAAAGCCTTGAAAGTTCTTGAAATCTCAAGCTAAAATATAACTTTAATCAACCAAAAATTTGTCCTGGATTCCAACTGCTAAAAAATATGGGAATTGCTAGAAAATCCCCACCAATGGGTATCGGTGAATAATAGATGGCCGACACCCAAAATAGCCATAGACAACTATCCCTCCATGATAGACGGCCGTTTGTCATAGAAAAGGCTCAAAAAGCAATATTTTTTAAACTTATTTTCATTCCTTATAGATGCAAAGTTAAAACTCACAAAAACATTTTAGAAAATTGTGAAGATTATGGATGAAACTCAAATTTTGCATTTTCCATTTGAAATATAAATAGTTTTTTCTCATTGGATAACTCTGATCTAGGCTGCCTTAGGACCCAGTGTCTACATTTTGTAAAATAATTTTTTAGTAATTTATGAATTAATGTAAATATAATTTAAAGACACGATTTCTAATAAATAGTTTATATGTTTATTTGTTTATTTTAGGTAATATAACATTCAAGTATGTCTTAGCATATTAGTTACCTTTTTGCAATGTAGGTATGAAATCAAAGACCAATCTGAAGCAAAGGTTAAGAAGGGATGATGAAGACTTCTAAAAAGTGTAGATAGAAAAATTGCATCTTGTTAGGTTGATGTATGTATGAGATATAAATATATATGTGTATTGAGCTTTTATCTAGTAATTAAGTATGTATGACATGACTTGTACAGGAAATTTTATAGAATAAATGGATAAATCACTTGAATTATAAAGTTAAAATTTAGTAACATTTGATATGATTTATAATCGAATTTATGCATGATTGTTATAAAAGCTTAGTAACACTCCTATATACCTCTTAGAGTATGTGAGAGCGTAAAAACATAGATACAAAGAGATGCATTGCCTATGGCAAAAACCTAGTCAATCTCGTGAAGGAGAAATTCCCCTATGAGGATTGGCATGGATGGATAATGTCTATCTTGATAAAGAAAAGACAGTTTTTGATCCTGTTTGTTAATTTTTTTTGCTTGTTTTTGTAATACGTTTTAATGAAGTGAATGAGACTATTTGTTTTGGGAACTTGTTGTGTTATTTTTGTTTGCAATGGAAAAACTACCAAAACATGGAACACAAAAAATTATTGATAATAATTTTTTTATTAATGTTCACTATTGGGGCACAAAGACATAAATAGGAGCTCAAATAACGATAATGCTGAAGTGAGCAAAAAAATTAAAATAACTAATAATAGTATAACTTAAGATTGGAAACATTCCATGAGTGCGGGTAATAGCATACTGTTTAAAATTTTTCAATCGATAAGCATTGGTATTTACATTTTCATATACTTAATATGGTCTCTCCCTATTTAGTTCAAGTTTTCCAACACCCACTACAGTTTGAGTTGAGATAACATTCCTTATTACCAATTAATTGACCTTGTAAGACCTCATGTTGACATGTTGGTAATGATAAAAAGTCATGCATTATTTGTAAGCTACAAATTGGATTTAGGCAAACTCATAGCATGCTTCCAACAAATTAAGGTGATGTAGTATGTTGTCCTAGTTAACATAGGAATCAAACTGAGAAGTTCAAAGATTTGTATATTTCGAACCACATGATAATGGACTTCTATAAGAATTTGAGGATGTTGGCTAGAGTAATTATTGTTAGCGGTTCGGCTTCAGCTTACTTTATGAATTAGTCCACAGTAATAACTAAGAATGACCCTAAGATATCTATGTTCTATTGCATAAAAGGTCAAGACTAGAAATAACTATTTGTTGAATTGACTTTTGTTGCATAATGTTACTGAACTTCTAGCATTTGTTACACTTCTGCATGAGATACTCTTGGTCTTTTTCCATCTTAGGCCAGTAATAACCTTGCAGTATTCCATTCCAACCTATAGATTAGGCTCTTTATATATGCTATATATACCTTCACAAATACCTTCATTAGAATTGAGGCAAAGGGACCAGGGATTAGAGTATGATCGTTAGTACAACTTGTCATTAACAATGGAATATAAACTTGATTGATGAACTATCTTTTTGGTTTTAACTTGGTCATCTTAAAGAGCATTTACACTTCAAAATTGGTACATAGGTCTCTAACCTTACATAGGCTTCTGGACTTGCACTTTGTAAGTTTCATAACTAGGTCGATTGATAAGTTCCCAAATCATGGAAGATTATAGTAGGCTAGTTTGGCAAGTGAGTTAGCCTTATGATTATTTTTTGAGCTATCTTCTCAATGGTTTAAATCCCACCTATAATTTCCAATTGTGAGAATAAATGAGAAGTGAGGTTCTTATACCATACCATGGTTTGATCTTTGCCCTCGGATTTGTCGATTAGTTAATTGATAATAAGCTATGAATCTAAAAATATTTACAAATATTCCAATTGGTCTTCCAAAGCGATATGCAATCTTAGAACAAATGCCTCATACTCGACCATATTGTTAGTGATGGAATATGACATGGTATGAACATGGCAATCACGCAGCGGAAAAACCATAAAAACGATCATACATGCCAAACAATTCCATGACAAGAATCAAAACATGCAATTTTAGGGTTTTTGAAACTTACAACTTTTGATGCCTTTTAAATATTGAATTTGGTGATGGCCAACAACTAAGATGACTTTATACGCCTTAGATCTTGATCACCAATGCCAAGGAACAGCCTTTTACGCCACTCCCTCTATTCTCACACACACAATTACACCGACGGCTTAAAATAGAGGTTGCTAGCTCTCTTTTAAGGTATTGTGTAATGGCTATGGTTTGAAGCTACAAAATTTGATTTTTTACTTCTCTTAGGTTGCTATTACTACCCAAGATCACAAGAGAATGAGGAACTATCCTTTCTCCTTGTGAAAAATTGGCTAAAAGAAATTCTTGAGAGAGAGAGAGAGAGAGAGAGAGTTCACGCAAAAACCATAGAATAACTAGGGTTTTTATTTTTCTCTCTCATTCAATATATATCCTTTCATTTTTAAGTGATAAATTTAAAATCAAATACTTAAAGATAATTAATTTTAGCCTTTATCGCTTCTTTAAAATAAGATATATATATTGATTTAAATTCTTTTGAATTAATCCAAGATTAAAATATAAGACATATTAATCAAATAAATCACTTAATAAATATAAAGCATGTGCCGAAATTCCTTTAATTTTTCTCTAGGAATTTCGGCCACTAATATTCCTAATAAAGTGATTTAATTTGATCATAAGTCTTTTAGGCTTTAATACTCAATTAATTAAATTAATGCAAGACATTTAATTAATTGAAATTAAACCTTATGGGCTGAATTTCTCTCTCTCATGGGCCAAGGTCCAATAGCAATCTAAAACCCATCACACACATTAATTTGATTTTAATTAAAAGCCCAAATTAATGCTCAATACTTTATTTAAATATTTTAAGCCCAATTCTTTGTGTGCGATCCTATAGGTCCATTTAATGTTGGCAATAAATTAATAAATTAATTCAAAGGCTATATATATTCTCTAGTAAGATATTATAGCATTTCAAATTAAATGAAAATGCATATGGCATTTAGTGACATAATGCAATTTTGCATAGTCCCTTACCCATAAATATCAGAATTAATATAAGGCATGGAACTAGTCATCCTTATATATATTAATTCCTTTCTTAATATTCCAATGACACTGAACTCTCAGATAAATAATGATTACTCATTATCTCATCTCGGTATGGCCATACACTTCTCAGTTCACTAATCAAGTGGCCGATGATATTTTCTCTCTTATCGAGAGGGGTAATCCCTTCACTTCTCTCATGCACTCTAACATGAATCAATGCATACCCAATCATACCCGTACTTGTCACTCTATTACGAGCACGTTAGGTGTATGTCAAAGTACACAGTAATTCATAAAGAGTTTCATAGAGATTTCAGGTCTAAGAACTCCTATACAAAACTTGCATATGAGAAACACTTATGACTTGTACCATATAGTGTTCTCATGAGCGGATAGTATCCAGATACCATGTTTTTTAACATGTATCTATGATCTTTGATTGACATTCTTGTCCTAATGATCCATAAGATAGAATTCATAATATCAGAGAGAGCATACTAGTCTTAATTCATTGTTATTCCCATAACAATGACTGACTAGGGATATTTAGAATGAAGTCTTATTTGTTTCAAGGTCTTACAACCATGTGCCTCACACATGATAACTTAAAACGAAACAACATTCTTGGATAGTTCTATCAATTGATATGCACAGGAATACAATGGATAAAACAAATGCCTCATTTTATTAATTCAAAGTGTTTTATTATAATGTATTGGGGCTAGGGCTTACACTAACAATCTCCCACTAGCACTAGTCCCAATTGGGCATAGCCCTAAGATTGAACGCTCCCAAATGAGCTTCGTGCAGATTTGGACGTAAATGTTTCGTCAAAGGATTTGCTACATTGTCTTCACTTGCTATCTTGCTAACCTTGACGTCCCCATGATCAATGATATGTCTGATCAGGTGGTACCTCCTGAGTATGTGTTTGGATTTCTGGTGTGACCGGGGCTCCTTGGCCTATGCGATGGCCCCGTTGTTGTCACAGAAAATTTCTAATGGATCTAGGATGCTTGGGACCACTCCTAATCCATAAATAAAATTTTTAATCCAAACAGCCTCTTTTGCAGCCTCACTTGCTGCAATATACTAAGATTCTGTAGTTGAGTTAGCAATGGTCTCTTGCTTCGAGCTTCTCCAACTGACAGCACCACCATTTAAAACAAAAATAAACCTAGATTGCAATCTAGAATCCTGAGTGCTGGTTTGAAAAGCAGCATCAGCATAACCTTGTATGACGAGCTCTTCTTGACCACCATACACCAAGAAGTGATTCTTAGTCCTTCGTAGGTACTTTAGAATCCCTTTTACAGCAGACCAGTGCTTCTCACCAGGGTCTTGCTGAAACCTACTGGTTATACTCAGGGCATGAGCAACATCCAACCTAGTACATAACATAACGTACATGATAGATCCAATAACAGATGCATATGGGATTCTACTCATGTTGTCCCTTTCCTCTTTGGTTTTAGGGCACTGTTCTTTAGTCAAAGGAACTCCCAAAGCGAGAGGTATGTACCCTTTCTTTGAGTCTCCTATACTAAAATGCTTTAGTACTTTGTCTATGTACTTTTCCTGACTTAGTCCCAAAAGCCAATTCGATCTATCTCTATAGATTCGAATACCAAGTATTGTCTCGGCTTCACCTAAGTCTTTCATTGAGAAACATTTTCCCAACCATTGCTTAACCTTTAGCAATGTTGGAATGTCATTCCTAATGAGAAGGATGTCGTCCACATATAGGACCAGAAATACTACTATGCTCCCACTAACCTTCTTGTACACACAAGGCTCATCTTCGTTCTTGATGAATTCAAATTCCTTGACAGCCTCATCAAAACGAAGATTCCAACTTCGGGATGCTTGCTTTAATCCATAAATAAATTTTTGAAGCTAGCAAACCTTCTGAGGATGCTTGGGATTGACAAAACCTTCAGGCTGTGTCATATACACATCCTCAAGTAAATTTCCATTGAGAAAAGCAGTTTTGACATCCATTTGCCATATCTCATAATCATGATATGCAACTATGGCAAGCAAGATCCTAATGGACTTGAGCATGACTACAGGCAAAAAGGTCTCGTCATAGTCTACACCATAAGTTTGTCGAAAACCTTTTGCTACTAGTCTACCTTTGTGGGTCTTATCAGTTTTGAGCTTAAATAGCCACTTGCATTCAATTACCTTACACCTTCTAGTGGATCAACCAAGGTCCAAACTTGGTTATCATACATTGATTGCATCTCAGATTTCATGGCTTCAAGCCAATTTTCCGAGTCTGGGCTCTCAATAGCTTCTTGGTAGGTAGTAGGATCCTCACAATCTACTAACTCAATAGTGTCGCTATCGGTGATTAGAAATCCATATCTCTCAATCTCCCGATGTACCCTACCAGACCTTCTAGGTTCTTGTGTAATGGGTTCTTGTTCCACAACTAGTTGTGAACTTGATCCCATTTCCAACTCATCCTCTATGGGAGTTTGTGGTGCTTGAATTTCTTCAAGTTCTACTTTACTCCCACTGTCTTTCTTGAGAAGGAACTCCTTTTCCAAGAAAACAGCCTTACGAGCAACAAATATTTTGTTCTCGGCTTGTGAGTAAAAGTAGTATCCCTTTGTTTCTTTGGGATAACCCACAAACAAGCAGACGGTGGATTTGGACTCTAGTTTGTCAGATGTTAATTTCTTAACATGTGCTTCACAGCCCTAAATCCTAAGAAAAGACATATTGGGTTCTTTCCCAGTCCATACCTCGTATGGTGTTTTCTCAACTGCTTTAGTTGGAGTACGGTTCAATAGAAACATAGCAGTTTCTAATGCATAACCCCAAAAAGAGATAGGAAGATTAGCTTGACTCATCATAGATGAATCATGTCCAACAGAGTTCGATTTCTCCTTTTGGACACACCATTCTATTGCGGTGTTCCAGGAGGAGTGAGCTGTGAAATTTCCGTTGCTATTTTTTATCCCAATTTTTTCCTCCCTCAATTACCGCCATATTTAGCAACGGAAATGCTATTCCGTTGCTAAATAATGGCGCTAAAATCTCCCTCCCTTTTTAGCAACAGACTACAACCATTTGTATTCCGTTGCTAAATCAATAAAACTTCAACCAATTTTAGCAATGAAAATTTAATTCCGTTTCCATTGCTAAATAGCAACGGAATTTATTTTTCGTTGCTAGAAACAATTCCGTTGCTATTTTTCCGTTACTATTTTGATGTTTTCTTGTAGTGATTCAAAATCCATCCATTTCCTTATATAGACACTGAGATTTAATTTTCTATGGGTTTGTACATGGAATGTATTGTTATTTGTCAACAATATTCATTTGTTTAAAGTTGTGATAATCAAATTCTATAAAATAATGCATAGATAGAAATGATCTGGTAAAAGCATGTTCATTTATTCCAATAATATTCTCCAATATCTATACATTATTAGTGATAAGATCGAATTAGGGAGCCTTTTTTATTTAATTTTTTCTATGTTTAAATTTATATATACATATTAAAGATTGTAACCCCTTTAAGAAAGAGGCTAAGAATTGCAGTGTTTTCTTGAATATAAAAATGACTTGGGGCTTAAGTTTTATAGTTTTTATTCTCTAACTATTAAAAAAGTTTTAGAATAACTGTTAATTGGAGTAGTAAAAAAAAAATTCTTTAAATGATATTTCATATTCAATTATTGTCTTATGTATGGAACATACCTCATTAAAAATGTTATTTTCAATTTTATATTTAATAATATTTTATTTTAAATTAATTGGTTTCGTAAATTTAAATAAATTGAACTAAATAACGGATAGTCAGTAGGCAAAAAGAAAACAGATCCGGAAAAAAAGAAAGTAGAAAAAGAAACCTGAACCGCTAGCTGTAAAAAGGAAGAAAAGCTATTCCTACAAAGACTTACAAGGAAAGGAACTGAATATAAAATGCTGATCCCATAAATAAAGAAAGATTTGGACAGGATTTTAGCTGTTCCTACAAAGACTTTGTGACTGTTGTTTTGCGGACGAAGCAATAGAATTGACTTATGTAGTTTGGATTTTTAATTTTTTATGCATTAATTATACACATTTAGCCTCATTGATTTAGATCTATATTAAATATCAATCTTCTTAGCAATAATGAAATCAAAATTTATAATTAAAAAGAACAAAAAATATAAAATAAATACAATAAATAAATTATTAAATAAAAATGGAGACAATTACTGCATAATATGTTAATAAATATATATATATATATATATATATATATATATATATATATATATATATATATATATATATTTCAAAAACAAATGGGAGCAATTGCCTCCCTTCTTTTGTACGTGGCAGAGTCACTGCCCGATAGCATCATCCACATTATTATTATTATTAAGTCAGCTTTTTCTTTTCTTTTCCCAGAAAACACAGCAAAGCTCTTAAATCTTATTACATTATATATATATATATATATATATATATATATATATATATATATATATATATATATATATATATATATATATATATATCGTGTATAAACTTGGTGCATGGTGAGCTTAGCTTTATGATGTTATTGTTGGAATTCAAACATAAATGTTAACTTTAAATTAGAACATTAATATATTTGAATTTGCACTTATTAAATTGATATTTTCATTTTATATATATTTAGAATAAAATGATAGCATTATAATTATCAAGAAAATAAAATAAAAAATAATATTAAATAAAAATATATCATGTAGCATGTGGGGACAAATGAAACCAAGCCGTAAGGAACACCTTAATCTAAAAAGAAGATTGACGATGGCAGTGTGCAAGCAAAGCAAACTGCAATGTGAGAATGATAGAAATGTTTTTTTTTTCCAACACAATCATTTGTGTGTTTCGTAGCATCCATGCAAAGATACAACCTACTGCATCTGTGTTCTTTTCTCTTCCGGGCAATATATATATATATTATAAAATGGTTTAATACGTAATTAATCCATTATATTTGTCATAATTTTAAATTCAACCCTCTATATTCATTCTTATTTCAAATTGATATCCACACTTTCAGCAAAATTTTACTAGTTAATGACCTGAACTTAACTCAACCACTTAATGACCCGAGCAATTTGACCTACAAGATGATATGATCCTATTTCACACATTGAATGATCTATATGACTCAACCCATTTATATTATTTGTTATTTTATAATTTTTTTTAATTTGAATATAAGACAATTTTTTATGGGGTATACATGCAATTTTTTTTAATTTTAATGGAATTTTTTTTCAAAATATGAAAAATAATGCAATAAAATTGATTTTCTTTTGGTAGAATGGGGGTCGAAACCTTGCAAAATGAAGTTGAATAAACAATATTACAGGAGAAACAAACACCCATGATATCATCTTCCAACAAACCGCAAAGATCTCTAGGAGAATCAATAGTTTGATAACCAATGTGAATAGCATGATCTGCATTGGCTAGCCAATCCACTCACTGATTCCCTTCATTATAGACATGATAACGAATGCAAACATTGTAGCTAGTCCTTGTCAATTAGACCATGAATAGCTCGAACAAGAATTATGCTTGGAGAGCATATCCACCACATTCTTATTATTCAACTTCAAATCAATCATCCTATAGCCTATGTTCCAAGCTAATTTAACCCATCTTGAGACCCCTAGAGTTAAGCTTTGTGAACAAAACAAAAACCAGGAGCACTTGAAAAATCGCTAAGCCAAGTACCATAAAAATCTCACATAAAACCTCCAGCCACTGCACTATTTGAGCTTTGCCTAAAAGAACCATCAATGTTCACTTTATCCTCGCAGCCATAGGTTTCATCCAACCAACAAGAGAAAGCAATCTAGCATTGTTATTAGAGATAAGGCACTTATTATAAAATGCAATACCGTCAGCTAGAGTTGCTAATTTATGACAATCAACAATAATTCTATCAATCTGTAAAAAATGGCCCTTGAAAAAAAAAATTCTAAGCTTTCCATAGAGGACCAAGTAGCAATACCAAAAAATATTTTCCACACATAAATTAGAGTCCACCCAAATTGGGACGATAAATCAACAAGTGGAAAAATATTAGGACATGGTTAACATCCTTATTATCAAATCCACATCTAGCACAAATTAAGTCATTGGCCATGTTTTTTCTACATTGTTCAAAATTAGTGAGGAGTTTGTTATGGATAACTAACTAGAGAAAGGACTTCACCCTTTATGAATAATTTTCGTTCCAAATATTATCTTCAGAAGGGAGACTTTGAGAGCCTCTCAAAGAGGACTTTGGACTCATTGGCTAACTTTGTTGTTTGTGGTAGTGCCTGGATTTAAACTTTTTGATATTTGCCCAAAAGCAAATAGATTTTAAAACTTTTAATGCCTCTTAAAAGGACTTTGAATTCATAAGCGAACCTTGCTATCTGCGATAGAGCCTAGATTTGGGTTATTAAAGTTTGTTGAATGCCATTCAAAGGGGACTTTGAATTTATAGGTGAACCCCGCTGTTTGCGGCAGAGCCTGGATTTAAGTGTTTTTGACATCCGTTTGTAAGCTAATGGATTTGAAACGTTTAATGATTTTGGATATTTTAAGCTTATGAAATTTTTAGAGAATTTTAACCTTTTTGGATTTTGGACATTTTTGAGTTTCTGGCTCATTTTCTAAAGATTTTGAACATTTTAAACATTGGTGCATTTTAGGTCAGGTATTTCATCTGTTGGGGTATTTTATCATCTTGAATTCTTAGATATGCCTCCTAAGAAAACTTATGGAGTGCCAAAAAGCTTTGGGATGCCTATTGAAGGGGCTTTAATTTTAGTGTAGCGAACCTTGCTATTTGCAACTATGCCATGATTCGCAAGTGAACTCTATTATTTATTGTAGTGCTCGAATTTATAGGTGAGCTTCACAAACCATGATAGTGCTTGATATTTATGGCAAACTCTGTTGTTTGTGGTAGTGCCAGTATTTATGGCAAACTCCGTTATTTGTAGCAATGCTGAGATTTGTGGCAAGCTTCGTTGTTTGTAACAGTGCTGAGATTTATGGCAAACTCTACTAATTGTAGTAGTGTTGAGATTTATAGGAAACTCCACTGTTTACGATAGTGTCAAGATTTATGGCAAACTTTGCTTTTTGCTATAGTTTTGAGATTTATGGCGAACTCTGCTGTTTGTTGTAGTGCTGAGATTTATGTTTATAGCTTTTGATGTATTTTGCAATTTTGGAATTCTTACATTTTAGATTTATTTTAGATTTTTAGATTCTAGAATGTACTTTGAATTTATACAGTTTGAGTCTATGTTGCATTTTTACAATTTAATATGTTTTGAATACAGTTTGAGTGTAAGTTGTATTTTTACAATTTGAGTTTATATTGGATTTTAAAATTTTAGGTGTTTTAAGGCCTTCACAGTTTTAACATTTGTATTCTTTTGTACATTTGTATTTATGATGTGTTTAAAGGAATTCTTTTACATAAAAAAATTGGAGTTTTTATACACTTGAACTTTTGTTTATTTGAATTATTATACATTTGAGTTTTTTTACATTTGAAGAGTTTAAGTTTTGTACATTTAAGGAATTTGAACTTTTTGTACATTTAGTGTGATGTGTGTTCAAGTGTATATTTCAGAATAAATTGTCTTACCTGACTACCCCCAGCAAGAGTGTACGTTGGTAGTCTAACACCACGAGGGATCTCCTTTTTTTATGGATTTGCATGATCTCTACTTGTGGGGATTTTTTCTTTCAGCAAGATGGTCATCTTTCTATAAATGCCCCTAGCATGGCATGTGTAGATGACCTCACTTTCTGAGATATTTTTCTTGTATGGTTTGGCATGATTCTTCCCATAAGAATTTTAATTTGATTGTCTGTTGCCTATAGTTGTCCTGTGACTAGCCATAGTGCATGGAGTCGGCTCTCATTTTTCCTTATGAGAAATTACTCATGTGAGTATATGTAGGAGATTATATATATGCAGTACATGTGCAAAATTCATGTGTGTACATACAAATACGTACGTGAGTTATATGTGATGAGTGCCACTCATGGTATGTGTAGAGAGTTGTTTGCTAGAAAGTTTCCAAAATTTAAGGTAATTGTGACTTATTAAATACTTTAAACTTGAATTTTATTCATCTTTGAATAAGTTGAATAGACCACATTCACAACTAGTTTAATCTCAATAAGAGAAATTAAATGGATCATTCTCAATAAGGGAACATGAAAATAGGCATGCCAATACCAAAGTCTACTGGATTGATATATAAGCACAATGTATATCAAGCAAGTTTTGTGTATATGTGCTAAAGGCCAAAAAATTTTTTTTTGTCTTTTGAAAATAAATTCTAGATGTAAAGTTAGGGATGGAATTTTACTCGAATGCACAAATGCATTCATGGCTTCCTGCTTGAAGCTCAAGAAGCACCATACGCCTCTTCTTACATACTAAACCTTGCTAGAAGGTCATCTCTACTAGGTTAGATGAGATTGAACCTAGAATTAGGATGAATTTAAATACAGAACCTTACCATACATAACCAAAATCACATTAAATAATGCACAAAATGATAGGAAATGAAGAAATTACATAGGAGATACATAAATACATGAAAATAATTCAAAAATGCATAAAATACACCCACGGATGCCCATAACAAGATGAGGGATGGGATAAGGAGATAAACTCATGACGTCCCCCCTGTTGGATGACAGATGGCTGTTCATTGAGTTGTCTTCTCGTCCTTTACCTTTGGATGGAACCAAAATGTAGAAATTCATGGCAACAATGTAAGAAATTATGCATAACGAATTTCTAGCCTTACACATGCATTTATAGGGTCTTAAATCGTGTCAAAACTAAATTATAATAATAAATCATGCATAAAATACACTGAAATCACATATTAACAAAATTAATAAAGAATAGAAGAAAGCTTCAAAATAATAACAATAGAGGAATCCAAGGATTAATCATGCCTCTAACATGCTCTGAAACATAGGTTTTGATCATATTTCAATTAAACATGCATATTACTTGAATACAATGATTAAAACCTATTAAATCACATTAAACAACCATATGATCATGCAAAATAAATTATAGAGAGAGAAACTTAGTATAAGCCTAGAATGTTACCCTTAGGAGATATTTTGATTGTGTAACTTTTGTAATCTAGATCTATGCTCCGATTCATGATCACCTTTTTCAAAAGAAAGTAATGAAATTCGTTGTGTGTGTGTGTGTGAACGCGCGCGTGTCAAGCAAAGATTGATAGAGCAAAATTTTAGGGAGAGAAAGGAATTAAGTCTCCTTCTTCTCTAAAGGTGGCTCTCCAAAGAAAGTGACTACTCCTTTTAAAACCCAAGATTTTAGATTTTATACCTAAGCAAAAGTTTTAGTTGGATTCCAACTTAAAATCTCCCAAATCTAGAGATAAAATCCTACAAATTCAGGATAAATCACTATGAGATGAAATTTCCTTTTTGAGTTCCAAAAAATATGGGAAATCTAGATTTCGAGCCATGGACGGGCATCCCTCAGTGAGAGATAGCTGTCCCTCAGCAATAAACCTGGAATTACCCAAAATGGCCACTTGTTTAGCCTATATAGAAGAGAGGGGACCATAGATAGGCGCCCCTCAGGTGACAGATGGTTGTCTGCCACCACTGAAGGTCTAAAACAAAGTCTTTATGCACATTTTGTTAAAACACTTGGAAATATTTGAAAAATCATGAAAATCTTTGAGAATACGTGAGAAATTCTTGATTGAAGCTTTGAGATCTGAACCTATTATTAGCAATATGCTATTTCCTCATCATCGGGTAACCCTAATCTAGTCTGCATCAGGTCACGGTATCTACAGCTAGCCCTAATTTTGGGGAGTTAGTGCACTGGTGCTAAAGTGAGCCAAAATTTAGAGTAAAAGGAAAAAGACATGTACCTGAGGCAATGAATCTCTTGTCTGGTTAAAACACTTACCTTTTAAGGTAGTGAGTCTCTTGATTAGGTAGTTATCATCAGCTTATTAATGCGTTAACCTTGGTTTGGGTTAAGATCAACTTATTGATGTGTTTACCCTGGTTCGGATAGTTAACATTAGTTTGTCGATGTGTTAATCCTAGATTGTTTGTTCAATTAGCACCTGGGGCATGCGAAATCGAGATGAGTTGATTAACTCTAATTAGTGCCTGGGGCATGTAGAATTTGCTATTTAAATGTGTTTAATTAGCGCCTGGGCATGCAAAATTGAGATGACTTGATGAAGACTGATTAGCGCCTGGGGCATACAAAATCAGTGTAGTTTGAATGCGTTTGATTAGCACATGAGGCATACAAAATCAATGTAGTTTGAATGCGTTTGATTAGCGTATGGGGCATACAAAATAAGTGTAGTTTGAATGCGTTTGATTAGCGCATGGGGCATGCAGAATCAAGATGACTTGGTGAAGACTGATTAGCTTTAGGTTGTTTTACTTGCAAAATGAAATAAGTTTTTGAGTAATTATTTCATTATTATCCTTTATGGACCAACCTTTATATTGGCTGGTATTTTTTGTGGGTGTATTATCCCTTCTTGAAGAGACATCCCATTGGGGAGGTTTTTGGCGAATATGCATCGGTGAGGAGTTATTAAGACTATGTAGCCCCATTCTAGCAAATATGCATCTATGAAGAGTCACTGAGACTATATAGTGCCAAATTTGCAAATATGCACAGGTGAATAGTTACTTGGGAGCTTGCTTGGCACACTTCCTAATGACTATGTCACCACTCTGTAGATTGGCACCAATGTAAAGAAAACCATTATCATCAGAGCTGTCGACTTGTGCTTGATCTTGTTCTACACTTTCTCAAAATTTACATTGTCATCAGACTTTCACCTCATGTCCAATATCTTTTTGCTATACATCTTTTTTTTTTATAAATGAAAGCAACTATAAATGTAAAATAAATATACAAGCTAAATAAATACATCTTTTAACTTTATATATATTAAAAATTTTTGAACAAAATAAAGACTTCCTGAATACAAAAGAATGGATAAGTCACTGTGAGGGTCCTAGGCCTCTATGGTAGGCTGGCCTAGATGGGGGTCGAAATGCTAATAGCTTGGGAGGTTTAGCTAGTGTTCCTGCCTGTGGTGCCAAAGGACGTTGATCATTATTTGGCCTAAATTTGAAGTGGAATCCAGGTAGTTTTGTTGTTAAAGGCCGTAGAACTTATGCTATCACCTCTGCTAGTCTCTCTGAACCCTAACCAACCTCATTAATAGCTCTAAAATGGTGCTCAAGGTATCTCATTAGATCAACCCTTAATATTCAATATACTTTTTTAACTCCTCGTCAATCTCTATCATGACCTGCCTGGCCTTAAGGATCTCAATCTCAATACGGGTACTCTAATCTTTGAGCTGAGTGATGGAGTCATCAACTACCTATAGGGTCACCTTAAATCTTTATCCTTTAGTCATTAAATTGGCTCTGATACCCCAAATATCATATTGCAGAGTTTGTACCACTGCTGGCAATTTCTGTAAAGGCTGCACTACTATATGTATAGTCTATAATATCTAGCCCTAGTGTCTACTAGCAGCCTCTAGTACTGCCAGTCTCCTAGAGATGTCATCAATCAAAGGGGCTGAGGGTGCACATGCTGGCAATGGTGGAACAAATGATAAAGGGGTTGTTAAAGTAGATGCCCCCGGATGCCCATAAGGAGGAGGAGCCGAAAAGGTTGATGCTCTAAGATTTCTATAGGGAGAGAACCTCCCTAGCCTCATGGCTGGTGACCTCTATGTTAGTGTAAGCCCTAGCCCCAATACATTGTAACGAAACACTTGAAATTAATAAAATGAGGCATTTGTTTTATCCTTTGTATTCCTGTGCATATCAATTGATAAAACTATCCAAGAATGTCGTTTCGGTTTAAGTTATCATGTGTGAGGCACATGGATTGTAAGACCTTGAAACAAATGAGACATCATTCTAAATATCCCTAGTCAGTCATTGTTATGGGAATAACAAATGAATTAAGACTAGTATGCTCTCTCTGATCTTATGAGTTCTGTCTTACGGATCATTAGGACAAGAGTGTCAATCAGAGATCATAGATACATGTTAAAGAACATGGTATCTGGATTCGATCCGCTCATGAGAATACTACATGGTACAAGTCATAAGTGTTTCTCATATGCAAGTTTTGTATCAGAGTTCTTAGACCTGAAATCTCTATGAAACTCTTTATGAATTACTGTGTACTTTGACATACACCTAACGTGCTCGTAACAGAGTGACAAGTACGGGTATGATTGGGTATGCACTGATTCATGTTAGAGAGCATGAGAGAAGTGAAGGGATTACCCCTCTCGATAAGAGAGAAAAATATCACCGGCCACTTGATCAGTGAACTGAGAAGTGTATGGACATACCGAGATGAAATAATGAGTAATCATTATTTATCTGAGAGTTCAGTGTCACTGGAATATCAAGAAAGGAATTAATATATATAAGGATGACTAGTTCCATGCCTTATATTAATTCTGATATTTATGGGTAAGGGACTATGCAAAATTGCATTAGGTCACTAAATGCCATATGCATTTTCATTTAATTTGGAATGCTATAATATCTTGCTAGAGAATATATATAGCCTTTGAATTAATTTATTAATTCATTGCCAACATTAAATGGACCTATAGGATCGCACACAAAGCATTGGGCTTAAAATGTTTAAATTAAGTATTGAGCATTAATTTGGGCTTTTAATTAAAGTCAAATTAATGTATGTAATGGGTTATAATATTGCTATTGGGCTTTGGTCCATGAGAGAGAAATTCAGCCCACAAGGTTTAATTTTAATTAATTAATTATGTTACATTAATTAAGTTAATTGAGTATTAAAGCCTAAAGGAATTTAAATTAAATCAAATCACTTAAATATATATAATGAAGTGGCCGAAATTCCAAGATGGAATTCAAGGAATTTCGGCACATGTAATTAAGTTATATTAAGTGATTTTATTTAATTAAATGTCTTATGTTTTATTTCAAATTTGAATTTAAATTCAAAGGAGTTTAATTCAAAATATATTACTTATCTTTAGGAAGTGATAGAGTTTGAATTAATCATCTTAGGATGGTTGAATTCAGATCAAAGACTTGCCAAAGGATAAGCATATATATTAAAAGAAATAAAACCCTAAACCTAATTTTTTGGTGGCATGAATAGTAACTCGTGAATAGTGACTCTCTCTCTCTTAATTCTTTTGTTCAATTTTTCACAAGGAGAAAGGATTGTTCCTCATTCTCTTGTGTTATTGAGCAGTAATAGCAATCTAAAGAAGTACAAAATCAAGTTTTGTAGCTTCAAACTATAACCCTTACACAATACCGAAAAAGAGATCTAGCAATCTCGTTTTTAAGCCGACGGTGTAATTGTGTGTGTGAGAATAGAGGGAGTGGCGCAAAAGGCTATTCCTTGGCATTGGTGATCGAGATCTAAGGCGGACAAAGTCATCTTAGTTGCTGGTCATCATCGGAATAAAAGTTTTAAAAGGCATCAAAAGTTGTACGTTCGATAACCCTAAAATTGCATGTTTCGATTCTATCTTTGGATATGTATGGTATGTATGATAAAATTTTTGTTTTTTTGCTGTGCTATCATGATTATCATACCATGTCATATTCCATCACTCTAATGCCTGATGGAAGATCTGAGGTGCACTGGCGGTTGTGGTGATCCACCTAGAAGCTCCGGTAGATCAATTTGCATCTTAAACTCATAGTTTGAGTCCATCCCTATCCCCTGGGGTCCCTGTGTCTCATTTGCCTGCTCTGCTTGATCCTCCTACTAAGGTTGCTATACTGGTACCTCCTATGGCTCTACTGATGCCTCCGCTCATCCTTCTTTATGGGTGCACTTAGAACTATGGGGTCTATACCGCACCTCTATCTGGTTTTTGGTGTAGTGAGTAGCCTGTACTCTCGCTTTTGCCCATCTATGGGCTTTACTATACTCATTGTGACTGTTACCTGCAAATCAATATAGATGCTCTTTGGAATGGGGTCGCCAAAGTTACTCTTATGTGCCCCTAATGATAGTAACAACAGAGTAATGATGCGTTCAATGTAAATCTGAGTCCCAAGATGAGTGCCTACTTTAACTAGTGTCGTAATAATCTCATGTGTGATATCTAAGTGTCTGCCCTCCTGCATACCCCATAAGCTGGTGATATCTGCAGAGGTAATGTTACCTGAACTCCTTGTATGTCCTAGGTATAAAGCAGATATGACCCTTCGAAGGTATCTTTAAATATAAGTGGCCAGCATGGTGCTCTTCGCCATGTATGAGCAGTAAATGGCCCCTGGCAGCATCATTGCTCTCCATCTATCTCGGTCTATCAACCTAGGCAGTGTGACCATACCTAATCTACTCGAAAGTCCCATGGCCTAAGCAAACCTGCACCTCAAGATGCTGTAAAGTATACCCAAGGCCGAAAACTGGATGACTCTCTCTTTTATATACGATCTAGAGTAGTCACCATACTCTAAGGTGGCAAAGACCTCCCTGGTGATATCTGGATTAGTCCTATAAGCTGGGGTAAAGGACTCTATCCATCCAGCCTTGGCTAAAAGTCAGTCAGCCTCTTGTAGCAATCTAAACTCCTATATAAACTGTCTGGACATAAATCAGCTCGATCTATACTGAACCTATTGTAGAGCCTAAAATCTGTGAGCCTACCCAGACATTATGTAAGTTGGCACTGGCTGAGATGGTTGTAGGCGAGCAGTCCTGCGAGGCATCCTGTAGGAAAGGATTTCTTTTTTATTTCATAGTCGACTTAAGTCACAAGCAAACTAATATATTAAAATTTACAATCATACTGATTTAAATATCTATAGTTAACATATACTGGGAGTGTATGTTAATCGATACAAAAATAATACACATATCTAGTTGTTTTAACAATCATGTACAAAAATGAGACATAATGCATATTACACGTTTTGCAAGAATTTAACAAAATTTTGACAGCATTTTGGCTAGGAATGTGACTGCCTCCTACATGAAAAGAGAATTTCAAACACTACACAAGCCTTCAAGGCCACCGAACAACATAATTACCCTAACATCTTAGGTTTTACATTTCATAAGATAAAATTTCAGAAGCATTCTAGCTAGGAATGAGATTACCTTCTGCACAAAAAGAGCATTTAAAGCAAAGACATAGGCCATCATAGTCACCAAACAACACAATTATAGTATTACATAATTTGCACTTCATGTTTTATGAGAAATTAAATAAAAATTTGGCAGCATTTTAGCTAGGAATGAGACTACCTCTTGCACAAAGTAGCATTTAAAGCAAAGCAAAAACATAGCCATCATAGCTGCCAACAACACAATCATAATATTAACACAGGTAACTATTTAGTGCAATTACATCTTATACTACAACATGTTTTTATGGGTAAAAAACATGTAAAAGTTACATATATTATATGCTTAAAAGGAAAACTACAGGTTTACATGTTCACATATCAAGTTCTTAGCTATATAATAGTGTCATGCAAAAAGGCTTTAGTAATTATTCTACATAATTTAAACTATAAGACAATATTTATTTCTAACTAAGAAAGGTAAAAAGATAAATAATATAAAAAGTGCTTAGATCCATCATGCTTAAAGCTAAAGTTTCATAACATAAACTATGTTTTAACTAAAATAATAAATAAAAAGAAAAAAATAAATAAGAATTAAATAATACTTACTTGTGGAAGACGAAAAGAAAAAATAAAATGAAGAGACAGCAAAAAAATGATGCTCCTTGAAGTGAACCTCGCTCCTAGGAGGTCACAAGTGTGAACGGCTCGAAGAACGGACGAGAAAGGCTTGAAAAATCGAAGAGAGAGCTTTGAAATTGAAAAGTATGGAGGTTTGCCAAAAAATGAAGAAGGAAACAATTTTATTCTAGATTTTTAGTGAAGGATGAACTTCTCGTCTATCGCTAGTGGCAGACGAGACTGAGAGATGTCTTATCCCTCAGTAAAAAAGTGACCATTTTACCCCTCAAAATTAAATTAACCTTTATTTCTCCATTTTAACTCTTTTTTCTTCCATTTTTTTGACCTTTTTCATCAATTGTTTGATCTCTATCCATCTAAAATTAATTAACAACATTTTTTACATGTTTTTTATGTGTTACAACATTATTTTACAATATTTACAAGCATTAGTTGCCCTTTAGTACACATATGTGTCTAAAAGCCAGAAATGCCCCTTGAAATTCATTGTGCTTTTTGAGGTAAATGATTTTTTTTGTCTAAAACCTTCCATAGCTGATTACTTGAGCTATCATGCTTTTTAATTCCCTACAATATGAAAAGAAAAGAAAAGAAAAAAATGCAATAGTACATACGTGCAATGTGTGGGACATGCAAAAGGGTGACTTTTGGTTTTTTTAGGAGTGATAGAAGGGCTACCTATAAGGACCCAAAATAGGCCCTAATAGAATTCAAGGGAAATTACATGTTATTAAAATCCAATTGAGTATTATTGGATGAATTATTAAGAGTTAAGATATTAATTGGGGCAAAAATGTTATTAAGTTAACATTAATTACGTGATAAATGTGTGAATTTTATGGTATGAACTTTATAAGGGAATAATTAAATTATTATTGTTGGTATAATAATATTCAAGGGTGTCATTTAAGTATAAAGTATTAGTTTAGGGGTCCATTTGTAAATTTGACATCTTAAGGGTCAAATGTGAATAAAATAATGATTTGAGAGGTTAATTTAAGAGAAGTATAAAATATATGGGTTAATGTTAAGTATGTAAGAATATGAGAGGCATTGGTGTAACATGCAAAAAGGTGAGAGGTTATAATGAGACATGCAAAAAGTGGAAGGATTAAAAAGGGAATTTTACATTGCTATTATAAATAGTGAATTACATAAGTTTGAGATAGAAGAGAGAGGAGAAGGGGACGGCATTTCTTGAGGGATTTACAGAATTTCCTTTCTTCTTAATCTTTCATTCTTTGATAAATCTCTCTAAGAAACCCTTGAAGAAATTCTTGCATGTGGATTTTTGAAGAACAAGTTAGTGTATGTCTACAAGGTAATTAACTTAATTTGATAATTCTTATTCTTCTTCTTCTTCTTCTTATTTTAGTTGATAGTATATTTAGTTAAATGATGGAAGTTTGTGTTAATGGATGAAGTTGTTGTGAAAGGAAAAGAAGGAGAAAGTTAGGATCATTGAGAAGAAGAAGAAGATTACAAGAGTAGAAGAGAAGATTTGAGTTGCATGATCAGGTTTGGGAACTTATTCTTCATGCATGTGTGTGAATATAAATGTTTATGCTTGGATTACTTAATTTTAATGAAAATTTATTAGTTTGTTTAGGGTTAATGAGAGATTAAATAGGAAAAAAATCGTGGTTTTGAATGTTGAGGAAAAACTGGGTGTGGGTTTTGTAAACAAGGCTGCTTGTTTTGTCCATATCTGGAGTTATAGACCTCAGATTGAGGTGATTCAAAATTATAGATAAACTAGATTCAATTATATACATTTTATTAGAAGGATTTGTGGCTTGATTCTGTGGTTAAGAAACTCAGAAAATTCATACAACTGAACTTTTTGAGTGTATAGGTAGTTTTAAACAGTTACCAATGTTTTAACCATAACTCCTTGTATTTAAGTCATAATTGAGTGAGGTTTGATTTTATTTAAACTTGATAGAATTATAAACAATTTTTTACAAGTAACCTTAAGCTAAATATGCATATAACTCATCTAAATATTTACATGAACATTTAAGAGAGTTGTTGATTTCAGTTCAAGAAGAGATTATAGTAATTCGGGCATAGATCATGGTATAGAAGTCAAAATTATATGATATAAAATTATGGATAAACTAGACACATAGGAGCAAAATTATTGTGAAGGAATGTATATCTGACTCCACACTCATTTTATTCTACGAATTTTCAAATTGACATTTAAAAATCTGTCTTTGGGTTAGTTTGAGATAATATGAGTATTTTTCTTATAACATGAGTTTTAGAACTTTAAAATATGGTAATTCTAATTTGAATTGAATCCAAACTTCCATATCTACATTTTATATGCAGAAAACAAATCCTAAATCTGTCTCTAAATATGTCTAAATTTAGTTTGAAAATCGGAATTAACTATTGAGCTGTTACTGGAATAGCCTTCTGGAATTTCAAAATATCATGAGTTATAGAAATGATAATGAGATGATTTTTAATGTTTTAAAAACTAGAAATATAGAGGAATAAGTTTATAGAAGATTATTTCTTCTAAAATTTTTGTTAACTGCTTCTAATTTAATGTGCAAACTAGTCACTAGAATCTGTCCATGGAATTTTGAAATGCCATCTCATATAATTAATTGGAAGAGTACTTAAATAACTTTGATAAATTATTTAAGAACTCAATTACCATGTTGTCTAAAAAACGCATCTAATTAGATATATTTATGATTTTAATAGGCTTTAAAAGAGAAACTAAAGATATGTAGACTAATTTAACATTGAATAATTGGTTTACAATATGTTACAAGCATATAAAGAAATGTAAATACTTTAATTTAAAAATAATTATGAATTTAAAGGAACTTGTAGATATATATATTTAGTACATGTGCAATCATAATGAATATTACTTTTTAGAAATAGTATAGTTATGATTGTATCCTTATACTCTTATGTTATTATGAGATAACATAAAGTTATAGTGCTATGTGCTTACATGTATTTGCATATTCACGTGTGTATTTAAGATTGTATATATATATATGTGTGTGTGTGTGTGTGTGTGTGTTAATAGATATGAACAAAATATGAACACATAATTGGGGAAAAGGTATGTGTATAATTGAATTATCATTATTGAATATAATAATTTGATCACATATGTTCAACACACCAATTTAAGCTTGATAAATGATGATGTGTTGTAAATTAAGATGTATAATATTGTTATACAATGGATGGTACATATATTTTTATGAAATAATAATAATGTATACACATGTTTTTTCCATATAATCAAAGTGGTGAAAATATCACACGAAAAGGGATAGTAAAGCATGTATGCATGTATATGATTATCATAATACATATGTGAAATGGTTACATGATTTATAGGGATTACAAGTACAAAATAATAATACTTAATTGTGCCTAAGATAACATGTTTATAGAAAATTTATATGTGTAGATATCTATGACACCATGCTCATATATATATACATGAATAAATGTGTATGAACATCAATATGTATATGATGAGAGAAGAGCAAAGTACAGAATAACAATACCTAATAATGCATATGATCACATGTTTATAGAAAGTTACACATGAGCTTGTATATGATTACCTTGTACATAGTCATATATGAGTATACATGTGTATACATATGTATGATTGATAGAGTAAAGATAAAGTAAAGATATTATGTTGCCTGCATTAAGTCTAGAATGTGGATAGATAGGCATGCCTATAAGGGTACCTTACAGCTGCTTCTAAACAGTTTTGACCTATTTAGGTCCACTTGGAATTAAAAGTTAGAGTGACCTTGTTTGGGTTTAAAGTTAGAGTTGATTTAAACAACCCTATTTGGTTGTAGCCGAATTCACTTGGGTCCGTTTGATCGATCCATGTTATTTGATTGACCCCGTTTGGGTCTATGTTATTTGATTGACCCCATTTAGGTCCATGTTATTTGATTGACCCCGTTTGGGTCCATATTATTTGTTTGACCTCATTTGAGTCCACCAATTTATCATACAGTTTTATCCCTACAAGGGATCAACATTTAATACCTCCGCGTATCTTATTTGTACCTTTAGGTGCCACCATTAAAATCAATAGTTTTGTACCTTCAGGTGCTACTGTATAACCCGTTATCCACCTTTTTAGAACTTAAGCAGGCTAAATTAAAGTATAAATGCTTTACAGTCAATTTCAATGTAATGGTTAATCATACTTTATGGAATAGTAAAATGAACTATGATTTTATGTATAGATTATGCGTATAAATTATAAAAGCATTTTAGGCGATATTAATAGTAAGTATGCTAAATTAAATGTTAGGGTATTTCATTAGTATCCAAAATACATGCTAGTTGGTTATATAATGAAATTGTATTATATTAATGCTTGAATTAAATTGATGGTATATATATGTATGTCCTTTGTGATCATAAGCATTTTTCTATATGTATGCCAATGCATGATATATGAAAGAAATTTTATTAGGTTAAAGAGTATTATAATATCTAATGGACGCAACAATTTTATAATTTCATAAGCATATTTCATATTAAAGATTATAAGAGTTAGACAGTAATAACCATTATTTTTGAAATATTTTTCTTATGATTATATTTAGGTGTTCACATTGTTTGTATGTATACATTTAAAGAATGTGTGTTTGTTATTTGCGGTGCAATGTATACAAATCTAAGCCCCATAACCTTGGTATATAAGAATAGGCTGGCATTGATCTATAGTTGTTATGCTTAATTGATAGGCTTGTTATTGTAACTTATGCAATATAAAGTAAGCTTGTAGTAATATAAAGATCTCATGGTATTTGGAAGTGTGGATTTTTTATTTAATTCTAATGTGTATATATCAAAGACATGCTAAATAGATGAAAAGATAATAGATAATTATGCTTTCACCGTTTAGTATCAATTCAGAAACTAGTCACATGATAATTAGTTGAATTTAAAGGCATAGAACATTAGAGCTTACATAGTTATATATGTTGTAATGGTCTCAATAACGGGTTAGCCGTGAACAATACTTTCTGACAGTGAATAGTATTTTTCAGGACGAAAAGTACACTCGAAAAGTCAAAAATATTTTATTGAACTATCAAAAAGTATGGGTCATGGTGAGTCCAGGATTGAAATTTGAAGTGAAATCAAGGTCAAATATACCTCGAAAAGTTAAAAATATAAAAAAGCTAGCGAGTCAATTTCCCTGATAGGAAAAATGATTTGATTAGTATAATTTTTAAAAATAGTAAATGGACTCTGAATATTGCCAAATTTTGCAAGTCTACCTTAAATTTTGTGTGGAATATTTTGGTGATAAAGATTGAATTTTTCGGTGACACCGGTAGTTGTCGAATCAGATTGATAAATTTAAATCGGATCGATAATGGACTTTGATTGAGCCGAAAATTTGTGTCCACTTATATCTGATATGATAAAAATTATGAAATTTATTTTAACGTGAATAGGAGCTTTGAAAGTAATAGCAAAAGTTTTAGGGACCAAAATAGTAAAATTTTGAATAAATAAATAAATATATAAATAAATATATATGTAAAAAAAGAAGTGAAATGGGAAGCAGTGGTCGCCGACCACTAAGAAGAGAAAGAAAGAAAAAGAGAAAGAGAAAGAAAAGAGAAAGGGAGTGTCATCGGCTGCCCCTCACGTCGGCCACCATCACGAGCGGCGTGCCCTCTCCCTCGCACTGGCATCCAACCTCCGTTGTGGTGGTCCGATCGTCGAGTTTTCTATTTTTGTTTAAATTTTTCTTCGTTTCGAATAGGGACACCACCACCACCGATCAACTTCCGGCGATGAGGCGAGTCTTTTCGGTGTATTCCATCGCTCCTCAAACACTGGCGGCTGGTAGATCGAAAATGGGTTTAGCAGGTTATTCAAGTGAAGATTTCGGCCAACCAAGGAAGAATTTGGGCACATGACCACCGAAAAATAAATGAGGGGATCTCGAGCTACAAGGTGACAGTGACGGATTGTCACCGGCGAGCCTTCGGCAACAGGTCCGACGAGCAAAAAATTGTCCAAATCGAAGCAAAATTGACAGATAAGGTATGTGACTACGAAATTGTTTAATTTTCCCTAAATTTAATGAATTTTTCCTTTAAAATTGTTAAGGAAAAACAAATTGAATTATTATATAAATTTTGAAATTGATGTTAAAATTGTTTAATTAGATTTTTATTGAGTATATTAGAATGTAGAAATTAAATTAAGGAAATTTATTTGGGAAATTTGTACAAGAGCTAAAGAAATTTTCTTGTAAATGAAATAAATTAAATGTTATGTAATTTTATGAAATTGAGCTTAAATTTGATAGGGATCATGAAATAATGCATTCTTAAAACATATTAGAATTTATTGGAATTAATTGAATATTTGTGTAATATTTATTAAATGATAAAATTAATAAAATTTGTGAATTGTTGTTAATTTTGCCTTAAAATGGTAATAGGCCTAAAGTTAAATTGTCCATGAATTTTTAAATAAAATATGAAAATTAGTAGAGAAATTTGTAAATTTAATATTGGTGTGTATACTAAGTTTGAATGAAAAATTGTTGCAAAAAAATACATAATAGAAGTGAAAATAATAGGAATAATACAAAAATATGCATATAAATTTTTAAGAAATTTATATGAATTATTAGAATATTTTGAAATATAGTATTGAATATGTTTAATTAAAAATATTGAATTATTGAGAAATAATTCAATAAACAAGTAAGCAATGGCAAATTAATTTGATTTAAGTTACTTTCGTATAAAAAGAAAAGAAAAACCTAATTACTGCAATTCCAGAGAAAAAAAATGATGATAGTGAATTATAATAATATAATTCATAATTGTTCAAAAATTTATAAAATAAATGATGGACTAATTTATCAAAAGACATATCCGAATAACTAAATTTTTGGATTGAAAAAGAGTGAAAATTGTTAAAAAGTCAATTATCGAATTATTGAGAAAAATTCACAAAGTGTCAAATATATATATATATATATATATATATATATATATATATATATATATATATATATATATATATATATATATATATATATATATATATATAAAATAAGCAATAGAGAGTTCTAACAATATAATTCACCAAGTGTATAAAAGTATTAAAAGAATATTCAGCAACAAGTAAGTGATTTGAAAAGTTATATGTTCGAAAAACATAAAATGTTCCGATTGAATTATTGTAAAATGATTTATAAAAAAGTGATCGAAAATACAAAGAAATTGAAAAGAGAAAATAAACAGAAAGAAAAAGTTATAGTATAATCAATAGCACTAGAAGAGTGCGATTGAAAAAAATATACTGTTTTAAGCAAAAGGAAAAAAAGTAAATGATTATTGTTGCCCTTAGAAATAATCAGGCAGTATAAACTAGTTCAGGATATAATTGGCCAGCCATAGGGACATTACTGTCGCGGTGCAAGTCATGGCTACTTGCTTTGCTATGGTTGTGATCATTGATCTCCGTAGCTACAGTGTTTTCAGTGAAAATGAAATGAAAATGTTTTTTTGTGAAATGGTTCCTTGGGAATCATTTCTTTTCAGTCGTGGGCCAATGTGGTTCACGTTTCGTGTATCCGGTCTGAAGTTTTCTGCCGGGTCTGTACTAGGGGCATCGAAAGTTATTAAAATTGAATTAACGTTTCAAAGTATGAAAGAAAATGAAAGTTTAGGGATGAAATAGTAATTTCCTTGAAAATTGTAAATAAAAAGTATATGAATAAGAAATTGACTATAAGTATATGAATAAGTAATCTCAAATATACTACCTTAGGATAATTAATATTAGCTAAAGATAATTAATATTTGCCTTTATCACTTAATTAAAATAAGTAATATTTATTGATAAAAACTCTTTTAATTTATCCAAGATAAAAACAAAAGACATTAATCAAATTAACCACTTAATTAAATAGGAATATACAAGACATATTAATCAAATAAACTACTTAATTAATATAAAGGATATGCCGAAATTCCTTTGATTTCTCTCTAGGAATTTTGGCCAATAGTATTCCTATTTAAGTGATTCATTTGATCATAATTCTTTTAGGCTTTAAAACTCAATTAATTAAATTAATACAAGACATTTAATTAATTGAAATTAAACCTTGTGGGCTGAATTTCTCTCTCTCATGGGCCAAGGTCCAATAGCAATCTAATAATCCATTACACACATTAATTTGACTTTAATTAAAAGCCCAAATTAATGCCCAATACTTAATTTAAATATTTTAAGCCCAATGCTTTATGTGCGATCCTATAGGTCCATTTAATGTTGGCAATGAATTAATAAATTAATTCAAAGGCTATAAATATTCTCTAGCAAGATATTGTAGCATTCCAAATTAAATGAAAATGCATATGGCATTTTGTGACCTAATGCAATTTTGCATAGTCCCTTACCCCAAAAATATCAGAATTAATATAAGGCATGGGACTAGTCACCCTTATATAAATTAATTTCTTTCTTGATATTCCAGTGACACTGAACTCTCAGATAAATAATGATTACTCATTATTTCATCTCGGTATGGCCATACACTTCTTAGTTCACTAATCAAGTGGCCGATGATATTTTCTCTCTTATTGAGAGGGGTAATCCCTTCACTTCTCTCATGCTCTCTAACATGAATCAATGTATACCCAAACATACCCGTACTTGTCACTCTGTTACGAGAACGTTAGGTGTATGTCAAAGTACATAGTAATTCATAAAGAGTTTCATAGAGATTTTAGGTCTAAGAACTCCGATACAAAACTTGCATATGAGAAACACTTATGACTTGTACCATGTAGTGTTCTCATGAGCGGATAGTATCCAGATACCATGTTCTTTAACATGTATCTATGATCCCTGATTGACACTCTTGTCCTAATGATCCGTAAGATAGAACTCATAATATCAGAGAGAGCATACTAGTCTTAATTCATTTTTATTCTCATAACAATGACTGACTACAGATATTTAGAATGAAATCTCATTTGTTTCAAGGTCTTACAACCATGTGCCTCACACATGATAACTTAAATCAAAACAACATTCTTGGATAGTTCTATCAATTGATATGCACAGGAATACAAAAGATATAACAAATTCCTCATTTATTAACTTAAATGTTTTATTACAATCTATTGGGGCTAGGGCTTACACTAACATCAACTTCTTAGCCAATGACATTTTCTCTCCCTCTAGGGTGACTAGCTGCCTTATTGTTCACAACCTTGTCAAAGTATATTTGCCAACCTTGCACTGTTATAGCTGTAATGTGCTTATCGGGAAACTTATAACTTAACTATTGTCCTTTTAAAGGTTGATCAGTGAGGAATTCTGCTACCGGTCTCCATTTAATGGTTTTTCTAATGATGTATTTTATGTCAAACTCTTGTAGAAGAATCAACCATCTTCCCATTTTTCCTAAAACTGAAGGAGATTCCTATAAATACCTAAGAGTGTTTTCTTTGGCCATTGCATGGATCCTATATGAATGGAATTAATGTCTCAACTTCTTCGATGCTTATATGATTGCTAAAAAAATCTTTTCCACTTCTATATACTTTTCTTCATAAGGAAAAAACTTCTTGTTGAGATAGTATACCACATACTCAATCCCAAAGTCATTTTCTTGAGCCATTATTGCCCCTACTGAACTGTCTTTTATGTCTAAATACAAAATTAAAGGCTTATCTGCCTGAGATAGTCTTAATATCGACAGATGTAGCAAGTATTCCTTGATGGTATCAAATACCTTTTGATAATCCTCATTCCAGACCACTGACTAACCTTTCCTAAATAGCTTGAATATTGGTTCACAGATCGAAGTAATCTTGGCTATAAACCTACGAATGTATTAAATTGTCCCTAGGAATTATCTAACTTCCTTTTCTTTTTGGGGTACCGACATTTGCTTGATGGCTCTCACCATGTCAAGGTCTACTTCTATTCCTCTTTGGCTCACTATATGCCCTAAAAACTTACCCGAGATGACCCTAAAGATACACTTCTTCGAATTGAGGTAAAGGTTGTACTTATTGATTCTTTGGATGAACTTTTCTAATGGTTCAAAATGACCTTCTCGGCCAACCAATTTGATCATCATATCATCCATGTATACCTTTACTTCCTTGTGAATTAAGTCATCCAGTATATTGGTTGCCATCCTTTGGTAGGTGGCACCTGCATTCTTAAACCCAAAAGGCATAACCCGATAGGCATATATACCACATTTAGTTATGAAGGCTATTTTAACCCGATCCACTATCTTGTTCAGAATCTAATTATACCCTGCATATCTGTCAACAAAGCTATACATAGCACAAGCAACCGTACTATTAACCAGGATATCTATGTGTGGTAGAGGGAAGATATTTTTAAGACAAGCTTTGTTTAAGTCCCTATAATTGACACAAACCCTAACTTTTCCATCCTTTTTTGCTATGGGAACCAAATTTTCCAGCCAAGTGGGATATTGAACTTCCACTAGGAACTTAGCCTCTATTTGTTTCCTTACTTCATTTTTTACCTTTTCAACCCATTCTGGTCTAAGTCTTCTGAGCTTCTATTTGATTACCTTATATCTTGGGTATGTTGGAATGGCATGTTTAGCAATTTCTTAATCTATCCTTGGTATGTCTTTATAGGTCCAAGCAAAGACTTTTTTATATTTTTTCAATATTATCTCAAATTTTTGTCTATCAACAAGAGTTATGTCTAATGCCAATAAAATTTCTTTTGGATTTTCTTTAGTTCTAAGATTAAATGAACACGTGTTTGTTAAGTTAATGTCAAATATGAATGGTTTATGATCATGATTATGCTTATTGAAATCAGAAGAAACATTACACAAGTAAGCAAAATTGTTCATCTTATTAATATAGTCAAAAAAGAAATCAATGTTCTCATAAAAAAGTTTAGGAACATAAATACTATCAATAAAAGTATCATATTTAGTCTTGGCAGCATCGGATTTCTCTCTAGTCTCAGCCTCTAGTGGCTCCTAAACCTCGGCCTTCTCTTTGCCTTTCAACTGAATGACGAGTAGCTTCTTTATCAAAACTTCTTCGGGCACTTCCTTGTCCCAGGCTGAATGGTACAGTGGAATCTCTTCATCCCAAAAAACTTCAACTGGCTTGATAATACCTTGTTCGAGTCAAAGACATCATTGAACATCTCAAAACCTAGCACTAGCTTACTTCTTATTAGCTGAGGTTTGCTCTCTCCATAATCGAGACAAATACCTGAAGCTAGCTTAAAGCTCTAAGAAATGTGTGGAATCCCTTTCTCTACCTTTTTTTTACCTTTCTGACCAAAACCAGTAAAACCTAACCCCTTTTTATCCTTTTGACCCTTAGCATCTACAGCAGTCTAAAGCCCCCGAGAGTTATTGCCCAAACCAGCTTCAGATAGGAAATTCATCATGTTAACCACATGAGGAGAATCCACAAAGCTATTCTCCCCTTCTTTATCATTGATGATAGACATATGGAACCCACTGAAAGGTTATTTTTCTAACTTAAGTATAGATACTTGATTCTCCTTTGCAACTTTGATAGTGACTACTTGTCTATTATGGGGAATCTTAATCATTTGATGTAGCATGGAAGGCACTCCATCCAGCTTGTGAAACCATGGTCTTCCTAATAACACAAAGAAATTAGTTTGAATAGGTATTACTACAAACTCAACTTCTATCTTAATGGGCCCTATCTTTTCTAAAGCCTTGAAGGTTCCAGTAGCTTGCCTTTTAGAATTGTCATAAGTAGAAATGGTCAAGTTTGACTTACTCAACATGCTCTCATTCAACTTAAAAGGTAGAATGGCCACTAAGGGGCACACATTAATTGAAGAACCATAATCTATTATCACACAAGCCATGTTTTTTCCATTCACTTAAGCTTTAATATAAAGAGGGCGGCTATAGTTCCTCCCTTTAGCAGGTAAGGTAGCATTAGAATACACAACATTCTCTCCCATTCCTCCCTTGACTAAATTTAATAGCTCAGAAGGCGAGATAATAGTAGCAACAGTGGACTCACTCAAGGCTTCAACTAGCTTCTGCTTGTATAAAGGAGATTGTCTCAGTAGGTCCCAGATGGATATCGTGCATTGGTCTTCTTCAGCTACTTAATTATTTGATCTTCCTTAACTTTTTTTTTATTGGCACTATAGTAGAAGCTAACTGCCTTTCAACTTTGAGGCCACTCTTATACTCTTTATGATTTCTTTAACGTTTTTCTCTTTTCCTACTCCCTTTTCACTCTCATTGGCTTCACTGGTTAAATTTCAAATATCAATGGGCACCAAAGCCCTTTTATTTTCACTTTTTATAGGAGTATCCCAAAAATCAATCATTAAAACCGACCAATTTTATTTAACTGGCTTTGTTACTTTAGGGATCGAATGAGTAATAGCCACATAGTCATTCCCATATAGGTCCTTCATCACATACCACTTGGGCAAGCTAGACCCAATCATGAACACTATAGGTGGCACAACATTATAACCTCCCTTCTTCTTCTTATCTCTCTTTTTAGGATCTTTTTATGGGTCTCAAGGGCAACAATTGAAGCTTCCCTTCTTTGGTTAGTCTATCTAATACCTAAGACAATTACTTTCCTAGGTTGGAATAATGCCTTTGACTAGCCTCTATAGCAAACATTTCTACGGTCTTCCCAGTTTTGTTTGACACACTACAGCTACCCATTTTCTTATTATTGCCAAAATTCCTCCTGGCATTCTCACTACTTGCCATCCTAGCTAAGTACTCTATTTCAGCCTCTATATCTATATCCTTATGTGACTCCCAGTCCTTCAGACCCTCTATCTTCAAACCATCCCTCATATATGATTATACATTTCTAATGAATAGCCTGATCTGATCAGCTATGTCCAGCTTCCTCTTCATCTCCATCACCCTATTCCTCCCCCTAGTGAGATACTCATAGAAGGATGCATCATGTTTTTGCTGGAGTAATTCAAGGTCCTTTAAAGTAACCTTCATCCTAGTACTGCAATCATATTACTTAAGGAATTCCTTAATCAATAGATTTTAGTCCTCCTTAGTGTGCCTATCCAACCTATAGTACCAATTTATTGTAGGTCTAGTCAAACTCAAGCAAAAGTCTTCCAACTTTTGTTTCTTGGACAAGGTGGTTGCCTTCATGATCAACATATACAGTTTGACATATGCTAAAGGATCTAAAGTGCCATTAAACCTTGGTAGATCAAGTATCTTGAACCTTTGGGGTAATAGCTCATCTCCATCAAAATCTCTATCTTTAGGGTTCATTCCCCTACCAGCAAACAGTAACCTAGACATGGCTTCAATCTTTTCCTCAATTTTCTTAAAAGCTGGATCCTTAGCATTAAGACCCCTAATCCTCATATTCATCATTGGAAGGAAATATTCTTCACCCTCCTCTTCTATAAAGTTATCCTCAGGAATGTGCCTTATTTCCCTCATAGGTTATCTCAAAGCATATGAGCATCAGTTGCGCTAGTGTTCCCAACATGCATTGGCTCTGTTATCTCAAGAGTGGGTGCTACAGGTTGAGTTCTGACATTATATACTACAGAATTCACCATCCCACTAATTATGTCCATAAGCCTTTCATCAAAATCCTAGAACCTCCTATCCAACCTCCATTCTAAATCATCCTGCACTATCAACGGCCTATTAAAAATAACATTTGGCCTTTCCCTTAGGGATTGAAACCTTGTAGTTGTGTCATCTGCCACACTCCCAATCTCATTGCCCTTTTCGATCTCATTCAATCCTTCGTTCTTTATGTCTTAACTTTTTTCTTAACTACTCTCTGACAACTAACTTGAACCTAACTCAGAATTAACCTTTGAACCCAAATCTAAATCTAAACTTGATCCTGGTAGACTGGATATATATCTTCAGACCAGAAGCCTATCTAACCTTTTGGACAACCTAGATGAGTCTATGATGTCTATAAGAATCAGATATTAGAAGTGATGTATATTGAATGATACATAAGCATAGTATACACATGACACGAGAGTGCAATGCATGAATTTGTTAGGATTCAATCCCAACCACACATAAGTATAATAATAGCCTTCCAACCTTATTACTCCCACACAGGAGGTTGTGTGGTCTCTTCCCTAGGTGGGCTTAGCTCATAGGTCAACAGGGTACCCAATAGACATGTATGGTGCACAAAGGAAAATCGATAGCATAACCTCTTTTAATTGAAAGTGTAGGTATATAGATTTTGACCATTATGTATTTTGATTAACTTATATAGATTGGGTTAAGCTTGCTAGGGCACAACAGCCTTTAACTAGTACCCTTTAAATTTGTTTGAGTTTGGTTAATACAAAAAGATCCACAAAGCACACAAAAGTTGTTATGGTTATACACCCTAAGGGAAGTAGCTATTGAAATACATAGGCTTCAGTAAAGGATGATGAAACTTTAGGGCTACCCAAGCATAGTCCCTACCAATAAGTCTAGCTCATCCCGAGTATAACAACCAATGGGTCACCATTTTATATACCATTTGGTACTAGACTTGGGTTTGTGGGTCTCCTTAATACCTCCATATATTGAGTGAATGTAGGGTGTGCTTTAGGATAACACCGGGGCTAAAAAGGGACACCTAACTTAATTCTAAGGCTCTAAGATGAATGTAGAAAATGCATTTTAGAAAAGAGATATGATTAATTAATAAAGCCCAATTATAAAGAACTTAACCAAGACATTTTTCAAAGCAATGGCTCTTTAGTCCTTAGTTGAGTTACTACTGTGATACGTGCCAAAGCGATTCTTATAATTAAGATTCACTCTTGGAGGCCTGCTTTTTGGGTCTGAGACCAAAAGAGGCTCACTTAACTCATGAATTGGCTTCTTCGCAATAAAAAGAGATCAAAACCAAATTAGTATTGATAGTCAAACCATGAAAGCGTCTACTAATGAGTCCAAAAGAGATAGGTGTCATAAAGTTGCCACCCAACAGAATGTTGAAAAATGATTCTCGACCTTTTGATGCCTAAATAGAGACTAGTGTTTAAGATATCACTCTTATTAGGCATCGTGGTTAGGTATTGTTTTATAATTGAGTTTTATACTTAATCTGCTCTCCTCTCTCACACAATGCAAAAGCGTAGAATTAAATAAACATCCTAATCAATAATGAAAAGCAATAAATAAGTAAATAAATTAATAAATTAACCACTTAAACTTATTATAGAAGAAAATAATTCTCATAACAATAACAAAATAATATACATATACAAATCGGGGCATTCATTCAGATTTGGGAACATTGGTTCCCTCATGCATATTTTTTTAAAAAAAAATCCTCTTTTTATCTCATGTGGATTTAGGATAAAAATTGGACATTGGTCCATACTTTGAAGAAAAACCCAATTAATTTAATAGAAATTGTTTTAAATGTCTTTTTTCTTGTATCTTATCGTGTATAAAAGCCCTTTTTTTACCAACTATTACATCCTTGAAATAATAATACACCCAAAATAAAATGTCAAATAAGAAAATAATAACAAAAATTAAATAATAAATAAACCTAAAGATAATAAATAATAAAAACAATGGTTGATTGAGATAATCGGAAGGGTGAAGATGATGACCAACTCGGGAGCATGACTTTCCATGCAAAAAGGCACATACAAAAAACCATCCGTAGTATAGATATTAAAAACTCAAAAAATCACACCAAAAAGACAAATTAATTTGTATTCTCAAATAACACTATGAAAATAATTACAAGTTTATTTTGCACAAATAGAATTAATTTAAATACAGAACCTCATCATATAGAACCAAAATCACATCAAATAATGCACAAAATGAAAGGAAATGAAGAAATTGCATAGGAGATATGTAAATACATGAAAATAATTAAAAAATGCCCAAAATACACCTACGGATGCCTAGAACTAGATGAGGGAAAATCACAAACAAGTGAGGGATGAGATGAGCAGATGACTGTCCATTGAATTATCTTCCCGTCCTTCACCTTTAGACAGAACCAAAATGCAAAAATTCAGGGCAACAATGCAAGAAATCATGCATAATGAATTTTTAGCCCTACACATGTATTTATAAGGTCCTAAATCATGTCAAAACTAAATTATAACTATAAATCATGCATAAAATATTCTAAAATCACATATTTATAGAATTAACAAAGAATAAAAAAAGCTTCAAAATAACAACAATGGAGGAACCCAAGGGTTAATCATGCCTCTAACATACTCTAAAGCCTAGGTTCTGATCATATTTTAATTAAACATGCATATCACTTGAATACAATGATTAAAACCAATTAAATCACATCAAACAACCATATGATCATGCAAAAATTATAGAGAGAGAAATTGAGTATGAGCCTAGAATGTTACCCTTAGGAGGTATTCTGACTTTGAAACTCTTGTAGTCCAAATCTTTACTCCAATTCGTGATCACCGTTTTCAAAAGAGAAATTCGGTGTGTGTGTTTCAAGCAAGGATTGATAGAGCAAAAGTTTAGAGAGAGAAACGAATTGAGTCTCTTTATTCTCTAAAGGTGGTTCTCAAAGAAAGTGATTCCTCATTTCAAAATCCTAGATTTTAGATTTTATACCTAGGCAAGAGTTTTATGTAAATACCCTAAATAGGCCTTAGTAGAATTCAAGGGCAATCGTATGTTATTAAAGTCTAATTAAGCATCATTGGATGAATTATTAGTACTTATGATTTAATGAATTTATGGTCTTAAGTGATATAGTATACCATAGTAAATTGACGTTATAGTATAGTGTGTTTAATTAGAGCAAAAATATAGTTAAGATATTGATTGAGGTATAAATGTTATTAAGTTATAATTAATTATGTGATTAATGTGTGAATTATATGGTATGAATTTTATAATGTTATAATTAAATTGTTATTTTGGTTTAATAAGGCTCAAAGGTGTAATTGAAGCATAAAGTATTAATTTAGGGGTCAATTTGTAATTAAGGCATCTTAAGGGTCAAATGTGAATATAAGAGAGATTTGAGAGGTTGATTTAATAGAAAGAATAATTGGATAGGCCAATTTATAACATGTAAGAAGATGAGAGGCAAAGGTGTAACAAGCAAAAAATTTAGAGAAGTTAGTGGAACATGCAAGATTTTTAGGGACCAAGAAAGAAATTTAGATTGCTACTATATATATTATAATTCACAAGAAAGAGAAAAGAGTGCATTGTGAGGGATGAAAGTTGAAGAGAGAGTTATAGAAAATTCTCTTTCTTCTTCACATTTCTTAAAACCATAGTTGGTTTCTCATGGTATTCTTGAAGAGGAAATTCTTGCATATGGTTTAATTAATATAATTAGTGTAACAATAAGGAAAAGAAGGTGGAAGGAGTAAAGAAAAAGGAAAAGCACAAGATTTAAGTGAAAGGGGAACTTTTGGCCAAGGTATGGGAATTAGGATTTTAATGCTTACATGTGCATGATGTTAGTAGAAATTTAGTGTAAATGATTTGAATTTTAAGTAATTAAAAAGAGAATAAAACTTAAGAAGTGTGCATGAAGAGATGGCATGAAACCACTTGACCTAGTGACTGTAATTTTAGTATATGTTGAAATAGAAACCTCTAATTGAGACCATTAAAATTTATAGAGTTACACAAGACATATACCTACAAAATTGTAGAAGGAAGTTTTTGCTAAAAACGATGGAAGTACTATGAATTATTAATGCATGAAACTAGGAATAAAATGGTGTAAACTTGAGTAAGTTATTTAGGCATGAAAGGGAATCCTTACAAGAGTTGTTATTGTTGAAAGGATATTGGAATTGTGTAATCTACATCTATCGCGCTCGCGATAATGTAGTATATGTGGGCTTTTAATTTTGCCTCTATCGTGCTCGCGACACTTGTTACGCTCGCGACATGCCTATGTAACATGTATTATTCTTTTATTACCATGCTTTTGTATGAGAAAACTTGCTATGCAATCTTAGTACCTCTACTATATATGAACAACACTATAGTATGAAAAGAACCCATATAAACATAGTATTGATTTATGTCAAGTTAAGGTATGACCAAAGAATTCATTAATTTATATGATAAAAATGAAATTGAATGTTATCACATGTTATAGAGTTTCATATGTGAGTCATGTGTTGATAAGCAACCAAATAGGTATGTTCCACTACTTGATTGAAAATGTATGTGAAAGTTATTAAAAGTAAGTTAAAATAACATAGAAGACTATATGATAGATGCTTTTGAAATAAGAGATGCTTTAACATGGTTGTGAACACATATAATGTCTAATGATAACATATTTAAGTATATGACCATGTCGATATGTTATTTGTGTGTTAACTTATAAGTACATTGAATTATGCATGGTGTATGATATGTTTATTGATAAAGGTATATATATATATATATATAAAACATTCATATATGATCAACTTTTGAAAAAGCTTGTTAGATGCAAACATACATAAATGTAGATATAAATACATACATGATAGTTAATATTAAAAATGTTACCCATAACTGTTCATTTGATGCTGGAGTGTATGAACCAAGAAAAAAAATGTCATGTTATATATATTCATATGTAAGTTCAAAATGTTAACTTTACTTGTATAAAGAAGTAATATGTTTTGTAGATTATATGTGCACATTATATATATATATATATATATATAATGATCTTAAATGATTGGGTTTGAATCTTGAAAGATGTTTTATTGTAATAATTCAAAGAATATGTTTTAAGTGAAATGTCTTTAATTAATGATAACATAGATATGCACATCCATTTGCATATAATTATATTTTAACATAATAATAGAATATAATTGTGTATATTATGGGTAGAGTCACTCAATAAAATATGATGATAAATGTTGTTCATGTGGAAATACATGCCTTGTTTTCCTTGCAATTAAAGAGTAGCAATACTTAAAGGTGGAAATGATTGCATGTCCATTTCCTTACACAACTTCATCGAGAATACATACATATATATATATATATAGTTTGATATTTGAATAAAGTTATGAAATTAAATGAAGCGAGGTTTGCAAAGAGATTTTAACTGCCTGCGTTGAGTCTAGGAAGTGGATAGATAGGCATGCTTATAAGGGTACCTTGTAACTGCGATAGTTTCAATCCTGTATGGGGTTGTAGTCAACCCCATTTAGGTGACCAAACAGATATGGTCCCATTTGGAAAAATGGTGCCTTCAGGTGACCTATTATTATAGTGCTGCCTTCGTGTGACCTATTATTACAGTGGTGCCTACGGGTGACCTATTATCTCTTTGGTGCTTTTGGGTGACCTAGTACCTTTGGGTGCCACCGTATAATTCGTTATCCACCTCTATAGAGTAGTGCAGGCTTTACACCAAAGTTAAGAAAAGTTCACTATTAAAGTTTCATGAAGCATGACAATTCCTAAATTGACTTCATAATATATATTATATATCAAATTTCTTTTTATTACATATGGAAATTATGATATTAAAAGAGTTTGCAATATACACTTATGCATAATTTTTACATGTAAAAATTGTATGTACAGAGTTATATAAATAAACTAGTGTGTCACTAATATCTAGTTATGGACTATATTAGAGATAGTATGTTCCCTATAGTAATTTGTTGCTTGCTTGAACTAGTTAAATGACTTGTATGATTGGTCATATATGCAAGCTATGAAAATGTTTTACCAATATAAGTGTTTTTGTTTACAATGGAATATAATAGTTATGTTTAGGTATTCATGTTGGTGATTGCCTTTCAATTAATACATTGGGTTATATGTTTTCCATATAACCACTCGTTCCTGCTTTCTATTGGGAAAGGAAGTACAATGTCTTGTATGCAAACGTAAAATATTTATGGATCTATAAGTGATAAACTCAACATGATATTGGTATTCGAATGAAAGTAAGTTAGTAATTCAATGTATGCATTCATACATTAAATATCACAAATACATTTTAGATTGATAAATGAAGAACTTGCTTAGTACTAATGCTCTATCTTTCTCACGAAGATACATATATGTTCTTACTGATCATATGCTTATACTTGAGCATAAGGTATACTTGTAGTTCATGTTGCATGCTTGTTGGCGATCACTATAAGTGGTTGTTTATCATATTTTGTCTTCCCCACTAAGCTTTATAGCTTAGCACGGGTTCTTTATCCGTGTAGGTTGCAAGGATAGGACTTTCTCGCAGGACTGATATCTGCAGCTGGTTGGCCAACACAAGTTTTAGAAGATTGAAGTAGAGTCTTCTTGTTGTTCTTTTATTTTGTGGTTATGGAAATTTCTGTATAAGTGCAAATGTTTTGTTTGAGAAAACATTGTAATGTATTAAAGACTCTTATATAAATTAAGGTATTACTCTTAAGTTCATGATACGGTTTTACATTTCTTCTATAAGTTATCTAATAAGAAATGTTTTCGGCTTGAGAATGTAGTAATACATGTCTTATGATGCAAGATTTAGTGGTGATAGCTAATTATAGAATTTGGGTGTTACATTTTAGTTGGATTCCAACTCAAAACCTCTCAAATCTGGAGATAAAATCTTGCAAATTCAAAATAAATCCCTTTGAGATAAAATTACCATTTTGAATTCTAGAAAAACATGGAAAATCTAGATTTTGAGCCAATGATGATTGTCCTTCAATGAAAGACAGTTGTCCCTCAGCACTAAACTTGAAATTTCCTAAAATACCCCTTTATTTGGCTTACGCATGAGAGACAGGCCCATAGACGGCCATCTACCACCAAAAAAAGGTCCAAAACAAGGTCTTTATGCACATTTTGTTAAACCACTTGGAAATATTTGGAAAATCATGAAAATATTTGAGAAAATGTGAGAAATACATGATTGGAACTTCAAAATTAGGACCTGTTGTCAATAATATGCTATTTCTTCATCATCGGGTAACCTTAATCTATGATGCCTCAAGTCATGATATCTACACTATGCTTTCTTAATTGGTGAAAGGATTATTCTCTACCCATTTACCCATCATCAAAGCATTCTCCCACTTAGCCTTGATGATTTCTAATTAATTAGAACACTCTTACATTTGGCCTTAATGAGCTTCAATTAATTAAAAAGTCTTCGTAGGGCACTAATTCAAGATCCTTTTTTTTTTCTTTTTTTTCTATTTTTTTTTCATTTTTTTCCTTTTTCTCTTCTCTTATTTTCTTTATTTCTTTTTCATGTTTCTTTCATAAAATAAGTTCAATTCCTTATGAATGAAATTCAAAGAATTGGTAAAAATTTATCTCCACTATTCTTAGAATGTAAAATCAACTTCACCATAGTGGTCATCTTCCTACTGGGAAGCTAAAATCATTTTAGGTTATGTGTTCATTTCAATGTGTGTAACAACAAAATGAGCACGTATTTAGTATGCTTGAAATAAAGGCTCAATGAGCTAGCAAGCGCTTGTGAACTCAGGGTAAGAAGAGTCATTTAAAGAGAGCTACACAAAGAAGGGCTGCCTGTATCATTTTCTAGATTTTGTCTCATCCTAGGGTTATTTTGATAGGTAATCAGGAAGATTATAATGTTCTTATAGAGTTTTATCTAATCCCTTCGATTGCAAAGAGTTTTTTCCTTTATTTTAAAAATTGGCCTGCGGTGCTCAAAGTTTGGAAATTATGTTGTATAGCAAAGGCTTTTATGTAATTCAACAGATAGAGATACAACATGACTATCTCCTATTTAGTTCATATTTAAATGAAGAATAAATTTATAAAATTGAGATCAAACCCATTCACAATTGAGAATTACTCAGATAAAGTAAAATTTCAAATTGAATGTAAATTAACAAGAAGCAATTATATCAAAATCTTGAACATAACTTAGCAAGATAAATTAAACTTAAGGCACAAATTATTTTAATTGAGAATACTCCCCGTATATAGGAAAAAGGACACAATTATAGCGGTCATCTTGAACACATCAAGGAAGTGGTTATCCTTGAATCTCTAGGCTTTGCAACTAACATGTCACACATGATGGCTAGGAGAATTGTTGAGACAAGGATAGCAAGGTATGCTGTCATTTTACCTGCAAGGTCATGTATAGCAATATATCTAAAAGATTGTGTATGCTTGAGGAATTATGTGTGAAGAAACATGCACAAAATTATATAAGCGATGCATATAAGAAATTACACATATGAGTCACATGTAATGAATTATGTGTAGAGTATGTGAAAAAGGATCATATGAGCTAACACATAAAGAAAATTGTATATGAAACACTTACAAAATGCATGCAAAAGAGAGTGTGGATGTGTGCAAACTCATGCAATAAGTTATATGCTTTATAACACCTGTGTTAAAGAGAAGGCACATGGAAATGCAAGAAATGCAAGAACACATGTGGAAATACAAAAATAGATGCAAAAATGCAGAAACACAAGAATGCATGAATAAAATGAAAAAATGCAAAAATATATGCATGAAATGTAGAAATGAAAAAATGTATGAAATGCATGGCCTACACCTAGGTGTCTAGGGGACTTAGTTTCAAGTGTGAGCTGACTGATGATCCATGTGTATCTTCCTCAAGAGTTTAGGTCTTCAGACAAGCTTCTTCTAGTTACTCCTCTCAGTTTTTTCTATTTTGTATTTGATCTAAGTTCTATTACTATTTTTTGGATGGATAATCTATCCCTTTACAGACTGCATATACCATTTGATGCCTTTCAGGCACTTGGAAAGATTTCTATCTTGGCTTTTATTTTCCATTCAAAGATGTACCCCCTGCTTGGGTAACTTGTAGCCATCAGAAGCTACTCATTTGTCTTTAAGACCCTACCTTACATTTTGAGTTACAAGCTAACTGCCAAAGGAAAGGTTACTTGAGCCTTATTTTCACCAACAACTCCTTATTCCCCTAGGTACCTTAGTCCCTAGAAACATTATAAAAGCATTTCTACTTCATCTAGTTCAAGTGATGCAACTTTATCTCTACTCATTCACATCGAATTCCATTTGCAATATTTATCAAAAAAAAATTCTAGATACTAAAAGGTGGTGTGACACCCCTATTAAGGCTTTAGAAGAATGAATATACATTTCAAAGATAGTATTATTGATATATATTGGGTTAGTCAATGAATTATAGGTTAAGGATATAAAGGTAATTGTTTAAAAAGGTGAAGGGTAAAATGGTCATTTAAAATTAAGTTATGTGTGTGATTAATTTAGAGAAAACATAAGTTAAGGGACCCAATTGAAAAGTATAAAAGAGAGTTTAGGGGAAGAAATAAGAATTTGAGGAAAAGAAAGGAGTTAAGAGCAATTTTTGGTAAAGTTAACAAGTGGACCAATAGGAACAAGACATCTATTACTTCTATGGTCATAAGAAGGATGAAACCCAAGATTTTTCTTAGATTGGCTGGCCACTTCACTTCAAGTATCTTCAAGGCCACCATTTTCTCTCAAAAACTCAAATTTTTTAACCCCTAATTAACCCCTAAAATGATCTAACCATATCTTGTAGCAAGGAGAGATAATTTAGTTGTTAGCTTCCTTAAGATAAGGTAACCTCTCTTCTCATCTATAAATTGTTCTTATAATTAAATTAAGGGATTAGATGAGTCTTTAAGAATGATCACTTGTGTTTTGATGTAAAGAGAAAGAGAGAGGCAAAGGCAAGGAGCAAAAAGGGGAAAAGCTTGAAGGAGGTGGTCATCTAAGAGGTAAGGGAAATTGATGTGTTTATAAGTGTTATATATATGTGCTTAGTGGATAGAGAGGTTAATTTGAAGTTATTAAGTAAATGATGCATATATATATGATGGTTAATTGGGTATAAGGACTGAAATAGAGGTATATTCCTTCTAGTTAGCAAAATTTGTTCTTAGGTTTATTGGACCTGTCCGGATTTTTTTGGATATATCTAGAGTTTAAGAGCTCCGAATTGAGTAATTCTAGTTGGAATAGAAACTAAACTCATAAATCTAAGTTTCATAAGCAGACACCAATGTTTGGTTCTTCCTCTATGATAGTCAAAAATTAGCTCGAACCCAAACCTAGTTTGCTGGCCTATCTTTGGCAGCAGTCCACATTGTTTGGTGAATATCTTGAGATTTTTAAGACCAAACGGAGTTATTTTTAAAGATTTGGAAAATAGAAATATAGGATAATAGGTTTCTAGAAGACCATTTTGGCTGAATCTAGTTAGAGGTATGAAGAAATTGCAAAATAATATGAACCAAGGAAACTATCTCTTCTCTATCACGGGTCATGCATGGTGTCACAAGTTGTGTCATGTTGGTCTCTATCACGAGTCATGCAAGGTGTCATGAGTCATGAAAGGTAACACAAGTCATGAAGGGTGACACTAGTCATGCCCTTTCCCTTTTTTTCTCTTCTGTTTCAGCTTCTTTCCTTTATGGAATTAAAGGGTTTGATCAATTTAACCATGAATAACCAACTTATAATGTGATATGAGATGTATGGAAACCTAGAGGTATATATAATTATATTTTACACCTAAGTTAAAATGAAATCAAATATAAAGAAAATATGAGTATGTGGATTGTTAGAGCCATTTGTTGGACTAATATCAACTTTATACATATAACTAATGGAATTAAAGTATAAAAGTATAAATAAAGCATTATATGTTGGAATGTATGTGAATATACTTATATAAATGTGTATATATATATGTATAGAAAAAATAATTATGAAACATGTGTAATAGATAATATACCTTGAGGTGTAGTTATAAGGAAATTGGAATACATAAGTTAATGTAAGCTACTACTTAGCTCACATACCAATTCTATGTATGTAAACTAATGTGATTAGAATATATGAATGTCAATAAGGGCATAAGCAGATATACTTAAGGATGCATATATATATAAGGGTACATAGGGATATATATGATTAATGATACTCTAAATAGATAAAGCGAACATTATATATGTACAAAGATATTTATATTTTCATGTATATGCATTTGTGTTTCAACCACATTATTGTAGATAGGTATGGATATTGGCATATGTGTATGTATATCTATACATATATGTATGCATAAAATGATGTATTAGACGTAATATAATAGGTTCAGATATAAGTGTGAATACTATAGGTACAAGGTGAATCATACAGAGATATGTGCACTCATACATACAGACAATAGTTTGCATTTGGTTGTAATTCTTATAAATATGTTATATAGTTATGATAATGATCATGCATGACTAGAGATGTTGCAATTAAAACATGTAAATTATATATAAGTAGTTGAGATTATACATTGATGCTTTAAGCTATACTGCTATGATTATAAAAGGGTACCAATATGTGTCCACATGTATATGAAGACGACTTGATTATGATAACATTCAGAAATGTATGAACTTATGTATATGATACTATGTTCAAAGATATGTTGTAATTAAGTTAAAGGTGTATAAGACAATAAGAGAGAAATGGAGATAATTAAAGTAATACGTTATTATACCTATGTCTGTGTCTAAGTTGTGGATAGATAGGCATGCTTATAAGGGTACCTTGCAGTTACCCTATGTTCGACCCCATTTGGGTCCCTATGATTTGATGTCATATAGGTCCCTATGTTTGACCCATTTGGGTCCCTATGATTCGACCTTATGTAAGTCCTTATGTTTGACCCTATTTGGGTCTCTATGATTGGTACTTATTGGAATTTAACGGTTACATGCATCACATACATGAGTGGAATTTTAAAATTTTTTAACCATTAGATCTGATCTTGCCATGAATACACAATATAACTATATGAGAATAAGAAAAATCACCTTTGATTTTTGTTGAACAGTTGATTTTACTTCGCATCGGGTTGTCGCAAACCACAGTGTCCAAAATCGAACACCTCCAATGAGTAATCCACACTAGAGAGGGGTAAATTGAACCAACTAATTCGTGTTCAACTAGGGCTGGCCGAAATTCTAAGAAGCTAGCTTGGAGTTGGCGCAAAAAGGGAGAGAGAATAAAGAAAAAAACTTTCCTTTTATTTTAATCACTTAACCCTAATTCTCATTAGTTGGCCTTATATGGTTAGGTTAAAATTCCAACTCCTTAATGAGATTGGGCTCTTTAAAATTTTTGGAGAATTATTAATTGGGCCTCTGGAATTAATTATAATCATTTGGGCTTAATTAAATCCAATTTAAACCTTTTCATAAAAGTCTATGCACAAAATCCACAAACTAGGCCCTTTGTGCATCTAATTGAATTTAAATACCCAAATGGATTCCAAATCCATCCAAATTAAATATGTAAGTTCCATAACACTTATGTAACATATATAAATTAATTTGGTCCAAGAAAAAGCCCTCTAAGCCCTTTTGTATGGAGTTGGCGTGTGGCCCTCTTTTGGAGGGCTTCCTCCAACTTCTTCATTCCTTTGGCCCTTTATAATTTCTCCAATGGACCTATTAATTATTATATCAGTCCTATAACACTTATAGTAGTCTTATAACACTTATAAGATAATAATAATTAATCATAAAATACATTATTTCAATTAGGTCCAATTTTTCAGAACATCCAGTTTGTCTGACATTGTCCTCTTCACATAAGCAGGACAACCCCATACTTGATGGAATATGACATGGTATGAATGTGATGATAGCACAGCGGAAAAACAAAAATTTTTATCATACATGCAATACAATTCCATGACAAGAATCGAAACATGCAATTTTAGAGTTTTAAACTTACAACTTTAGATGTCTTTAAAACTTAATTTTGATGATGACCAGCAACCAAGAAGGATATGTCCACCTTAGATCTTCACCACCAATGCCAAGGAACAGCCTTTACGCCACTCCCTCTATTCTCACACACACACTTGCAAAGATGGCTTAAAATCAAGAGTGCTAGCTCTGTGATTGTGTATTCGGCAATGGGAATAATTTGAAGCCATAAGATTTGATCTTGTTCTTCCTTTAGGTTACTGTTTCAGCCCAAGAACACAAGAGAACAAGAAAGAATTCTTTCCCCTTGAGTATTTCGGCCAAGAGAGAAAAATAGCAAAACGTCATACCCTTTTTTTCATTTAATTCATTAATATATATCACTTAATTTAGGTCAAGTGTGAGTGCCTAAAATTAAGTGTTAATTTCAGCCTCCATCACTTCCTAATTAAGAGATATATCTTAATATAAATTCTATTGGAATTTAAATTCAAATGACATTAGTCATTTAATCAAAACAAACTTACTTATTTAAGGTGATAGTTGCCGAATTCTACTAGTATTTTAGTTTGAATTTTGGCTACTTTAATTCCCTCTCAAGTATTATATTTTGATTAAATACAAATTAGGATTTAATACTCAATTAACTTAATTATACATAGATAATTAATCAATTGAAATTAAACCTAGCATATGCTAACAAATTTCTCTCGTGACCAATTGTTAACAGATTTGCCTAAAACAGCTAGCTGTTTTAGGCAAAAAACTTGTTTCACAGCTGTTTTAGGCAAAATCGTGGCTTAACAAATTTGCTATTTTAGGCAAAATCGTACCTTGACAGTTTTGCCTAAAACAACTAGCTGTTTTAGGCAAAAAAACTGTTTTTACAGATTTGCTGTTTTAGGAAAAAATCTGTTTACCCATTTTATGCATTAATTTGACTTTAAATAAAAGTCCAAATTAATTCCCAATACACAATTTAAATATTTTAAGCCCAATGCTTTGTGTACGATCCTATAGGTCCATTTAATGTTGGCAATGAATTAATAAATTAATTCAAAGGCTATATATAATCTCTAGCATGATATTATAGCATTCCAAATTAAATGAAAATGCATATGGCATTTAGTGACCTAATGCAATTTTGCATAGTCCCTTACCCATAAATATCAAAATTAATATAAGGCATGGAACTAGTCATCCTTATATATATTAATTCCTTTCTTGATATTCCAGTGACACTGAACTCTCAGATAAATAATGATTACTCATTATTTCATCTCGGTATGGCCATACACTTCTCAGTTCACTGATGAAGTGGCCGATGATATTTTCTCTCTTAATGAGAGGGGTAATCCCTTCACTTCTCTCATGCTCTCTAACATGAATCAATGCATACCCAATCATACCCGTACTTGTCACTCTGTTACGAGTACGTTAGGTGTATGTCAAAGTACACAGTAATTCATAAAGAGTTTCATAGAGATTTCAGGTTTAAGAACTCCGATACAAAACTTGCATATGAGAAACACTTATGACTTGTACCATGTAGTATTCTCATGAGTGGATCTAATCCAGATACCATGTTCTAAACATGTATCTATGATATCTGATTGACACTCTTGTCCTTATGATTCGTAAGATAGAACTCAACTTATCAGAGAGAGAATACTAGTCTTAATTCATTTGTTATTCCCATAACAATGACTGACTAGGGATATTTAAAATGAAGTCTCATTTGTTTCAAGGTCTTACAACCATGTGCCTCACACATGATAACTTAAACTGAAACAACATTCTTGGATAGTTCTATCAATTGATATGCACAAGAATACAATAGATAAAACAAATGCCTCATTTATTAAATTAAATGCTTTATAACAATGTATTGGGGCTAGGGCTTACACTAACAATCTCCCACTAGCACTAGTCCCAATTGGGCATAGCCTTAAGACCGAACGCTCTCAAATGAGCTTCGTACAGATTTGGACGCAATTATTTCGTCAAAGGATCTGCTACATTGTCTTCACTTGCTATCTTGCTAACCTTAACGTCCCCACGATCAATGATTTCTCTGATCAGGTGGTACCTCCTGAGTATGTGTTTGGATTTCTGGTGTGACCGAGGCTCCTTGGCCTGTGCTATGGCCCCGTTGTTGTCACAGAAAATTTCTAATGGATCTAGGATGCTTGGGACCACTCCTAATCCAGAAATGAAATTTTTAATACAAACAGCCTATTTTGCAGCGTCACTTGCTGCAATATACTCAGATTCTGTAGTTGAGTCGGCAACGGTTTCTTGCTTTGAGCTTCTCCAGCTGACAGCACCACCGTTCAAAACAAAAACAAACCCAGATTGAGATCTAGAATCCTAAGTGCTGGTCTGAAAAGCAGCATCGGCATAACCTTGTATGACGAGCTCTTCTTGACCACCATACACTAAGAAGTGATCCTTAGTCCTTCGCAGGTACTTCAGAATCCCTTTTATAGCAGACCAGTGCTTCTCACCAGGGTCTTGCTGAAACCTACTGGTTATACTTAGTGCATGAGCAACATCCAATCTAGTACATAACATAGCGTACATGATAGATCCAATAGCAGATGCATATGGGATTCTACTCATGTTGTCCCTTTCCTATTTGGTTTTAGGGCACTGTTCTTTAGTCAAAGGAACTCCCAAAGCCAAAGGTATGTACCCTTTCTTTGAGTCTCCTATACTAAAATGCTTAGTACTTTGTCTATGTACTTTTCTTGACTTAGTCCCAAGAGTCGATTCGATCTATCTCTATAGATTCGAATACCATGTATTGTCTCGCTTCACCTAAGTCTTTCATTGAGAAACATTTCCCAACATTGCTTAACCTTTTGCAATATTGGAATGTCATTCCCAATGAGAAGGATGTCGTCCACATATAGGACAGAAATACTACTATGCTCCCATTAACCTTCTTATACACACAAGGCTCATCTTCATTCTTGATGAAGTCAAATTCTTTGACTACCTCATCAAAACGAAAATTCCAACTTCGGGATGCTTGCTTTAATCCATAAATGATTTTTGAAGCTTGCAAACCTTCTTAGGATGCTTGGGATTGACAAAACCTTCAGGTTGTGTCATATACACATCCTCAAGTAAATTTCCGTTGCGGAAAGCAGTTTTGACATCCATTTGCCATATCTCATAATCATGATATGCAGCTATGGCAAGCAAGATCCTAATGGATTTGAGCATGACTACAGGCAAAAAGGTCTCGTCATAGTCTACACCATGAGTTTGTCGAAAACCTTTTGCTACTAGTCTACCTTTGTAGGTCTTATCAGCTTTGAGTTTGAATAGCCACTTGCATTCAATTACCTTAGCACCTTCCGGTGGATCAACCAAGGTCCAAACCTGGTTATCGTACATTGATTGCATCTTGAATTTCATGGCTTCAAGCCAATTTTTCGAGTCTGGGCTCTCAATAGCTTCTTGGTAGGTAGTAGGATCCTCACGATCTACTAACTCAATAGTGTCACTGTCAGTAATTAGAAATCCATATCTCTCAATCTCCTGATGTACCCTATCGGACCTTCTAGGTTCTTGTGTAATGGGTTCTTGTTCCACAACTGGTTGTGAACTTGATCCCATTTCCAAACCATCCTCTATAGGAGTTTGTGGTGTTTGAATTTCTCCAAGTTCTACTTTACTCCCACTGTCTTTCTTGAGAAGGAACTCCTTTTCCAAAAAAACAGCCTTGCGAGCAACAAATACTTTGTTCTCGGCTTGTGAGTAAAAGTAGTATCCCTTTGTTTCTTTAGGATACCCCACAAATAAGCAGACACTGGATTTGGACTCTAGTTTGTCAGATGTTAATTTCTTAACATGTGCTTCATAGCCCCAAATCCTGAGAAAAGACATATTGGGTTCTTTCCCAGTCCATACCTCGTATGGTGTCTTCTCAATTGCTTTAGTTGGAGTACGGTTCAATAGAAACGCAGCAGTTCCAATAAGCCATTAGTCCTTTCACCTTTTTTATTAAAAGGACTCTTTGTCATTTTTCCATGCAAACATGGCTCGCATGTGTCATAAGACTCTAAGTCGAATGACCCAAGCACTCCAGTTTTGTGGAGTCTTGAAATGCGTTTTTCGTTTGCATGTCCTAAACGACAATGCCAAAAGTAAGTAGGGTTCAATTCGTTTGATTTAACCCTCTTTGTATTAATGTTGTATATTGACTCTTTGTTTTTTAAATCAAGGATATAAAGGCCATTTTGCAACATGGCATTGCCATAATAAATGCCTTGGCGACGAATATGAGCATTGCCATTTTTAATAACAAAATCAAATTCACCATTATCCAAACATGAAAATGAAATAATGTTTCTGCTCATAGCAGGCACATAATAACAATTATTCAAAACAATACAAAGTCCGGAAGGTAAAGTGAGGTGATAGTCGCCTATCTCCATGGCAGCAACTCGTGCTCCATTCCCCACACGGAGGTCCACTTCATTCTTCCCAAGTAACCGCCTATTTCTTAGCCCTTGCACATTTGAACAAATGTGAGAACCACAACCAGTATCCAATACCCAAGTGGTAGAAATAGAAAGGTTAATTTCAACAACAAAAATACCAGAACTGGACGCCTTGGCTCCATTCTTCTTTTGTTCTTCCTTGAAGAGAGCACAATTCTTCCTCCAATGCCCTATCTTGTTGCAATGGAAGCAAGTGCTCTCACTCTCTTTGAGTTTTGGCACCTTGGGCTTGGATTGGGCCTGAGGTGGACTCTCAACTGACTTGGGTTTTCCCTTTCCCTTTCCCTTTCCCTTTCCCTTAGCAGGTCCCTTCTTAATTCCCTTTTGAACCATTAGTACGGGAGTGGTCTTTCAAATGTTCTCTTCAGCAATCATAAGCAGTAGGCAATGATCCTAAGATCAAGTCAGTGGCCAATTCCTTTGGCACTAGTACCTCAAGCTTCTCAAGAGTATCAAGATACCCTTTCATCTTGAGTACATGGGTACTAACAGGAGTACCCTCAGCCATCTTACAAGAAATTAAGGCCTTTGTTGTCACGAACCTCTCGTGACGAGCTTGCTCTCGAAACATCTCCTTGAGGTGCACCATGATCACATAAGCCTCTTGGTCCATAAATTGCTTTTGCAAGTCAGGCACCATAGTGGCTAGCATCAAACAGGTCACATCATTAGAGTCACTTTTCTTGGTCTCAAAAGTTTCCTTTTGAACCACAAAAGCATTCCTAGCAGGTTCCTCAGGTAAGGGTACATCCAAAATATACGACTTCTTCTCTTGCTTAAGAACTATTCTTAAGTTTCGAGACCAGTCTATGAAATTGGTGCCATTCAATTTGTCCCTTTCAAGGACCGATCGCAATGAGAAATTGTTGTTTGAAGATGCCATTTTCAATCTACAATAAAATTTAGCAAGATTAAATGAGGTCTTATTATAATCCCACAAATCGAATTAATATCCCTTTAAATAATTCGCGTTAGTGATTTGATGTGGGCCAAGATCCACTTTTCACAACAACTTATTAGTCAAGCTGAGCCTGTACACCTAATAAGTTAAGTTACTTAGGTAGGAAAACTCCAATCATGTCTCGTACATGACTCTTGGATCAAATGGGCTAACATCTTAAGATGTTATAGCACAAACCCATTTATTAGTTACCTAGGTCCGAGCATCCCTTTCCATGATAAGTCCAACCGACATTCACAACCCATGCCTCACAAAGATAATCGGGCGCATCTAGGACTCCTAGTCTACGTGACCGATGATCGATGCCTTGACATGTTTCGAATTAGGAAGGCAACTTTGTGACTTACTATTTTAGGGATTAATTTTATTACAGCTTACATGGCATACGCTTTGTTATCCATACATAGCATGCATATATAAATAATTGCATAAAGTAAAGCGTAACAAACATGGGCCCAAAAACCTACAACTAAGATTCTATACTATTACATAAGAATCTTCGAGTTAGGCTTCTCCACTCCGGTGGGCTTCGTCTTGATTTACAAAGTCTTCAAGTATATTCTATTCTAATAAATAAATGAAAAACTTTTACAACAAAATATAATGGCTCGTAGGCCATATTTAATTACAAAATCCAGGGCCCATGAATGCACCATGCATATCCATTCATCACACCAAATTAGCAAATAAATATACATAGCATTCATGGATAAAACAAAGTCCAATTTTAATTAATTTAGCCAAGCCCATTAATGAAAATTATGTACTTGAACCTTTAAGAGATGACCCCGTGATGGGCCTGGGCTAAAGCCCAATGGACTAAATCCTCTTATTGAATAAGTTATCTTAAAAGCCCAAAACACAAACTAGTTAGATTTGTGCCATAAATCAACTCTAGTATAATTTCCAATTTTGCCATTTTTAATTTTATGTCATACAACCCATAAACATTAAAAATACATATAATATGTGCTAATATGAATTAAAAATATAAAATCATGAAGAACACATATATAGTACACGGCATTCATGCAAAAACAAACAAACAACAAAAACTAGTTGCTTAATGCTTATGTAGTGCCATAAAATGCACAAATATTTAAATCAATTTTATGAGTCATTTAATAATCTAAATAAGTCCATAAATATTGATTTAATATTCTGTACCAATCTGATCTAAATGTGTTTTTACCATTTTAATCAAAACAAAACAAACAATGTTGATTAAACATGTAACAAACACAAACTAGTCATAGTTTTAAGTGATTTTAAAATTAATCAATTAAATTGTCATGGATCAGAATTAAAACCAAATTTAAAATATGTCCAGACCTGATATTTAATCTTTAAAAATCACTTACAAACATGCCAAAATCGTTTTTACATTTAATATTGAAAACTAGTTGTTAAACTAATAATTAACATGCCAAATAGCACCTAGTTTTAATATTAACATATACCATCAGGTATTATTAATTAAATTCGACCATTAACAGCTCCTAAAACATCTTAGGACAGTATATTAACATGTCATATTAATTATAATACCTATCTAATCAATTAAAATCGTTTTTTCATCAAAACAATGCAAAAAACTCAAAACAAAAAATTTCAGATTTGCATGTTTTCATAATGACGATTTTTAATTAATTTTTTTTCATGCATTTAAAGCACTAAAATAAGCATGTTTAGGCTCTGATACCACTGATGGAATATGACATGGTATGAATGTGATGATAGCACAGTGGAAAAATAAAAATTTTTATCATACATGCCATACAATTCCATGACAAGAATCAAAACATGCAATTTTAGAGTTTTAAACTTACAACTTTAGATGTCTTTAAAACTTGATTTTGATGATGACCAGCAACCAAGAAGGATATGTCCACCTTAGATCTTCACCACCAATTCCAAGGAATAGCTTTTACGCCACTCCCTCTATTCTCACACACACACTTGCAAAGATGGCTTAAAATCAAGAGTGCTAGCTCTATGATTGTGTATTCGGTAATGGGAATGATTTGAAGCCACAAGATCTGATCTTGTTCTTCCTTTAGGTTACTGTTTCAGCCCAAGAACACAAGAGAACAAGAAAGATTTCTTTCCCCTTGAGTATTTCGGCCAAGAGAGAAAAATAGCAAAATGGCATACCCTTTTTTTCATTTAATTCATTAATATATATCACTTAATTTAGGTCAAGTGTGAGTGCCGAAAATTAAGTGTTAATTTCAGCCTCCATCACTTCCTAATTAAGAGATATATCTTAATTTAAATTCTATTAGAATTTAAATTCAAATGGCATTAGTCATTTAATCAAAACAAACTTACTTATTTAAGGTGATAGTTGCCGAATTCTACTAGTATTTTAGTTTGAATTTTGGCTACTTTAATTCCCTCTGAAGTATTATATTTTGATTAAATACAAATTAGGATTTAATACTCAATTAACTTAATTATACATAGATAATTAATCAATTTAAATTAAACCTAGCACATGCCAACAAATTTCTCTCGTGACCAATTGTTAACAGAAATCGTACCTTGACAGTTTTGCCTAAAACAGCTAGCTGTTTTAGGCAAAAGAACTATTTTTACAGATTTGCTGTTTTAGGCAAAAATCTGTTTACCCATTTTATGCATTAATTTGACTTTAAATAAAAGTCTAAATTAATTCCCAATACACAATTTAAATATTTTAAGCCCAATGCTTTGTGTGCGATCCTATAGGTCCATTTAATGTTAGCAATGAATTAATAAATTAATTCAAAGGCTATATATATTCTCTAGCAAGATATTATAGCATTCCAAATTAAATGAAAATGCATATGGCATTTAGTGACCTAATGCAATTTTGCATAGTCCCTTATCCATAAATATCAGAATTAATATAAGGCATGGAACTAGTCATCCTTATATATATTAATTCCTTTCTTGATATTCCAATGACACTGAACTCTCAGATAAATAATGATTACTCATTATTTCATCTCGATATGGCCATACACTTCTCAGTTCACTGATCAAGTGGCCGATGATATTTTCTCTCTTAATGAGAGGGGTAATCCCTTCACTTCTCTCATGCTCTCTAACATGAACCAATGCATACCCAATCATACCCGTACTTGTCACTCTGTTACGAGTACGTTAGGTGTATGTCAAAGTACACAGTAATTCATAAAGAGTTTCATAGAGATTTCAGGTTTAAGAACTCCGATACAAAACTTGCATATGAGAAACACTTATGACTTGTACCATGTAGTGTTCTCATGAGTGGATCTAATCCAGATACCGTATTCTAAACATGTATCTATGATCTCTGATTGACACTCTTGTCCTTATGATTCATAAGACAGAACTCAACTTATCAGAGAGAGCATACTAGTCTTATTTCATTTGTTATTCCCATAACAATGACTGACTAGGGATATTTAAAATGAAGTCTCATTTGTTTCAAGGTCTTACAACCATGTGCCTCACACATGATAACTTAAACTGAAACAACATTCTTGGATAGTTCTATTAATTGATATGCACAGGAATACAATAGATAAAACAAATGCCTCATTTATTAAATTAAATGCTTTATAACAATGTATTGGGGCTAGGGCTTACACTAACAATACTTTCATATGAGAAAGCGTGGGTTTCTTGTTATTCCACATCTCATATGGAGTAACATCAATCGATTTACTAGGAACTCTATTTAACACATAAACAGCAGTTTCTAGTGCATATCCCCAAAAGGAATTAGGCAAGTCCGCTCGGCTCATCATTGATCGAACCATATCTAATAGTGTTCGATTCCTTCTTTCGAATCCCATTATCTCTAAGATAATCCTGAAACTCTTGACTTAAGTATTCTCCACCTCGATCTAATCTAAGTGTTTTAATACTTTTGCCAAGTTGTTTCTCTACTTCCTTTCTGAATTCTTTGAACTTTTCAATTGCTTCAGACTTATATTTCATTAGATAGATGTATCCAAATCTGGAATAATCATCTATGAAAGTAATGAAGTAGGAGTAACCTCCTCTGGCATGTGTAGTCATTGGACCACATACATCTGAATGTATTAAGTCCAAAACCATTTTAGCTCGATCACCTTTACCAATAAAGGGAGCTTTTGTCATTTTTCCCAAAAAACAAGATTCGCATATATCAAATGATTCATAATCAAATGATCCCAAATTACCTGACTTGTGCAATTTGGTCATGCGTTTTTCATTTATGTGGCCTAAATGACAATGCCATAAGTATGAGGTATTTAGATTATCATGTTTCATTCTCTTGGTATCCACATTATGTACTTCTTTAATTAAATCAAGAACAAATATACCATTCTCAATGATAGCTTTTGCATAAAATATATTGTTCTTAAAAATGTAACAACATTTGTCCTTTAAAGAAATATCATAATCGTTCATCAAACAACTGAAAGAAATAATACTTTTGGACAAAGCTGGAAAATAATAATAATTATTTAACTCCAGTACTAATCCACTAGGAAGAGGCAAATAGTAAGTCCCCACAACTATTGTAGAGATGTTCTATCCAGTAGCTGACTGCAAACATATCTCTGCCTTTCCAACTCTTCTAAAGCTTCTAAGCCCCTATCGATCATTACATAAATGAGATCCACATCCGGTATCTAATACCCAAGATTGTTTTGAAGCAATAGAATAAGTATTAATTTCAATCATATGAATACCTGAAGTAGAAGCATCAGCTTGCTTCTTCTCCTTGAGAGAATCTAGATAGGCCTTGCAGTTACGCTTCTAATGACCTTCCTTTCCACAATGGAAGCAAGTTTCTTTGGGATTCTCTTTCTTGGCAACCTTCTTCCTAGAGATCCCACCATTCTTTGGCTGCGCCTTGGTTATCTTCTTTTTCTTCTACTTTTTGCCTTTAGCAGAAGTGACAACTATGACACTTTTTGGATCCTTCTTAAATGATCCATCAGCTGTCTTGAGCATATTGATTAACTCAGGAATGGATACTTGGATCTTGTTCATGTTGAAGTTAAGCACGAAAGGTGCATAACTTGGAGCCAACGAGTACAAGATTAAATCTATGTATAGATCATTATTCATAACATAGCTAAGTCTACTCAAATGCTCAATATACCCATACATATTCAATGCATGAGTAGCAGCTGAAGTGCCTTCCACCATTTTGCAGCTAAATAGAGCTCGAGTAATCTCATATTGCTCAGTTCTAGCCTGAGAAGAATAAAGCTTCTCTAGATGCAAAACGATGGTTCTAGCATCCATCATTTCATGTCGCTTCTGAAGCTCCGAGGACATAGCACCCAGCATCAGACATGCTGCTGTTTCACTATCCTCTATGTATTTTCGATAAATGCCTTTGATCTCATCAATGGCATCATCTGATGGAAGAGGTGGTGGATCTTTATCCAAGACATAGTGGATCTTTTTAGCTCTGAGAACAATTCTCACTTGCCTGATCCAGTCAAAATAGTTGTTGCCAACCAGCTTGTTATCTAAGATTGATCGTATATTAATGTTTGATGTGCTCATGATGATGACCTAGATGTGAAAAAGAAAAGATATGAGAGTATGTTCATATATATATATGTATGCATTAATAAGGTCTTTAATTAATCCATTTACTCCCACTATTTTATTGCGAATTAATAGCCCTCACTATATAATCCGTGAAAACCCGATGGTTTTCTTAGTGGGCCAATATCCAATCCTTGATATGTAATTTGACCTTGACTGTGGTCAACAAGCCAAATTCCATACCCTTGAAAGGTAGGTATCTCTATACCAATTGTGTCTCTACACAACTATTTGATCATTAGGTTAACAACTCTTGATGCATGCATATCATATATGCATTCCCTAATCTTGCCTCTAGAACCATTAGCCTTGACTGTGGTCAACAAACTAATGGGCTAGCTAAGATGACCCATTTAATTAGATTTGAACATATTCGATATAATGTGAGCTTGACTATGGTCAACAACCCACACTATAAAGAACTCTGGTTCTCCTCAAATTAATGGAAGGCTTATATACCTTAGTATTTTTTTGAGGGTTTTAGTTAATTAAGTCTCATCATACATGGTTGGCATACATTGGTATGCATCCTATATCTATCACATAAATATAAGCATACAAATATGGTATAGTTATGGACTTCACTACATTGATTTCCCCGAGCCAAGAGGGAAATCAAAAGGTCACACCTAGGTAGTATGCATGATTCAAACAAGAAAATAATTACATTATCTTCAAGCTTGTTGGATCTCCATCCGGCCCATCTTGCTCCTTGATATTGGTCTCCATCTCTATTTCTAATTCTAATCTAAGTAATCTAATTACATATTACAATCTGAAATTAAATACAAACCAAAAACAAGTGGCCGGGACATGAAAGTCCTCATTGGGCCAAAACATGCATTATGCACAATCACATTGGGCTTTGTCCATAACTAACCATCATGCCAATCATTCACCCTTATACGCCTCTCTAATGCATAATAAATGGATTACTAACTTTGTTTCAACCTTTGAAACTATATTTTGAGTTATTTAATGATGTGATCAAATTAGGAAACTTTTTCCATTTTGGAAACTTTCATTTTAGGAAACCTTTTTGCATGCATGTGTTCTTGTCTTAATAATCAATCCAATTGATTATTAATTAATTATAAATTTATTATTTAATTAATTAATCATATTAAATAATTAAAAGAATCAATTTTGGGCTTAAAAAAATGTAGGCCGAAACCCACAGAAGAAAAACCCTAACTGTGTTCACACACAAACTAGTTTTGTGTCTTTTGGACCATTTGGGCCTTTTGGAATGAGCCAAGCCCACTCCAGCCCTTAAAACCCATTAATAAACTTAATTAATGTTTATAATGTTTAATTTAAATCAGCTCCTTGGGCCCACCAAGCCATTCACTAATTTAAACCAAGTCCGTAAACATAATTAAGCCCATTAAGTGGTTTTAATAAATTAAAATTAATCAAATTAATTTAAGGCCCATCTTAATTAATCCAATTAATTAAAAACACTTTAATATATCATATATATCAGATTTAGAAGATCAAAATTCGTTCTAACCAAGAACACATCAAGAACACACGAAGAACACCAATTTATCGAACTTTTCGACTAAACTAGTTTTCATATAAAACTTGTTCCATTTTAATTCCGTTCGATCCTACGGCTTAATATCACATATTAAACACATAAAATATCATCTAAATGATGTTTTAATGGATCCATAATAAATTAAATTAGAACAACCCCTTAAATCACCTAGGGTTTCACGCCAAAGCCTAATCACAATCATTCAAAATTTCGTTTTTGTTTCCACCAAATTTATTTGATCACACATACAACTAGAAATCAATATTTCTCATTCATGAACAATCAAATCTAATATTTTAAAGTTCATGAAATAAATAACTCAAAACAAAACTTATTCCGCAGAAAAATATAGAATTGTATATCCATGGCAAAACTGTGTCTCTGATACCATGTTGGAATTTAACGGTTACATGCATCACATACATGAGTGGAATTTTAAAATTTTTTTAACCATTAGATCTGATCTTGCCATGAATACACAATATAACTATATGAGAATAAGAAAAATCACCTTTGATTTTTGTTGAACAGTTGATTTTACTTCGCACCGGGTTGTCACAAACCACAGTGTCTGAAATCGAACACCTCCAATGAGTAATCCACACGAGAGAGGGGTAAATTGAACCAACAAATTGGTGTTCAACTAGGGCTGGCCGAAATTCCAAGAAGCTAGCTTGGAGTTGGCGCAAAAAGGGAGAGAGAATAAAGAAAAAGACTTTCCTTTTGTTTTAATCACTTAACCCTAATTCTCATTAGTTGGCCTTTTATAGTTAGGTTAAAATTCCAACTCTGTAATGAGATTGGGCTCTTTAAAATTGCTAGAGAATTATTAATTGGGCCTCTGGAATTAATTATAATCATTTGGGCTTAATTAAATCTAATTTAAACCTTTTCATAAAAGTCTATGCACAAAATCCACAAACTAGGCCCTTTGTGCATCTAATTGAATTTAAATACCCAAATGGATTCCAAATCCAACCAAATTAAATATGTAAGTTCCATAACACTTATGTAACATATATAAATTAATTTGGTCCAAGAAAAAGCCCTCTAAGCCCTTCTGTATGGAGTTGGCGCGTGGCCCTCTTCTGGAGGGCTTCCTCTAACTTCTTCATTCCTTTGGCCCTTTATAATTTCTCCAATGGACCTATTAATTATTATATCAGTCCTATAACACTTATAGTAGTCTTATAACACTTATAAGATAATAATAATTAATCATAAAATATATTATTTCAATTAGGTCCAATTTTTCAGAACATTTCTCAAAAGTTCCGCGGACAATTTTATTTGATCATAATTAATTAAACTCTTTAATTAATTATTATCTTATTCACTTCTCTACCTTCATAATAATATCAAATATTATTATCCTTGTTATTTTACCATTTTACCCTTTTCTCTATATGTGTGTGACCTATTGGGTTCCTGTCCATGTTGGCAGTATAATATGTAATTGTGAGTTCTATTCAAAACTTACATGATTTAAACTCCTTTAAATCATCTTATCAATCCCTATTGATAATTTTGATAAATCATTATACAAGTCATGATTGGCCTCTAGCTAGGCATCATGACTACCCAAATGTCAGGAAAGTCATGTGGTTTGACTGTACCCTTCCATAGAAACAGTTACTGTGCAATTACTCCTTTCACCACTCTTATCTCAATTAGATTCTAAGTATGGATTTCTATCAACTCATATAAATCTAATTATGTATGTTCTATTAATTTAACCATTGTTCCTAAAATGCCCTTCATGGATCTCCATCCATCTCGGCATATTACTCTGGCCAGAGATTTTCTGAACAAGGCAATTATAGAATCATGTGAGATAACTTCCCTTGTTAAATCTGGGATGGTGAATCCTTTGTCAATCACTCAACTATCTTCAAGTAGGTCATGATATACCCAATCTCCTAACTATGTTCACTCCCAGTTGGAAGTAATCAGTTATGGAGTCAAAGTATACCACTTGCTACTTAAGATAATTTTGGTGATCTCAAGTCTAAGGATACTTGCACAACCGCTATGAAGAGATTCCTCATTAACATAGATTTAATATCCATGTGAGGATTCTCTATGCAGGTCTCCAATGAACTTGTTCTTCTAACAAGCATCCACGTGTTAGCTTTGATTATCTTTCATAATCATAGTTATGAGAACCACTGCTTGAACCATTCAAGAAGTATAACATGTGCTAGTCTGTCCGAATTAACAATGTCCTATCTTGTTAATTCTATGACTAGGGATATTTAGATATTAAGACATTTGCATGCAATAGACATCTCACATCATGAACACCTTCATGATTGCCTTTGCACTATGTTTATAATATCTAGGACTTCATTTATTAATTTAAGATTTACAAACTCATGTATTCAAACATAGCATTAATAAATGAATGATGCCTTTTATTAAGAATATAAATTTCATACATATGAAAAACTCCCTATTACATGGGCTCTAGGGCATACTCTCTAACAGTACCTTTGGGTATCCTTTTGTACCTTCAGGTACTATAGCATAGTACAATTATAGTTTCACTCGTTATCCACATTCATAGAAAAGTGCAGGCTTATTACAAGTTACAAGTAAAGTAATATGAAAAGTAATTTAATAAAAATGATATAGCCTACCATAATTCGATTAATATATCATTTTACGTAACTCATGTACAGCATATAGAGAGCATTAGGGTGAATGTAGAGGTGTTTAAACATGAGATACGTAATACTATAATAATTCTTGCATATATTAGTAACGATAAGTAATTTAATAGAATGACATGATAACATATACTATGATCTATTTTCCAACATATATATATATATAAATTCATATATAACATATAGAGAATGTGTAAAAGAGCATATTTATGTTATGTCTAAAATATAAAAATGTATGATGTTATAAAAACATATGCATACAATAATTGCTATTAATTTCTAATGTTTTAATTGGTTTCACATGCAATTCAATTAATGATTGTTATTGATTATAGTATATACTTGTAACTTTCATAATAAGTTAAGTATAGTTGTTATGAAAGTTTGACATTATAGTTTTTGATTGTACTAAATTAATGCTATACCTATGTGTGTAAGTTATCAGCGAGTACGGTAAGGAATTTATGTTCAAATTATTTCTCCTTGTTCCTTAATAAGCCAGTAAGCTTAGCACTAGTATTTATTTATGTAGGTACTTGAAGTTAGATTTCTTCTTGACGAGACAAGTTCTACTGCAGTAAGGCCAACACTAGAGATAGGAAGAGTCTAAGTATGTAGTTGTATTTTTGTTGTCTATATAATCATTATATTATCTCATGTAAAATGAGGAACAAGATAAGAGCTAGTGTAAGGTATCTTAAAGCTTTCTTTGTAGATTTTTCCTGTGTATTGATGTATGTTATACATGATAGTTTGTAGGATAGTAGGTATCAGTAGAGTTTAAAATAGTCTTTATAGGTGGTCCTCCTCTACAATGCATAATTGTTGACATAGTGCCTTAATGGGGATGATAAGAACATCAAAAGAAGTAGTTGTCCCATAAGGTGTTGCCATTGTCACATGGAATTAAACCCACTTCAGCATGTGTCTTTATACATGCCATAGGTCTCTCTTGATAGGTTAACCATATGTTTATGCCTAACTTAAACATGCATTACTATTTTCATGCATCATGTTGCAATAACAGTAGTACATGACTAGACATGTAATACAAAAACATATGTCTTAATTTAATCCTAAAAGGTGACATTTTATGTGCATTTGACTCTTGTTAGCCCTCATGAGTATTTTTGGAAATTTCAATGGGTCAATTTAAGTAAGTTGGTCTTGACGTTTAGGCTTATTTTTAGAAAGGATAGGAATGACATACTGCAATATTTTTGTCATCTTTTTGAGTGACATTGCATATTTAGGCAAAGATTTGATCACTTTTATTCTATCCTCTCAAGAATCACTTTGGAGGTTATAATGGATGCATTCAAGATGTCTCTATATCCAAGATTAAATAAAGACTTGTGTTTATCGAATCAATATCTTAAAAATGATCTATGACTATTGCCATATGTGATGTAATAAAATAAGACATTGCATACATAAGAAAAACTCATATTATTAACATGACTAGAGAAACATATACGTATTTTAAAAACATATTTTACATTGTCAAAAAGTGGTTTACATTACATCTTTTCCTACTACAAGTACAAACAACAAAAAGTCTTTCAACACCATAAATTCTTCCTTCTCTAGACAATGCCCCCAAGATTATTGGTTATATTTACAACCTATAATTCTCTAATTGCTTGTCATTGAAACTGAGCGAGTAATAGCTAGATATTTTATGCCATATACATCTCGAACCACATACTATTCCAATGAGCTTAAGTTAAACACAAACACTGTTGGTCACATAGTATTGCAGCCTCTCCTCCTCTTATTTCCCTTTACTAGATTTGGTATCTACTGGGTATCAATTAGGTCTTGGATAAGGTCCTTTAAAGCCTGACAATAATCATTCTCGTGTCTTGTATGTGGATGATCATTACAATACCAATCAGCCCTATGCCTAGGCTTTTTTAGATTCTTAGCAAGCATTGGTGGTAAAGGTTGCAATTTCCTTTCATTTGTAAAATGGGCAAGACACCATGATAATGGCCTACTTAGGTTTGAATAATGCTACTGGGTTGTTCTTATAGTTGAGACTTTTGAGGTCTTATCACTATTGCCTCTATTGTTGCTACCACTTTTATCATTCTTTGAATTTGTAGAGTTAACCTTTTTCTGTAAATACTCGGCCTCAACTTTAATTGCTATGTCCTTAAGAGATTCCTAATCCTTTAAACCTTTCATTTTGAGTCCATCTCTCAAGTATGGATTACGTTCTTGATGAAGAGTTTGATATGATAAGGAGTGATTGGTTTTTGCTTCATCTGAATGGCTTTGTTCCTCCATCCAATGTGATACCTATGGGAGGACTCATCAGATTTTTGTTGTAACAACTCTAGATCTTTTATGGTCACTTCTATCATAGTATTGCAGTCTTATTGCTTCATAAACTCGTCTGTTAATAGATCCCAATCCTCTTGGGTCCTGGATCTAACCTATGGTAGCAATTTATGGCAGGGACTATCAGGTTGTGGCAGAAATACTATCTTTTATTTCCTGGTTAGGACTGTCCCTTTCATGATTAATAGGTATTGATTTATTTGGGCAGATAGATTAGATGTACTGCCAAATTTGGGCAAGTCTGGCATCTTAAACTGTCAGGGGAGCATGTATTTTTTATCCAAATCCCTATCTTTTAGGCTAATTCTTTTACCAGTAGATAATGTTCGAGCCATCGCCTCTATTTTCTCCTCCATCTTCCTTAGAATCGGATCCTCTATTTTAAGTGCCTTACTTCTTAGGACCTTTGTCACTGCTAGCTCTTCCTTTTACTTAGAGATAAAATCCTCTTTAAGGCCCAGATGGGTTGCATGTAGTCTATATGTGAATAAGCTTATTTGACATATTTTTTTAATGAAATTAATACTTTTATACAATAACGTGATACAAAAAATAGTGCAATAAAAAAAGTTGGTCTAAATATATTGGATAACCCAAATGCATTGGATGGCCCAAATGAGTCATATTATGGCCTAAATGGGTTGCATGTAGCCCAAAATGTGGATCAATTTATTTGACCTTTTTTTAATGAAATTAATACTTTTTATACAATAATGTAATACAAAAAATACTGCAATAATAATGATAATAGAAAAATAGAAAATAAGATTAAAATAATTTAAATGACTTTGATTAATTAAATAAATAAGAACTAAATAAATTAATATGTAAATAAAATGTAAATTCACAAACATTAGTTAATTAGGCCAAATAAATAACCATAAATAAAATAATAGCAAAAAAAAAGATGACAAACAATATTATATGAATTAAAAGTAAAATAGAAAATTAATATAATGTAAAATGCACAAATGAAAGATTTAAACCAATAAAATAACAAATAATATTTAACTAGGCTAATTAGGCAATAGAAAAATAACATGAATTAATACAAAAGATCAAAAGAATATTAACAATGTAATTTTAATAAATTAAACAAACCATATATAAAAATATGATATTAATAACAATAAAATAATATTAGTAAAATAAACAATATAAAAATAATATTAAAAAAAGCCTCATTTAAAACATAATATAAATTAACAGGAAAAACAAATTAAGAGATAAGTTAAAGTAATTAATTAATATATATATATATATATATATATATATATATATATATATATATATATATATATATATATATATATATATATATATACTAATTAAAGGAATGAATCACGAACCAACATACAGGCAAAGAAATGGAATTAAAAGAAGTAAATGAATTTACATGTTAAAAAAACGTTTTGGCCCAATCTATAGTGCCAAAAGAAATAATAAAATAATAAAAAGCAGGGGAAGTGAGGCATGGGTGGTCGAGTGCAAGTGTCCAATGATGCAAAGCATGAGTAACGCACGCAAAAAGGTGTGAGTCACACCCAAGTCAACTAGGTCACTAGCCAAGTCAAGTCGAGTCACAGGTCAAGGGTGTGACTTGGTCCGAAACAAGGCTGTGACTTGGCCCAGGAATGAATTCCATCCCTTAAAATGATGCTTCAAGCTATAGAAATCAAACAAAATCCACCAAAAGCTCAAACTTGACTATTTTAATTCATAACAAAGCCAAAAAAACTCAATAAAACATATGAAAAACATGATTTTCACAAGAAAAACTAACATTAAAGCAATAAACATGGGATTCAAAAATTGGACAAAATGAAGAAAAAGATAAATAATGAATTTTAATTTACTTATTTACTCAATTTTAACTTGATTTTAATTGGTTAACATGAATTAATGAATTAAATAAGCATACAACTCAATTAATAACAAATTAACAAGCTTAAATTCAATAAATCAAATAAATGGAAATAAAATGAAAATTCACTATAAATCTAATCTAATATTGGATTGAATTAATTTTTGTTAGTGGTTATGCCCTAGGCCAAACATTAGGCCCTTCATGTAATGTCACATTTCATTTTGTAAAATTGGGTTTTTTTCATATTATTATATTGTTGGCATGTTATATTATAATAATATTTGTAAATAACAATTTAATGTTATTTTGACTATCCCTAGTCATTTATCATTAAATGATTAATGATAAATAAAGACTAGTATAAGTTTGATTGATAATCATGAGATGATTATATATGGCGATATGAATTAAACTTATAAGTACTTGTTAGAAAATAGAGTAGTGGATAGACCCGCAATGAGATACTACATGGGTTAATGTCATTAGTGATCTCATAATAGTTATGTTATCGATCCTTAGACCTGAGATTATCACAATATCCTATATGATGAACATTATGTTCTAACATAATCAAGAATTCCTTTCTAATCGAATAATCATAAAAGTTATGATTGGACATAATGAGAATCATGTAGAGGATAGTGAATAATCAAGAAGGAATTTGTCCCTCTCTTATGAGAGAGATATCTATTGGGTCCCTCGATAAGTAGGACTAAGAAATGCATGGCCGTGTTTAAATGAATTGATGGATCGATCCATGAATTATGTTAAAAAAAGATATCATGTGACAAAGGAATTATAACATGTTTTATTAGGTTAAAATTGAATTATCGATATTCATATTATTTGGCAGTCATAACATCTTGCTAGAGGCCGCTTATGACTTATGGGCCCGTGATGGGATTGAGGCCTACTGCAAATATAATATGAACCTATTGGGTTGCACACATAAAATGTGATGAATGGACTATGGGTTAATACGGGTATTTTGAATTTTATTTTGTGATAAATTAAAATTTGAAATACGACAAAAATATAATAATAATAATATTTAAGATTATTATTATTATTTTTATTTTAAATAAGAAATAAGGTATTTCTTATTTTAACAATAAAAGTGGGCCCAAAGTTTTCTCTATCTTAATTAGGGTTAGGTCAACTGTGTATATATATATATATATAATTAAGCAAAAAAATAAGTTGTAACCGCCACTTAAGAGAGAAAGAAAAAGAAAATTATTTTCTTTTGTAATCTAAAAAGAAAGAAAAAACCCTAGCCGCTAAAGAAGGGAGCTAGCACCCCGGGCGATTCTCTTCATTGCATTCACGTGTGGATACCAATAGAGGGAGTCATTTCACATGAAGTTGCACCTATAATTCGATTTATCTGCACTTCGAGAGGTTGGTAATTGTTACACTTCTCTTTCTATTGAATTAATTGGATCGCTTGGATCCATGGTGGGTTTCTTTTTCACTGCGAATTTTATTTTAAATATTTTGAAACCCAACAATTTTAGGGGCTCTAAATATTACTTTCAGTGTTGTTCCATCAAAGGGCAAGGATTCCTAATGTTCTTGGCTTTCCCCCTTAATTTTTTGCTCTGTGTGTGTGTGTGTGTTTTTTTTTTGTGAAAAATAAAGTGTATTTATGGAGGGAGAGAGAGAGAGCCTTCCTTTTTTGTCCAATTTCAAAGATTAAAATCCCAAAAAAATCCTTCATGAGTTAAGTATAAACTCAAAAATTTTCCCCATCATGTTTTCCCCTATTTCTCTGTTCAAAATATGCTCCAAGAGTGAGTCATGGGTGTGAGTCATGGACTTGACCTGTGAGTTAAGGGAGTGACTCACACCCTTTGAATTTGACCATTGACTTTGACTTTAACTTTTTTTACACCCCTAAAACCCATTTTAACCTCACTGACAAAGGGAAAAGAGGAAAAAACACATAAAAAGGATTTTTAAATATTTAAAAACTGCAAAAGAGCTATAAAAGCATTTTGAAAACATGAAATCTAGGAGAAAGCCTAGCACTTCTTTTCCTTGTCTATTTATGAGAAACACTTTTCTCATTATGTAACCCTGATTAGAGCCGCCTCAAGGCCTAGTGTCTACACTTATACTCCGCTTAGATATTGTTCATAAATGAGTTTTTATTATCAACCACTATCTTTTTTCTCATACAATGCATTGTGAAGAAATAAATAAACAACCCAGTGTCTATACTTATACCAATTTGGAAGGTGGTAAAAGCAATAAAATAAACTACTTAAATCTATTACATAAGTAAATCATCCAAATTGGTAAAATAAATATCATACACAAATTGGGGCATTTATTTGGGTTGGGAACATTGGTTCCCTCATGCATGCTTTACAAAATCTATTTTTCTTATTGTGTGGTTTTTTGGTTGGAAAATTGGACATTGATCCATTTTTGTTTAAAAAAAGATTAATTAGTTAAATAAAAATTATTTTAATATGAATTTTCAATTAACGTGCAAAAAGCCATTTATTACTACCTATTACATCCCCTAACGTTGAAATACATCCAAAATAAACAATAAAAATACAAAGGAAAAACCAAATAAATAAATAAAGCATAAATAAATGCAATAAAAATAGAATAAAAGGAAGAAAGGACAAAAGTGGAGCTGTTTGAAGGCTGACTCTCCAATTCATATTAATCTCCTTCAAAGAACTCCTCAAACAAAAAAAATAATTGCTGAAACAAATATAAATAAAATAAACAATTAGTACATGTGTAACATAAATCTAATATCAAATTAAAATAAATAAACATGTATGAATATAAGTGAAATTAAATGGGCAGAACATGAAACATGCATAAACAGAAGTGAAAACAATATCAAGAACATAACTAAACATGCAAATAAATCATATATGTAAATTAACACATAAAATAGCTATAAAATACTAAAGAAAAGGACACAAATGGCCTAAAAATAAGAAGCGATGGGGCAAAAGCAAGGCACCATGAGGTCTCGTTGGTCGGGCATTCTCCTATCTGTCACTCGACAAATAGATAGAATGCAAAGAAAATGATCCAAAATCAAGGAAAAGGCATCTTAATTCTAGAAAATAGGCTATAAACATGTCAAAAACTAACTATGACATCAAAATATGCATATAAATCAAATTAAAATAGCTGATAATATATGAAAATATAATTTAATCCAAGAAACCAAACATGCATTATTGGAGATATTAAAATGTAAATCATGCATTTCTAGCTCATAAAATCACACTCAAATTATCATAGCATAAAAAATGAAGTATAAAAGCAACGAATAACAACTTAATTGATAAAAAAGCAATGGAAAACATATATTCTAGAGAAAGAAAGAAGGTCGTGAATATTACCCAAAGGAAGTAGATTTTGTAACTTTGGATTCATGTGTTCCAAGTTCCGATCCTAGAGATTTCCATGTTAAAAATTTGATAAATGTGTTTTTGTATCTTAGAAAATTTGTTAAGAAGATTTAAGTTCTTGGGAGTAAAAACTAAGAATTTTGTCTTAAGAAGATTTGCTGCCTTTCTTTCCAAAAAAAAAGTCTCCCAAAAACCTTAATTTTCTTGGTTTAAATACGATCCTCAAAATTGGAAACAAATTCCAAGTTTGAAAACCCTGAAAATCTACCTTAACTCTTCAAAACCTGCATAAGATTAAATCCTCATTAATTTGATCTCATTTAAATTTTTAGATACTAGAAAATGTTGAAAAATCTAGAAAATCCTTATAGATAGCTATCTGTCATTGACAAACGGACGTCATTGAAGACAAATCTCAAAAAACACAAAATGCCCTTGAATCTGAACTCGCATATGTGGTCGTGACTCAATGATCAATGGCTATCTATCACTGAGCCACTAACAGGCTAGGATAGTCAAGACAGGCCATTTACTTAGAGACAATAGAGAAGGAAAACTAGCAATAGACCCTCCATGACAAACGACCATCTATCATATACTGGAACTGGAATTCAGGATTTTTTCAAAGTCCTTTTAAAAACCAAGGAAAATAAGGTTAAAACCCATAAAACATTTTAGAATATTGGGGAAACTAAGTACGACACTCGAGGTCTATGCTTTTTGTTAGAAATAAAATTAATTCCTCATCATCGAGTAATCCTGATCTAGGTTGCCTCAAGTCATGGTGTTTGATGTTGTGCTTTGCTCATTATTGTTGTTTTAGTTTGTGTTGTTTGTTTTGTTTGTTTGTATCATTGTTGGCTATGGTTTGTTTTATGTTTGTAATGAATGAATTGCCTTTTCTTAATTTTTTCACTTAACTAAACTTATTCATGCATTTTTGCATGATATCATCATATAACAATAATTACGGTATGACTTTAAATTCAAAAACACATATTTCCATTTAATCTTAGGAAGTGATCCCATGAGTGCATGCAACTCTTGTTATCAATTAGCCCTCGTAGGTTTTGTTAATTGAATATTTTCTCTCAACCCTTAATTTTTGCTTAGAATTTTTTTTTTCTTTTGTAGTTTTGCCATAATAGGGTGTCCAATTTTAGAAAGGCCATTTTTTTTTATTTTCTCCCTATGAAGCCATTTTCTCTTCTTTTAATCTTCTGTCTTTAGTTATGGAACCTTTTTAACCTATCAATGTTGACCGGCTCTTTGAATTCATTTCCATCACTATCTTTAAGGATGATTGCTCCTTTTGACAATAGTTTATTTAGATAAAAGGGTCCCTCTTAATTCCATTGAAACTTTCCTTTTTAGTCTGGCACACCAAGTCTCATTTGCTTAAATACTATGTCATCTTCCTTCAAATGATGGCCTTTAACTTCTTGCTAAAAAATTAGGCTAACCTTTTTTGGTACAACTTGTTGTGATAATAAGCTATCATTTGATTCTCATCCAACAAGTTTAGTTATGCTAGTCTGTGCGCTGGCCATTTTGTCTATAGTAATTTTGCTTTCAAAGATACCTCTAAAGTGTGAATGGTAACTTTTCATCCCAATCTTTATAAGTCTATAATATTTTAGACAAAATCCTATTCAAATATTTATTTGCAGCGTTTACTGCCCCGTTTGCCTATGGACAGTAAGAAAAAAGACTTGTGACACTGAATTTTGTACTTTTAGAGCATCTGTTTGGTTTATACTTAAAATTAAACCCCATTATTGGATACCACATAATATGGCACCTCATATCTATATGTCAAATTTTGTTCAATAAATTGTGCTATTTCTCATGCCTCCAACTTCTAAAATGATTCAACTTCTACCCACTTCATTAAATAATTGACAATGACCACAATATATCTGTGTCTATTTGAGGCTATTGGATGAATCTCTCCAATAATGTCTATTCACCAAGCTTAGAAAAGCCATAGAGATGATAAGCTACATAAATCTGACATAGGAAAATGGCTTAAGTCCTTGAACTACTGGTATTTATGGTATAATTTCACATACCAGGAGTAGTCAGTATCTATGGTTAGCTAGAAGAAATCATGATACATAATTTTCCTTACCAGTGTTAAACCATTTTTGTGGGCCACTCTACATGTCCTTGTATGAGTTTCTTCCATAACCTTTTTGGCTTCTCTCTCATCTAAACTTATCAATTGAATGTTGTTAACTTATCTCTTATACATGATCCCATCCACACCGATAAACTGAGTTGATAGCTTTTGAATCATTCTCTAGTCTTTCTACATTGCTTTTTTCATGAACTTTGATTTTTCTAGATAATTTTGAATGTCATAGTACCATAGTTTCCCACTAGTCTCTTTTATGCTCACTACCTGCTCATTCTAAAAATAAAGCTTAGTCGAGCTGGTGATCACTACCGATCTCATGGCTACTCCTTTTAGGTTATCCCATATTGACACTAAGGTTGCTAAGGCATCTGCTAGCTAATCTCATCCCAAGGGATGTGCCAAAAAGTGTATGTCTCGAACTGAATGTTTAGACTTCTTAGGTATTCAACATATAACACTAACCTTTCTTCTGTGATGGACCATTCTCCTTTCACTAGGTGAATTACTAAGGATGAATCCCCAAATACTTCAACAATTTTTACCCCCAAGGCTTTCAGTACTTTTATTTTATATGCACATGTTTCATATTCAGCTCTATTATTGGTTACCTTAAACATTAATTTCTTAGCTAAGGGAAGCTTTTCACCATAAAGTGTGATAAGGATAACTCTTGTTCCTTCTCTTTTGTTATTTGTAGCTCAGTTAAAGTACATCTGCCATCCTTAAAGTGCTATGGTTATGATGCTTTCATTTGGGAACTCATACTTGATTTGATCCCTTTCTATTAGATGGTCAACTAGAAATTTTGCAACTACTCTTCCTTTAATTATCTTTTTGGTGATATATTCTACCTCAAATACTTGCAACAACAGAAGTCACCTTCCCATTTTCCTTAGTAGGGAAGGTGCTGATTGAAGTTACCTAAGCATTTCATGTTTAGCCACAAACTGAATTCGGTAAAAATAGAAGTAGTGTCTTAGCTTCTTAGAGGCCTATATTATTCCTAGGAAAATTTTTTTGACATCTACATAGTTGGCCTTTTATGAGAGGAACCTTTTTTTTAGATAATACATGACAAGTTCTGCCCCTAATTCATCCTCCTGAGCTAACATGGCCCCAACTAAATTTTGTTCTACTTCCAGATACAAGATCAATGATTTTAATGGCCTTGGAGGTTATAACACTAAATGATGTAACAAATACTCTTTAATGGTGCCAAAGGCTTTCTGACAGTTGTCGTTCCATTTAGTTGGCTTGTTCTTTCCTAAAAGTTTAAAGATCGGCTCGGATACAGAGGTGACTTAGTAATGAATCGACTAATGTACTAAATTCATACTAAGAATCCCATGATCTCCTTTTTTTCTTTAGTATTGGCATTTCTCGAGTGGCTTTCACCTTGTTTGGATCAATTTCTATCCCTCGTTGATAGAAAATATGCCCTAGTAGCTTCCCTAAGGTGACCTCGAATACACATTTCTCCAGATTGAGGTAGAGGTTATACTTGTCAACCCATTACAAAAACTTTTTCAATGCCTAAAAGTGACATTCTTTAATGTTTGACTTGATCATCATATTGTTCACATACACCTCAACTTCTTTATGGGTTAGATAACCAAGGATCTCGGTAGCCATCCTTTGATAAGTAGCCCTAGCATTCTTTAACCCAAATGGCATAACCTTTTATGCATAAGTTCCCCAATTGGTGATGAAAATTGTCTTCACCCGATCTATTATCTTATTGACAATATGATTGTACCTTGCATATGTAAGGTCTCAAATTATAACCCAGTAAGATGATGACATGTTTATAGAAGCATAAGAAGTGAATGTTAATGATTATGTGAATTAAAAACTAGTTCGAGACATAGTTGGAATTAATTTATAAGTGAAGGGCAATTTGGTAAACTATTCAAACTATGACATGCATGTTTAGATACATGTAATATTTGGACTACTATGATAATAAGTCAATATTTTATGTAATGAGTAATTAAGAGTAACTAAAAGGATGAAATTGGAATTATCCAAGGACTAAAAAGTTGGCCTAATGAGATTAAGGCATGCATGCCTCTAGAAAGTGAAAGAAAAAGCTACATAAAAGGGGAAGGAGATGGCTGGCCTTCATTAGGGCCAAAAATATAGAATTTTCTTTAAGTTTTCTCTTTAAAATTCTTCTTACAAGTTTCTAAGAGAGGCCAAAGTAAAAGAAAGGGAAAAAAGAGCAAAGGAGATGAAGAGTAAAGGAACATGTACATTAAAATATGAATATAGTCGGATTCATGTATAAATATATGGATATGCTAATGTGATATTGTGAAAAATGAATAATAGTAATAATTAGTAGGTATGCATATGTATATGAGTTATATGACCATAAATTAATATCTACAAGCTTGTTATTGAAATACATAATGAATAAGTATACATAAAGAATAATATACTATAATGTGATCAAAGTATACGAATGCATGTGATATGCATTCTTGAATGTGTTTATATGAATTTCATGAAGCTATAGTAATATGAACATTTTGAGGATGAATTGAATAATGAGATGATTGAAATGTTAAAAGATTATAGCCATAGTGTTTGCTTACCAAACTTGGTTGTAGATAGGCATGCTTATAAGGATTTTACAGCTACTCCACTAACACTAATTAGTGTCTTTATCTTGATACTTCAGTATCTCTAGTTCAAAAATACAATCATCTCACCAGTGATACCTTTTGGGGTATTCTCTAATGGATGCCATTATATGGTATCCTTTAGCTCCCATTATCTATACTTAAGCCTGCTGACACCTTGGATGTAGGTCAATAGGCATGCCTATAAGGGTTTTATAGTTTCTCTAGCAACATTACGATGTTCTTTTCTTAAGACTTATGTCTCTTTAGACTAGTGCTCCGACAGTTCCAATACATAATACTATATGAGGCATATGCCTCTCTAATTGGTATCTCTAGTAGTCACTATCCACACTTTTAGAAAGTAGCAGGTAAATGATGAATACAATAAAAAGAGTTGAGTATAAGCAAGATAAATTGATAGTAATATCTTACTTAGATGTATATAAGAGTAAGATATATGCAAAGCGATTATTCCCATTCTTGGGATACGTAGAGAGCTTAGATTGCTTACCAAGTTGAATCAAATCGTATTGATCTAATAAGTGTAAGTTAGATAATACTAAACCAAATTTTGGTATTAATTATGGAAATGTGATATTGTATAATAAAGTAATTTATAGATTGAATTACATTAAATTAATAGTCACAAACTCCTAATAGATAATTACTTGTTATTATGACTAGATGAGACTTGCTTGCCCTACATTTTCGAATTTGCTTTCAAAGGCTCATTTTTAGGGCCTAAGACTAGATGAGGCTTGCTTTTAATCATAAACTTGCCATTTTGTAATAAGAAGAGTTAAATCCTAATTATTATCGATGGTCAACCCATAAAGGCATCTACTAGTGGGCTCAAAAAAGCAGGTGTCATGGAGTCGCCACCTAATAGAACATTTGGAATTGAATCTCAACTTCATTTGTATGCCTAAATAGAAACTGGTGTTTGGGACATCCCTTTTATTAGACATCTTGGTTAGGTGTTGTTTTATTATTAAATTTAGAATTAATCACCTTTCATCTCTCATGTGATCCAAATGACAAAATATAAATAAACATCCTATAAAAACAAGAATAAATAAATACTTTAAAAAATAAAACCCTACTTAAACTTATTATAGAAGCAAATTGTCTAAAAGGAATAAGAGTAAGGCAATGCACATACATAAATCAAGGCATTCATTTGGATTGGGAGCATTGGTTCCCTCATGCATATTTATAAAAGGCATTGCGGACTTTTGGGCTAAAAATTTGGACATTGGTCCATGTTTTATGAAAAACTCAAATTCATTTGCTAGAAAACTCTTTAACTACCTTTTAGTTTAACGTGCTTGGAAAAATCCTTTTTTACTAGCTATTATAACCCCAAAAAGAATACATCTAAAATAACCACCAATAACAGAACTAAATAAACAAATAAATGAACAACACTATAGTAAATAAATAAAAATGTAAAATAACAATGTAACTGGGGAGATAAATGGTGACCAGTGTGGGATCACGACTTACCATGTAAAAAATCATATGTCCTCCACAACTGTAAATATATCGATTACTTGTAACATCGAACAAGCAAATTAATTGGCATTGATGATAAAATAATTACACACTTTATTCATACAAACAAACTAATTAAAGGCATAACAATATGTATATGGTAACAAAAAATGCACCAAATAATGCATAAATATTGTATGGAAAGAATAATTAATTCAAAAATATATAAAACCCTACAAATACATGAAAAATACCATAAAACACCACCATGGAGGGCCAGAAGAGGCGAGGGACAACCATTTATAAACCGAGGGAGGGACAAGAGGAAGGGATTGAGACATCCCATTCCTCAGATGAGGGATGGCCGTCCTTCAAACCTTTTTCCTATCTGTCACCTTTGGAACATAACAGAAAATGAATAATCAAAGCAAAAGTACAAAGAATCACTCAAATAATCTCCTAGCCTTAAATATACGATAATCAAGCTCTAAATCATACCAAGATACATTAAAAAAACACTTAAACATATATTACATTGCACCAAAATTATGGAATTACAGTGTATATACATGGAAAAGAGGAAAAAACTTTATATAACAACAATAGAGTAATCTTTATAGTCTACCATACCTCTAGCATATTACACAAACTAGAAATGAATCCTACTTTGATAAATTATACATATTACTTAGATTTAATAATCAAAATGAATCAAAGCAGTATTCAATAATCATGAAATCATATGAATGAATTGTAGAGTTAGAAAATGAGAATAAGCCTATAATATTACCCTCAGGAGATATTCTGACTCTATGAATTTTGTCATCCAGCTCTATACTCAGAATTGTGCTCTTAGATTCTCAAAGAAAGTATAAAATTCGTTATGGGTATTTTAAGTAAATTCCTAGAGCGAAGAACCTGAAAGAGAGAAAGAAATTAGTTTGTCTTCATCTCTAATGGTTGCTTTCAAGAGAATAATTATTTCTTTCTCTTTCAAAACCCTAGATCTTTGTTTTTTTATACCTAAGGAAGAGTTTTTATCTAATTAAAACTCAAAAATCACCAGATTAGGAGATAAAATCCTAAAAATTCGGACTTGGTCTTTATTAGGTAACTTCCCCTTTTAAAAAATTTAGGAAAACATGGAAAAATTTGGGTTGTGAGCCATGGACGGGCATTTATCAATGAGGGCTAGCCATCTCTCATCACTAAATCACTGTTTCCCCAAAATATCCCTGATTTACACTATATCGGAGGGAAGAACCCATAAACATTCACCCTTCAGATGACATACAATTGTCTGTCACCACTGTCAGTGTAAAAATAAGGTTTTCTATATATTTTTTTAAAACACTCAAAAATATTTGAAAGCATTTAGAGAATTATGAAAATTTTTAAAAGAAAATGATAAATCCATGATCGAAGATTCGAGATTGGAATCTACTATTAGTAATATACTATTTTCTCATCATCGGGTAGCCTTGACTAGGCTGCTTCAGGTCATAGTGTCTACAGCTGGCCCCAATTTTGGGGAACTGGTTCACTAGTGGCAAAGTGAATAAAAATCTAAATTAAAAGGAAAAAAATGCGTACTTGAGCTAACAAATCTCTTATTCGATTACAACACGTACCTTTTGAGGTAGTAAGTGTCTTGGTTGGGTAGTTGTCATTATTTTGTCCAGATTTCTAGTAACTTTCTCCTTCTAATATTGGAAGAGCTTAGGTGCATCTATCTTATGTGATTCAAGTACCGTATAGCGAAAGTCTAATTATAAGTATGTCCGGATTGATTGAGCAAGATGCTTGGGGAAAAGTTTTCTATGTCTAGAGTAGCTTTTGATTATAGGTGTTGTGTTGATGAGAAATGAAGGTCGGTAAAATGTTCCATATATTTGTTAAAGTTTTCTTAATCAACCTAGGTAATTGAACATGTTTCATTGTAGCAGGATGGGATAGAACATATAAAGTATATAAGAATACATATTTGTATTTTATTGCATACATGAACTCATTCACGCATTGCATCACATCCCATATCATTGATAAGACATGAATAGCATCCTATTGCATTTTTTCCCCTAGCTGAAAAGGAAAACTAAAAGAGAATATAACGAGCATAAGAGTAATTGGATATCAAGGAAATGTATTATGGGTATAAAGAGATGAATTGATTTATGGTAATAGAAGACTTATGGTCGTAGTTGCTTATGATTAAAGCATAGTTTTGTGAAGTGGATGGCATTGATGGTACAGATTATGGATTTGAATTTCGAGGATGAAATTCATTAAAGGGGATAGATTTGTAATTCCCCAATGTTAACCCTAGTAGAAATGTGTGTGCTTTGATGACCTTATTGCTAATTAATTGTTAATTAATTAGTTAAGTGTTACTTGAGGTTTATGGGACATAATTAAGAATGGGATAAGTTGAGGAATTTAGTTGTTATTAAAGCTTTATTAGGGGCAAATGTGGTATTTGGTAATTTCTTTTGGATGATATTTTGGAATTGGGTTGGTTGAGGAAGGGGGGAATCGGGTTTGGGGGGTTAAGGGAGGAAAATGGTGGAGCCAATCGATAGTGCCATGTCGGCATGCCGGCTTCCACCTTGCCGCTTCTCCGCACGTCGGCACTCTCACCCCACCAATGGCAGCTCCAATCTCCTTTTCCCCTTTTTTTTTCTTCTTTTCTTTTGCAGTGAGCTCCTCTCCTTGCTTCGACGATCGACGGTGGTTTTTGGAGTCATAACTAGCACCGATGTATGGATTGGTAACAAATAGATATTTCTATGTATTAGTGAATCAAACATAAATACAATACTGAGAAAGAAATGATGTGTTGATGATAACAAGAATTAAGAGTATTAATACATGTAATGAAACTATTGGAGTTAGATTATGCTTCAAGATATGATAGAATCTAGTGAGTAGTCTTTATATAAAGGAACATGTTTTCCTCTTTGTTCATGCTATGTATTTTATTTCAAAGAACCGATGCTTATAAGTATTGTACTGATGTTTGAGATGGAATGAACCAACATATACTCGCATAGATATGAAATGTTATAATAAAGACACAAGTAAGATAATGGATAAATGTTTGATCATGTTAGAGTATGTAACTAATTATCTACGATCTAATAGACTATAAAAGTAAATTAAGACATCAAAACATGACAAGCGATCATCCTAAATATGGGGCTAACCTTTTATTCTATTATGTTGATCATATATGTCTGGATATCATTCTAAATGGTTATGTGCCAGTAAGATTAACTATGACATAGTAGGGAAGCTATTCATGGTAAAGTGCAAAGGTACGTCGCTATGAACTATCAATGAGCTGTGCAAAGTTTAATACCTTATAGTTAATATGTTTATGCTTTGATAAGTGGTCTGACTCATTTTGTAGACAAGTGTTAGTAGTCTAAGCCTATATTACCATGTCAAGGGTTATGTTTATGTATATATATAGACTTGTACATAACTCTTGGAAGATTACAAGTATTGAGTGCTTACCCTTTTATGGTATGCGAGTTATCAAGTTTATAGAGCGGTGATATATGTGCAAGCATTATTGAAACATGTTTATTGATCTATGACTAAAAGGGGGACTACATTACTCGAATATTACACTCATGTTGTCATATAAGCATCACACGTGCTGTTCTTGATGAAATGAATCAATTATCTTAAATGCTATATTTTATTATCATTTCTCATAGTTATGCAAATACTGTTATACGGTTTACTGAATATTGACGCAACTATATGACAATATGATGTGCAACCTTTTTTATTGTGGCTCTAAGCCAATATTACTCCATGAAAGAATAATGGTGAGCACCTAAAATGTTCATGGATATTGTTTAGCTTGCAGGTCTTAGTTCATTCATGGATTAGATAGGCATGCCTAGAGGGATATAGCTGCAGCTGCCATGGTTGACCTCGGTTGGGTCTTATTCCTTAATGGAACCATTGTTCGGCCTTTTGGGTCTATTGTTTGTTCCTTGTTGGAACCTTTACTTTGCCCTTTTGGGTCTATTGTTTGATATCTTCGGATATCCATTGTTTGATACCTTTGGGTATCCATTGCTCCTGTCATCCACTATTTGAACTAGTACTTAGGCAGGCTACTTTCCGTATTATATAATTGTAAAGTGCAACAAAAGTTATCAAGTTAGATGCTGAGTCTCATGTGCTTCGAATTCTATAAAATGTATGCATATGACATTGTGCCTTTTAGTGACTTTATCGGATAATTATGTTGCTTAATGCTTATTCTCTGTAATCATATATAAGTGTTGTAATTATTATATATATATATATGTTTACTTATAGATGGGCATACTATGACTTTGATATGAATTGATGTAAAGTAAAGTACACAATATGATGTTGTATGGCGTTAGTCGCCATGTTAAGACAACATTAAGCAATACATGATTATGAACAAGGATGTAAAAAAAAATTGGGAATGTGTTCTATACTTAAAATTATGTGAATATGTGTAGGAATTATGCCTGCTAATATCTTCGGTGGTCATTATCATTGTTGGACTGCTAGTAAGGTTAGTTAGTTCATGGATACTGATGTTATTTAATGTATTCACTCTCTCTCATGTTGTGATTGAATATTGAATGCGTATTTCATGAGTTTAATCATATTAAATTATAATTTTATGCTTTTGACAATCATGATATTTATATTCCTAATAAGTGGAATATGACGGATATGAGCTACGGGATAAGATTTAACGAGGTTTGATCTTAAAGGAAATTGTACAGTTTATAAGGACTAGACGGGTTTACCTAAAGTTCTAGATTATTGCAAGCATGGTATTTATTGCTAACGTTGTAAACTTTTACCTTTGCATTCATTGTGAGAGTTTCCTTGATTCAATGATTTTGTGTGGTAGGATAAGCTTCAGCTCGAGATTGTTATCTTTCCTTGGTTTGACCGGCGATGAAGGGTGGCTCTGGAAAGGGTTTTACAGTTAGATGCATAGAAAGGCATATATGTGATGAGTTATTATTATGGAGTTGTTTATTTGTTTAAGTTATGGCATGTAATTATGGCCTATATTATTTTTATATTACTTTCTAATTCATGTGAGGCTTATGTCTTTGGATTAGGATGTTGCATGTGTTGACATGGAATTGTGATGAGAATTGGAAATTAGAAGTGCTATGCTTGTGGAAGCAGTATTGAAGGTGGAGAAATTAATTTACAATATTATTAAGATTCTTCTTATGAGTTGTAATATTATTTTTACAAGATTTATAGATTTTAATTACATTTTACTACATATAGGTGTCCAAAAGTCCGAAATACCCCCTAAAAGTAATCATTTCCCTATTGAACATTGATTTTTGTGTTCTCAATATTCCAGATCCTCCAAGCTTGGACATTTAAGTCATTAGTCTTTTTAAACTAGGCAAAGGTTCTAACATGTACGTGCAATGCATGGGACATGCAAAAGTATGACTTTTGGCCTTTTAGAGGTGAGGGACGGGTAACCCATGGCTCGCTCCAGATGAGAGATGACTATCCCTTATCAATTTCTATAAATAGTGCTTCTTTTTCTTTGATTTTATGCCTTTGAATTTTCAACTTTTAGGAAGCTTCGATTAGGTACTAATCTCTCTCTTCTTTTCTTGTCTTTTCTTACTTGTCTTTCCTTTAGCTATTTATTTTCTCTCATCATTCCTACACTTTAGACTACTAAAAAATCATATAACTGTTAGAGAGTATGCCCTAGAGCCTATGAAATAGGGATGTTTTTCATATGTATAAATTTATATTCTTAATAAAAGGCATCATTCATTTATTAATGCTATGTTTAAATACATGAGTTTGTAAATCTTAAATTAATAAATGAAGTCCTAGATATTATAAACACAGTGCAAAGACAATCATAAAAGTGTTTATGATATGAGATGTATATTGTATGAAAATATGTTAATATCTAAATATCCCTAGTCATAGAATTAATAATATAAGGATATTGTTAATTCGGACATACTAGCACATGTTATGCTTCTTGAATGGTTTAAGCAGTGGTTCTCATAACTGTGATTATGGAAGATAATTAAAGCTAACATGTGGATGCTTGTTAGAAGAACAAGTTCATTGGAGACCTGCATAGAGAGTCCTCACATGTATATTAAATCTATGTTAGTGAGGAATCTCTTCATAGCGGTTGTGCAAGTATCCTTAGACTTGAGATCACCAAAGTTATCTTAAGTAGCAAGTGGTATGTTTTGACTCCATAACTGATTACTTCCAATTGGGAGTGAACATAGTTAGGAGATTGGATATATCTTGACCTACTTGATGATAGTTGAGTGATTGACAAAGGATTCACCATCCTAGATTTAATAAAGGAAGTTATCTCGCATGATTCTATAATTGCCTTGTACAGAGAATCTCTGGCCAGAGTAATATGCCATGATGGATAGAGATCCATAGAGGGAATTTTGGGAACAATGGTTAAATTAATAAAACATACATGATTAGATTTATATGATTTGACAGAAATCCATACTCATAATCTAATTGAGATAAGAGTGGTGAAAGGAGTAATTGCACGGTAACTGCTTCTATGGAAGGGTATAGTCAAACCACTTAACTTTCCTAACATTTGGGTAGTCATTATGCCTAGATAGAGTCATTATGACTTGTATAATAATGTATCAAGAATATCAACAGGGATTGATAAAATGATTTAGAGGAGTTTAAATCATGTGAGTTTTGAATAGAACTCATAATTTCATATAATACTGCCAACATGAACAGGAACCCAATAGGTCACACACATATAGAGAAAAAGGATAAAATGGTAAAATGACAAGGATAATAATATTTGATATTATTGTAGGGATAGAGAAGTGAATAAGATAATAATTAATTAAAGAGTTTAATTAATTATGATCAAGTAAAATTGTTCGCGGAACTTTTGAGAAAATATTATGCAAAATTAGACCTAATTGAAATAATGTATTTCATAATTAATTATTATTAGACTATAAGTGTTATAGGGCTAATATAATAATTAATAGGTCCATTGGAGGAGTTATACAGGGCCACATGCCAACTCCAAAACAGAAAGCCTTAGAGGCCTATTTCTTAGACCAAAATAAATTAAATATGTTACATAAGTGTTATGGAGCCTACATATTTAATTTGGTTGGATTTGGAATTCATTTGGGTAATTAATTCCAAGTATATGTACAAAGGGCCTAGTTTGTGGGTTTTGTGCATAGTCTTTTATGAAAGGGCTTAAATTGGATTTTATTGAGCCCAAATAATTATAAATAATTCCAGAAGCCCAATTAATAATTCTCCAACAATTTTGAAAAGCCCAATCACATTATTAAGTTGGATTTTAACTTAACTATAAAAATCCAAGTGATGTGGAAATTAGGGTTAAGTGAACAATTAAGAGAAATAGTTTTTCTCTCCTCCAAAAACCCTAGCCGCCACCTCCCTTGCTAGCTCAAGGGATTTTTCGGCCATCCCCTTGTTCTCTTCCAGTTGTTGGTTCATTCTATCATTCTCTAGTGTGGATTACTCATTGGAGGTGTTTGATTTTGGACACTGTGGTTTGCGACAACCTGGTGCGATGGAAAAACAACTGTACAACAAAAATCAAAGGTGATTTTTCTTATTCTCACTAATATGAATATTGTAAATTCATGGCAAGATCAATAATATTGGTTAAAAATTTTAAATTTCGCTTATGTATGAGATGCATGTAATCGATAAATCCCAACAATAACAATGACTATTGGACTTGCAAAATTAAACCGATTACTAAATGACTCAAAAACCTGGGAAACCCCCTTTTAACCCCTTATTCAAGTTTGAGGTTTCTAAGAAAAACCTTTTTAGATAAACATTTTTTGTCTGCTGTACTTCAATTCTGGGACCTTAGGTTTCACATATTTTGGTTTCCTCATTAGGAGTTGTGTCTTTTAACTAAGGAGTTTGCTGCTATGGTAGGTGTCAAGTTTGATCTCGATGTCCAACCATGCTTCCTTCTCCCATGGTCACTTATCCAAGAGTGGTGGTCTATACCCTGGGTGTTCTTCCCTCTAAGGCCAGGGATCTAGTGCCTCATGGGGAGACCTTTCAATTAGAGTGCCTGATAGATGTGTTGACTGATTTTGATGATGTTCCCACCTTTTGCTTTGGTGCGGTATTGCTTTGCTGCCTCTCTCGGTGTCTATTAATGCATATTGGCAATCTCATAACCACATATTTTGGGTTGTTTGATGTGGTTAATGGCATATGATGGGTGCACAATCCATTTCCCCTGATCGTGGTAGAGACTATCATAGGCTTAGATGACTTTTATCATAGGTCTTCTACCTAGCACAATTCTTCTTCATTTTTGACTAACAGCCCTTTGCTCCCGTAGGTATGTCTTTTTTTAAAAGGTATCATGCCCCTTGTGGGTTTTCATACTAGCTTTTCTTATTGAAATGCGTGTTTTTTTGGATTTTTACACATTTTTATGTTGTACTTTTGCCTAAGATGAACACAACTCACCTCAGTGGCTCTTTCTCTCTCTCTCTCTCTCTCTTTCCAGATATGGATTTGTGAGAAGTTACAGCTATTGTTTGAGCCTCCTCCTTAAGTTAGGGTTACATGGATCTATCCTATGAGACTTATCATGTTTAGGTGTCTTCAACGTGAGTTCCAGCTAGATCAGGATGCCATTGATTGACTCAGTCATTTCATAAATGTTGATGTCAGGTTTAGATGTCTTTAGTTGCCTATTACCTCTATTATAACAGACGGAGAGTCAGGATGTGCTCCTCTCTGTAGACTTCATCAAGCCACCTTTAATGTTTCTTCCCATTGTGTTTACTAGTTTAAAGGTAGGCAGGACATTGTTTGGCAACCTTTAGGCTTTCATGGAGGCATCCTCACTACTTATTTTATGACGAAATATTATCATAGGATATATACTCAGCTTCTTGTGAGGACTACTATTCTTGATATAGGTGTTTGAGATTTCAATTCCTTTGACTTATATAAGTGGCGGGTCACTAGTCTAGCTGTTGACAATAGACGTTTTCACCTAAAGCACTTGAATAGAGAGAGGGATATGATACTGATAGATTAGATTAGATATTTTATAAATGATGTTTTTACTTTTATTGAACATATGATAGAAAATGTTACTTTTAGATACTTAGATGAAATTTATGGATACATGTTTGACATTTCATTTCTAATTTCAGCACACATGGTTAATATTTAAGTTCATCTCAATGCTACATATTATTCGATCTCGAAATGAAAATTTACAAGCATCATAACCCCTATCATTAATCAACCCTCTCAGGTTTTCTTGATTCATTATTTTCTCTCAGCTTTTAATTTTTGCCTAGGATTCCTTTTTTGGTTTTCACCCTATCAAGGTGCCTAGTTTTAGCAAAGCCACCATTTTTCAATTTTTGAACCATGGGGCATTTATTCTCTTCTTTTTCTCTTTTAGCCTTTAGCCATGAAACCTTTTCAATCTATCGACATTCATGGGTTCTCGAAACTCATTACCATCACTATCTGACAAAATAACAATGCCTTTGTATAACAACTTTTTAAGCACAAAAGGTATTTCCCATGTAGGCCTAAATTTGCCCCAAATATTTGGAATCCTTAGCCTCATATGTTTGAACACTAGGTCTCCTTTCTTCAAAGGGTCCTTCCTAACCTTCTTCCCAAATGAATGAGCCAACCTCTTCTGATAAACTTGATTGTGATAATATGCCTTCATTCTATCCCCATCAAGCAAATTAAGCTATGATAGTTTTTGCCTAGCCTATTTTGTTTTTGGTATCTCATCCTTCAGAACTACTCTCAAGGATTGATGTTTAATTTCAGCTGGTAATACTACTTCTATTCTATAGACTAGAGAGAATGAAGTGGCTCTTGTTTAAGTTTTGACTGTGGTCCTATAACCCCATAGTGCAAAGGGTAGCTTATTGGCCCAATCCTTATAAGTCCACACCATCTTGGCCAGAATCCTTTTTACATTCTTATTGGTTGCTTCAACTGCTCTATTTGTTTGCAGCCTATAAAGAGAAGACTTATAATGTTAAACCCCATATCTAATAAGCATTTTTCTAGTTTCACCTGAAAACTATAACACATTATCTAAGACCATATGATAAGGCAAACCTTATTTGCACATTAAATTTTTCTCAATGAACTTGGCCATATCCCAATCATATACCTTTTTGAAAGATTCAACTTCTACCCACTTAGTGAAATAATCAATGGCTATTATGATGAATCCGTGCCTGCTTGAGGCAGGCGAATGGATCATCCACATAATGTCTATTCCCTATGCAGCAAATGGGCATGGCAATGTAAGGTTACATAATTAAAAAAAGGGAAAATTTCTCAGATTTGCATATTGTTGGCATTACTAGCACTCCTTGACATACTTAGAATAATCAGCGTCCATCATGAGCCAAAAGAAGCCTTACCTCATAATCTTCTTTGCCAAGGCTAACCTATTTATATAAGCCCTACATATTCCTGTATGTACTTCCTCAATTACCTTTTTGGCTTCTCTTTTGTCCAAACATCTCAATTGAATTCCATTAGGCTATCTTTTATATAACACCCCTCCTATAGTGACAAACTGAGTTGACAGCTTACAAATCACTCTCTGATCCTTTTTAGTTGCTTCCTCGGGGAACACCAACTTTTTTAGGTAATTATGAATATCATAATACCAAGGCTTTTTATCGTCTACTTCAATATCTATGATTTGTTCCTACTCAAAACATGGCTTATTAGAACTCGAGACTAACACAAGCTTCATAATTACTCCCTTTAGATTGTCCCTCATAGACACCAAGGTAGCTAAAGAATCTGCCAACTAATTTTCTTCCCTAGGCATATATCTAAAAGTATAAACCTCGAATTGATTGCTAAAAAACTTCAGGTGTCTGAGATAAGGCAACAAGCATTCTTCTTTTATTGACCATTCACTCCTTACTTGGTAAACAACTAGAGATGAATCCTCAAACACTTTTGCAGATTTTCCCCTATGGCCAATAGAGCTTCTAACTCAAAAATGCGAGCTTCATACTCTACTTTATTGTTCATGACCCTATATCTTGATTTCTTAACTAATGGTATCCTTTCTCCCTTCAAAGTAACTAAGATCACTCTTGCTCCTGCTTCTTTATTATTTATAACTTTATCAAAGTACATCTGCCAACCATGCATTGTTATAGCTATTATGTTCTCATCAGGGAATTTATAAGTCATCTCTTCACCTTTTAGAGGCTGATCATCTAGGAATTCTGCCACTGCTCTTCCCTTAATGGTTTCTTTAGTGATGTATTCTATGTTGAATTCTTATAGGAGGATCAACCATTTTCTTATCTTTTCTAATAGTGAAAGGGCTTCTTGTAGGTACCTAAGGGGATTTTGCTTAGCTATAACTTGTATCCTATAATAATAGAAGTAGTGTCTCAACTTCTTGGATGCCTATATGATGACCAGAAAAATATTTTCTACTTTTATATATTTCACCTCATAAGATAATAATTTCTTACTGAGGTAGTATACTACACACTTGATCCCAAAATCATCCTCCCGTGCCATCATAGCCCCCACTAAACTATGTTTTATTGCTAGGTACAAAATCAAAGTCTTAGCTATTTAAGGTGGTCTCAACATTGACAGATGTAACAGGTACTCCCTGATGGTATCAAATGTTTTTTGAAAATCTTTATTCTAAACTATAGGCCGATCTTTCCTAAGTACCATGAAGATCGGTTCACAAATCAAGGTTTATTTGGTGATAAACCTACTTATGTACTAGATTTTGCCTAGAAATCCACTAACTTCCTTTCCCTTTTGGGGTACTAGCATTTCCTTGATATGTTTTACCTTGTCAGGATCTACCTTTATACCTTTTTGACTCACAACATGACCTAAAAACTTGCCTGAAGTAACCACAAATATGCACTTCTTTGGGTTAAAGTCGAGATTATACTTGCTAATCTTTTGAAAAAACTTTTCTAATGCCTCAAAGTAGCCTTCCCTAGTAACATGAAAGGTTTTATGCCACCTTCTAATATAAGGCCTTAAAGTCTTAATTCTTTGACCAAAATAAATTAAATATATTTCATAAGTGTTATAGAATTTACATATTTAATTTGGATGGATTTGGAATTCATTCGAGTGATTAAATCCAAGTATATGCACAAAGGGCCTAGTTTGTGGGTTTTGTGCATAGTCTTTTGTGAAGTGACTTAAATTGGATTTAATTGAGTACAAATAAATTATTAATAATTCCAAAAGTTCAATCAATATTTCTCCAACAATTTTAAAGAGCCCAATCCTATTATGAATTTGGATTTTTTACCTAACTATAAATATCCAAGTGTGGGATATTAGGGTTAAGTGAACAATTAAGAGAAAAAGATTTTCTCTCATTCTCAAAACCTAGCCGCCACTTCCCCCTTATTAGCATGAAGGGATTTTGGCCAGCCTTGTATTCCTCCATTGTTGGTTCATTCAATCCTTCTTTAGTGTGAATTACTAATTGGAGGTGTTCAATTTTGGACATTTTGGTTTGCGACAACCCGATGAGAATGAAAATCAACTGTTCAACAAAAATCAAAGGTGATTTTTTCTTATTCTCATTAATATGTATATTGTAAATTCATAGCAAGATTAGATCTATTGGTTAAAAAAATTTTAAATTTTGCTTATGTATGAGATGCATGTAACCGATAATTCCCAACATGGTATCAGAGCCTCGGTTTTGCCATGAATCTACAATTCTATATTTTTGCGAAATAATTTTTATTTTTGAGTTATTTATTTCATGAACTTTAAAATATAAGATTTGATTGTTCATGAATGAGAATTATTTATTTCTGGATGTATTGATCAAATATATAAAATGAAAAATAAAAAAATGATTCTTTTGAGAAAAGAATCATGGCTTTTGCGTGAATGGCTTTGATTTTTCAATAAATTTTAGGGTCTGTTCTAAATTAAATTTTTATTGATCCAATCTAAAATTATTTTGATGATAATTTATGTGTTTAATATGTGATATTAAGCCATAAGATAAAACAAAATTAAAATCGAACAAGTTTAATAAAATGGTGTTCTTGGTGTGTTCTAGTTTAGAACGATTTTTAATCTTCTAAATATGATATATCTTATATATTAATGTGTTTTTAATTAATTTTATTAATTAAAATGGGCCTTAAATTAATTGGATTAATTTTAATTCATTAAAACCAATTAATATGCTTAATTATATTTATGGACTTGATTTAAATTAGTGAATGACTTGGTGGGTCCAAGGAAATAATTTAAATTAAATATTATAAACTAAAATTAAGTTTATTAATGGGTTTTAAGGGTTGGAGTGGGCTTGGCTCATTCCAAAAGGCCTAAAATTGACCCATAGACACAAAACTAGTTTGTGTGTGAACACACTTTAGTGTTTATCATGTGGTTTTTGGCCGATCCTTTATTTTAAACCCAAAATTGATTATTTAATTATTTAATACGATTAATTAATTAAATAATCAATTAATTAATAATCAATTGGATTGATAATTGAGACAAGAACACATGCATGCAAAAAGGTTTCCTAAAATGAAAGTTTCCAAAATGGAAAAAGTTTCCTAATTTGATCACATTATCAAAATAACTCAAAAGTAAGTTTCAAGAGTTGAAACAAAGTTAGTAATCCATTATATGTTATACTTTATGCATTCAAAATGCATATAAGGGTGTATGAATGGCATGATAGATAGTTATGGATAAGGCCTAATGTGATTGAGCATTATGCATGTTTCGACCCAATGAGTACTTTCATGTCTCGACCACTTGTTTTTGGTTTGTATTTCTTTTCAAATTGTAATATGTAATTAGATTACTTAGATTAGAATTAGAGATAGAAATAGAGACCACTATCAAGGAGCAAGATAGGCCGGATGGAGATCTAACAAGTTTGAAGACAATGTAATTTGTTTTACTTGTTTGAATCATGCATAGTACCTAGGTTTGACCTTTTGATATCCCTTTTGGCTCGGGAAAATTGATGTAGTAATGTCCATAACTATACCATATTTGTATGCTTAAATTTATAAGATAGATATAGGAAGCGTACCAATGTTTGCCATTCGTGTATGATTAGACTTAATTAACTAAAATCCCTCAAACTACTACTAAGGTATATAAGCCTTCCATTATATATGGTGTGGGTTGTTGACCACAGTCAAACTCACATTATATCAAATATGTTCGAATCTAATTAAATGGGTTATCTTAGCTAGCCCATTAGCTTGTTGACCGCAGTCAAGGCTAATGGTTCTATAGGCAAGATTGGGGAATGCATATATGATATACATGTATCAAGAGTTGATAACCTAATGATCCAATAGTTGTGTAGAGACACAATTTGTATAAAGATACATACCTTTCAAGGGTATGGAGTTTGATTTGTTGACCACAGTCAAGGTCAAATTTCATATCAAGGATTGGATATTAGCCCACTAAGAATAGCATCGGGTTTTCTTGGATTAAATAGTGAGGGCTATTGATTCGCAATAAAATAGTGGGAGTAAATGGATTAATTAAAGGCCTAATTAATGTATACATATATATGAACATACTCTCATATGTTTTCCTTTTCACATCTAGGTCATCATCATGAGCACATCAAACATTAATATATGAAAAATCTTGGATAACAAGCTAGTTGGCAACACCTATTCTGACTGGATCAGGAAAGTGAGAATTGTTCTCAAAGCTAAAAAGATCCATTATGTCTTGGATAAAGATCCACCACCACTTCCATTAGATGATGCCACTGAAGAGATCAAGGCACTTATCAAAAGTACATGGAGGATAGTGAAGCAGTAGCATGTCTGATGCTGGGTGCTATATCCTCAGAGCTTTAGAAGCAATATGAGATGATGGATGCTAGAACCATCATTTTGCATCTAGAGGAGCTTTATTCTTCTCACGCTAGAACTGAACAATATGAGATTGCTCGAGCTCTATTTAGTTGCAAAATGGTGGAAGGCACTTCGGCTGCTACTCATGCATTGAAGATGTATGGGTATATTGAGCATTTGAGTAGACTTAGTTATGTAATGGATAATGATCTATACATAGATTTAATCTTGTACTCATTGGCACCAAGTTTTGCACCTTTCGTGCTTAACTTCAACATGAATAAGATCCAAGTGACCATTCCTGAGTTAATCAACATGCTCAAAATAACTAATGGATCCTTCAAGAAGGATCCAAAAAGTGTCATGGTTGTCACTTTTGCTAAAGGCAAGAAGGGGAAAAAGAAGAAGGTACAGCCAAAGAATGGTGGGATCTCCAATAAGAAGGTCTCCAAGAAAGAGAATCCCAAAGGAACTTGCTTCCATTGTGGAAAGTATGGTCATTGGAAGCATAACTGCAAGGCCTATCTAGATTATCTCAAGGAGAAGAAGCAAGTTGATGCTTCTACTTCAGGTATTCATATGAATGAAATTAATACATATTCTATTGCTTCAAAACAATCTTAGGTGTTAAATATCGGATGTGGATCTCATTTGTGTAATGATCTACAAGGGCTTAAAAGCATTAGAAGAGTTGGAAAGGCAGAAATATGTCTACAATCAGCTACTGGACAAAACATATCCACAACAGTTGTGGGGACTTACCACTTACCTCTTCCAAGTGGATTAATACTAAAATTAAATAATTATTATTATGTTCCAGCTTTATCCAAAAGTATTATTTCTTTCAGTTGTTTATTGAACGATTATGACATTTCTTTAAAGGACAAATGTTGTTACATTTTTAAGAACAATATGTTTTATGCAAAAGATATCATTGAGAATGGTATATTTGTTCTTGATTTAATTAAAGAAGTGCATTATGTGGATACCAAGAGAATGAAATAAGATAATATAAATACCTCATATTTATGGCATTATCATTTAGGCCATATAAATGAGAAACGTATGACCAAATTATACAAGTCAGGTGATTTAGGGTCATTTGATTATGAATCATTTGATATATGTGAATCTTGTTTATTGGGAAAAATGACAAAAGCTCCCTTTATTGGTAAAGGATAATGAGCTAAAATGGTTTTGGACTTAATACATTCAGATGTATATGGTCCAATGACTACACACACCAGAGGAGGTTACTCATACTTTATTACTTTCATAGATGATTATTCCACGTTTGGATATATCTATCTAATGAAATATAAATCAAAAGCATTTGAAAAGTTCAAAGAATTTAGGAATGAAGTAGAGAAGCAACTTGGTAAGACTATTAAAACACTCAAATCAGATCCAGGTAGAGAACACTTAAGCCAAGATTTTTAAGATTATCTTAGAGATAATGGGATTTTATCTCAATGGACTCCACCATATACACCACAACACAATGGTGTATCTGAAAGGAGAAGTCAAACACTATTAGATATGGTTCGATCCATGATGAGCTGAGCAGACTTACCTAAGTCCTTTTGGGGATATACATTAGAAACTACTATTTATGTGTTAAACAGAGTTCCTAGTAAATTTGTTCATGTTGCTCCATATGAGATATGGAATAATAAGAAACCCACACTTTCTCATATGAAAGTATGGGGTTGTCCTGCTTATGTGAAGAGGACAATGTCAGACAAACTAGATGTTAAATTTGACAAATGTTTATTTGTGGGATATCCAAAAGAAAAGTTTGGATATTATTTCTATAATCCCTTATAACAAAAGGTGTTTGTTTCAAGGCATGTTGTCTTATTGGAAAGAGAATTTCGCCTACGAGAGGACAATGAGAGTAAAATTGAACTTGGTGAAGTTCAAGACCCACAAATAGAAGTAGATCAACCGATTGAACCTGAGACTAAATTTCATAATGATAGGATTACAGTTGAACCTGATTATACACAAAATCCTAGAAGATCTAATAGAATGCGTTCTATCCCTATGAGATATGGATTTTTCATTGATTTAGATAGAGGCATAATTGCAGTAGAGATAATGAACCTACAAGCTATCAAGAAGTTTTGAACAATTTAGAATGTGATTTATAGCTTAAGGCTATACAGTCTGAAATGGATTCCATGTATAAGAATAAAGTATGGACTTTAACTCAACCACTTGAAGGGATAAAACCCATAGGGTGCAAATGGGTCTTCAAAAAGAAGACTGACATGGAAGGTAATATAGTTACCTATAAAGCTCGCTTAGTAGCAAAAGGCTATCGTCAAAAAGAAGGTATTAACTATGATGAAACCTTTTCTCCTGTAGCGATGCTTAAGTCTATAAGAATACTTTTAGCCGTTGTAGCTCATTATGATTATGAGATTTGGCAAATGGATGTGAAGACAACTTTCCTAAACGGAAATCTGACTGAGGATGTGTATATGACACAACCAGAAGGGTTCATATCAGGAAATGGCAAAAAGGTATGTAAGCTTCAAAGATCCATTTATTATGGATAGAAGCAAGCCTCTAGGAGCTGGAACATACGATTCAATAAGACAATCAAAGAGTTTGGTTTCTCACAGAATGAAGATGAACCTTGTGTGTATAAGGGTCAATGGGAGTGCAATTGTCTTCCTAGTTCTATATGTGGATGACATATTGATCATGGAAAATGACATTTCTCTTCTCTAATATGTTAAAATATGGTCATCCAAGCAATTCTCCATGAAAGATCTTGGAGAAGCATCTTATATTCTGGGAATAAAGATCTATAGAGATAGATCCAATAGGTTGCTAGGTCTTTCTCAAAGTATATATATAGATAAAGTATTGAAGAGGTTCAATATGGATCTCTCTAAGAAAGGGTTTATACCCATGGTGCATAGGAAACACCTTTCTAATTCTGTGTCCACAGACACTAGAGGATAGAGAGAGCATGAATAGAATACCATATGCATCTGCAATTGGTTTTATCATGTATGCTATGTTAAGTACACGTCCAGATGTAGCATTTACTTTGAGTGTCATAAGTAGATTCCAATCAAATTTTGGAGACAAATACTAGGCAGCTATCAAGAATATTCTTAAGTACTTGAGAAAGACTAAGGATATATTCTTGTTATATAGGGAGGGTAGTTTGGAAGTAAATGGGTATACAGATGCCAGCTTCCAATTTGACAAAGATGATTGTAAATCACAGTCTGGTTTTGTGTTCATGATGGGAGGAGGGGAAATTACTTGGAAGAGTTCAAAAAAAGAAACAACTGTTAATTCCACGATAGAAGTTAAGTACATTGCTACTTCAGAAGCAGCAAAAAAAGCAGTCTAGATCAAAAAGTTCATATCTGAACTAGGAGTGGTGCCTAGCATTGTTGATCTGATTCCTTTATATTGTGACAACAGTGGAGCCATTGCGCGAGTTAAAGAACCACGGTCTTGTCAGTGATCCAAGCATGTTCTTAGATGCTACCATCTCATTAGGGAAATAGTAGCTAGAAATGATATGAAAATAAAAAGGGTCCCCATAAATGATAATGTGGTAGATCGCCTCACTAAACTACTTTCCTAGATTAAGCACGATCACCATATAAACAGCATGGGTCTAAGACATATGATTGATTGGCTCTAGTGCAAGTGGGAGATTGTTAGAGAGTATGATCTAGAGCCCATGTAATAGGGATGTATTTCATATATATGAACTCATATTCTTAATAAAAGGCAGCATTCATTTATTAATGCTATGTTTAAATACATGAGTTTGTAAATCTTAATTTAATAAATGAAGTCCTATATATTATAAACATAGTGCAAAGGCAATCATGAAAGTGTTCATGATATGAGATGCCTATTACATGAAAATGTTTTAATATCTAAATACCCCTAGTCATAGAATTAATAAGATAGGACATTGTTAATTAGGACAGACTATCACATGTTATGCTTCTTGAATGGTTTAAGCAGTGGTTCTCATAACTGTGATTATGAAAGATAATTAAAGCTAACATGTGGATGCTTGTTAGAAGAACAAGTTCATTGGAGACTTACAAAGAGAATCCTCACATGGATATTAAATCTATGTCAGTGAGGAATCTCTTCATAGCGATTGTGCAAGTATCCTTAGACTTGAGATCACCAAAGTTATCTTAAGTAGCAAGTGGTATACTTTGACTCCATAAATGATTACTTCCAATTAGGGGTGAATATAGTTAGGAGGTTGGATATATCATGACCTACTTGAAGATAGTTGAGTGATTAACAAAGGATTCATCATCCCAGATTTATTAAAGGAAGTTATCTTGCATGATTCTATAATTGCCTTGTTCAAAGAATCTCTAGCCAAAGTAATATACCAAGATGGATAGGGATTCATGAAGGGCATTTTGGGAACAATGGTTAAATTAATAGAACATACATAATTAGATTTATATGATTTAACAGAAATCCATACTCATAATCTAATTGAGATAAGAGTGGTGAAAGGACTAATTGCATGGTAACTATTTCTATGGAAGGGTATAGTCAAATCACTTGACTTTCCTAATATTTGGATAGTCATGATGCCTAGCTAGAGGCCAATCATGACTTGTATAATAGTGTATCATAAATATCAATAGGGATTGATAAAATGATTTAAAGAAGTTTAAATCATGTGAGTTCTTAATAGAACTCACAATTACATATTATATTGCCAATATGGACAAGAACCCAATAGGTCACACACATATAGAGAAAATAATAAAATGGTAAAATGACAAGGATAATAATATTTGATATTATTATGGGAATAGAGAAGTGAATAAGATAATAATTAATTAAAGAATTTAATTAATTATGATCAAGTAAAATTATTCACAAAACTTTTTAGAAATGTTCTGTAAAATGGACCTTATTGAAATAATATATTTCATAATTAATTATTATTAGACTATAAGTGTTATAGGACTGATATAATAATTAATAGATCAATTGGAGAAATTAAAAGGGGCCCAAAGAATTGAGGTAGGTGCAGAAACCCTCCAAAGGAATGGTTTCACGTCACCTTCTGATAAAAGGCCTTAGAGGCCTAATTCTTGGACCAAAATAAATTAAATATATTTCATAAGTTTTATGAAGCCTTCATATTTAATTTGGATTGATTTGGAATTCATTTGAGTGATTAAATCCAAGTATATGCACAAAGAGGCTAGTTTGTGGGTTTTGTGCATTGTCTTTTGTGAAAGGACTTAAATTGGATTTAATTGAGCCCAAATAAATTATTAATAATTTTAGAAGCCTAATTAATATTTCTGCAACAAATTTAAAGAGCACAATCCTATTATGAAGTTGGATTTTTAACCTAACTATAAATATCCAAGTGATGGGATTTTAGGGTTAAGTGAACAATTAAGAGAAAAAGATTTTCTCTCATTCTCAAAACCTAGCCGCCACTTCCTCCTTGTTAGAATAAAGGAATTTCGGCCAGCCTTGTATTCCTCCATTGTTGGTTAATTCAATCCTTCTCTAGTGTGGATTACTAATTAGAGGTGTTCAATTTTGGACACTGTGGTTTGGGACAACCTGGTGAGAAGGAAAATCAACTGTTCAACAAAAATCAAAGGTGATTTTTCTTATTCTCGTTAATATGTATATTGTAAATTCATGAGATACATGCAACCGATAATTCCCAATATGCGAATTATGTGTTTTCCTTACATACATGTGAGAAATGAGGAGAAACATGGAATATTATATGAGATCAAGAACAAGAGAACCAAAATTAATTTTTGATGGCTTTAATAAGAACAATTATGGAAATAGTTGAATAACTTGCCGTATTTTTCATATAACTTGGGCTAAAAATTTTTGAATGAATTCATTCCAATTGGAAATTTTACATAAGACTTGTACCTACAATTTTTTTGAAGAAACCTAAGGTTGGTTTTGCATCTATGTAGCCTTAATCTTTAATTGAATTTAAAAGTGAACTATTGTCAATTTTAGTAGATAGATTGTAGTATTTTGAGTATAATTGATTGTATAGATGTCAAATTGATATAAGGCCACTTTTTGGTTAAACTAGACTTATATTTTTACAATTTATATGAAGAAAGCATGAATCGATTCTATTTCTAAGCATTTGATACCTAAGTGTATCTATAGCTCCTGTTATCCACTATTAAAACTAAGGCAGGCTAAATTCTATTCATAGTATTGATCACAATTCTTGAATCAAAGCATGACTTGCTTAAATATTATTATTAGACCATATGATTGGTTTGACTATAAAAATTATGCCTCAAATGTACATGTTCTGATGAGTAATTGTCAACTTTATGAATTATGTATATTGGGATATTTGTTGTCCTCATTGTTTAAATGCTTATATACTTTAGATATTGTTAAAACTATAAACTTGTTATCAATGATATGTTATGTTGCATGTGATACATATTGATTGTGTATGCTGATGACCATTGTGAGTGGTCATCCATACTGAGATATTTCCCTACTAAGGTTTATAGCTTAGCATGGGTTATTTTATCCGTGTAGGTTCAGTAGACAAGACTTTTGTTCAGGGACATTCTCAACATTAGGAAGGGCTGACTCAAGACTGATAGGAGTTGATGTAGGGAGATTTTGTACTAATACTTTGAAATATTTTGTATTATGGCTAATCGGCATATGAGGATGTATTTAATATGTGTATAATAAAATGTAACCAACTCATAATATGATTAAACAAGAACATGTGCGCACGTAGTACCTAAAGTAACATATACATAACATGGTATGCATGATGCTAAACATGAGATTAAGTATGCGAATAGTCAAAGTAGCACCCATATGTTTATATAATATAGCATTGTAAGAGTAATGGTAACATGATGACTATATGATTGATGACATACAGGCATCATAGTAATGAATGGCATGATTAATATGATTAAATGGATGTGATTAATGGGGTAATAGTATGAGGATGTTACACCTATCATCTGAGGCTCATTCTCCCCACTGATAAGTATGAATTATACTATATTATTAGTGTGTTTTTAATGTGTTTATTATGTTAATTTAGGGATAATTTTGTTAATTTAGTGCTAAATTTCTTAAGTAGATTTTATGAGCTTAATTTACTATTTTGGTGCTTTTAGGTGTGTAATTAAAGAAAAAGAGAAATTACAAGGGCAAAAGTGTAATTTCATCACTTGAAGGATTATAAGAAGCCAACTTTCATCGTATTAGTCTAGAACCTAGCCACTCAGTGGAGTGGATTTCTCACTCTACCAAATCACCTAATGAGAAAAAGGAGAAGAAGACCACTTAGTGGAGTGAGTATTTCATTTTACAAAGTAGGAAAGGACAAAATGCCACTCTGTAGAGTGAGTTTTTCACTCTACCAAGATAGAGAATTGGAATTACGATCAAATTCTTCTATTTTGCTGAAATAGGGCTTATTATGCAGGAAAAAAATTTTATACTTTGTAACTTTGGGCCGAGAGCATTGACTCGGTAGAGTGAATTTTCATTGTAGCAAGTGGTTCACCACTCGGGAGAATGGATTTTTACTCCACCGAGTCCCTTAAAATTTGGCCACACCTTTAATTTTTTTGTCACTTTTTAATCTAGAGGCTTCCCACTCAGTAAAGTGGATTTTCACTCCACCGAGTGGCCCTGCTCACTCCACTGAGTCACTTTGCACTCCACCGAGCCACTCCACCTCCACTATAGTACCTTGGTTCATAACATCCACACTTCTTTTCCTCAACTAAGCCTCACTCAAATTTTAGCCAATTTGCTCATCCTCAGCCAATCACTTAAATTAGGTGGTATTATGTATCTGTTAAATGAACATTCAATGTGATTAAACAATTACTAATATGATTTGCAGATTTGATTTTTTTAAGAAATCCAAAATAAGGTGTTGGGTAGAAAATTATTAATGAGTTTCGCATTGCTTCAAAGCTTTTAGGGACACTACTCCTCGACCCTGCCTAAGGGCTCTGCCCCTCAGGAACCCTATAAGGGACATCGCCCCTTAACCCCGCCTACTGACCAGCTAGCAAACTACCATGTTATCTAATCATAACACCTTATATATCATTTAAGTTTTTACTCGAAGATCTTTATACATCATTTTTTAGGCAATTAGTTGAGCATGATATTAGTACACTTACTTGAGGTTCACTCATTGTTTGGAGTTGGGTTTTAGTTTCAAATTTTGTCTTGCCTATGGTGGAAATTGACTTAGTTTTTGTATGCTCACTCAATTCTCACACTTCCCTCACCCAAGACACTCATATCAAGCTATAGTCTTTCTTCAATTTCCATCCTTGCTCTCATCAAGTAAGTGCATTTGGCATTACTCAATTCTTCAACATTATTACCTAGATTAATTGGAAGGAATTGGTGTGGTTTTATTTTTCTTAAATATAAATGTACTTAGTGCTTAATTTGAGTTCAAGTAATGTTTCACCTTCATTCCATTTGCACTTAAGCTTACCTATTGTATGAGAATGACTATTGATTTCACTTGCTTATTAAATATTGGTTGAGATTACTTTCAAATTTGCTTCATTATTTTGTGCACAAAACACTACAAGAAAAATCCAGTTTCCTAACAAAAATTCCCAACCGAAATGAATGAATTTCCGTAGGAAAACCAAAATACCGACGAAATTTAGCGACGAAAAATGGCAAAGCAGTATCGTTGGTTGGTACATTTGCTGACGGAAATATTTTTGTCGATAAATTTACTGATGGAAAACACCTTTCATCGGTAAGTCCATCAAAAAATGCAGACCGAGAAATTGTCGTAATTTGAAAAAATTACCAATGAAATTAAAATTCCATAGATATATTTACCGATGAAAAAAGTACTCTATAGGCAATTTTGCTGATGAATTTAAAAATCCGTAGTTACATTTACCGATGGAAATAACCACACCGTAGGAAATTGTGCCTATGGTATAATATATTATGTAGTCAAAATTAGTGATGGAATTATTTATGTTGTTAAATGTCATCTATATTTTTAGCGACGATTTGCTAAATTTCCGTTGGGAAATATTAAATATCAATTTCTTTTCTTTTTTTCCTATATAGTGTAATCATCATTAATAATATGATATAAAATATATAATTTACAATAATACATTAATAAATGCCTAATTCATATTATAATATAAAATTTATAATATTCAATAACACATCAAATAATTTTCTTAAGTTCCTAAATCATAAATATTATCCTAAAAAATATCAACAAATCCACCAAGTTCACAAGTCCTAAAAAACATCAAGTCCCACCAAGTTCCAAATTTGCAGTCATTGTCACAAGTCCCCAAAAACATCTATAAATCCACCAAGTTCCAAATTGTAGTCACTGTTAACAAAGAATTTAAAGCCCTACATTGTTGGCATGAGTAGATCTTCTGGATGCTGCGATGTGTCCCCTCTGCCTCTTACTTCTTTTCTCTGATTACGGAGCTTGGCTACATATTCCATAGTCTCATGCAATTGACTTACCAACAGACTAACTATATTTTGAAGTGCAAAAATCTGCTCATTAGATGCAGCTTGTCTACTAGAGGCAGCTGTACTGGATGTGGAGGCATGCATTTATTGTGTATTTGTAAAAGATCCAAGGCCAAAAATCCTACCTCGATGGTCGCTACCACCAACTACTTGTAGATACGTATGATTTTCATCAACATTGGGGTTATCCTGTGACTGTCATTGTACCTCCTCTTGTAATTGATCCTATCATTATAATTATTTATACTAGTTAGTGATAATTTTAAACTAATATTATGTATAAAATCAATATTGAAATAAATACTTTACATACATTTAATTTCCTGCATCTTTCATTGATGAATGTTACACCATCATGCTTTATGGTGTGAGTATGCACAATGACATGTCGTGATGAAGGCTTTTGGCAGGTAGACTTTTCCTGCATAGAAAATAGATAAATTATTTATGATTTGCAAAAATTTTAGCAAAATTTCTTATATTTTTATGATATTAACCCCCTGTTAAACAAAAAATAAATCTCAATAAGGCAGCCATTAATTATTATATTATCCCCCTGTTAAACAAAAAATAAATCTCAACAAGGTAGCCATTAATAAGGCACCAAGATTCTCATTTCCTAGAAAAATATAAAAATTAAACTCAATATGCTCTTGCTATCCTAAATTAAAATCAAAAGAAGCAGTGAATTAAGGGTTAAAGTAATAGTGGACATTTTGTTTATGCTTTGTATTAAGAGATTTATCAACAAGCTGCTTGCAATACTTGATGGACATAACTAAATACACAAATAGAAACACTTAACTTTTTCCAAGACTACATTGTCTTTTGTATAGCAATATAATTTGATCTATATTACAAACTGCATAAAAACTGAATATAGTTCACAAATTCTATTAAGCTAGCTTTTTAATGCATGATCCTATTGTCAAAAACAACATGAAAAGGCCGTATATTTTATTTTTAATCTAAAAGATTAGAGAAATAGCTTTAAAAAAGCTAAGAAAGAAAAAAAATTCAATTAAAAACTAACCACCACAAATAAAAGTGCTAAACAAGATAGTAAAAGCCACGTAATTTTTATATTAACAGTAAATATCAAAAGAACTAAATTTCATAAAAAGTCAATGAAAAACTAACCACCACAAATAAAGTGATAAACAAGACAGAGCAAGGTAGGTATAACCATAAAGCTTGATTTCATAAATTTCAAAAAAGTAAAAATAAATAAATAAATAAATTCAAGCCAACTTATACCTCAAGCATGCATAATGCATAAACCATAATTCCACTAACAAAAGATAAGGAACCTACTTAAATTTTAAGTTGAGACAATAAAGTTTAATAATTTTCTTATGTCCATTAAATAGTCCAATAAGATATTAAAAGCTCACAATTTGGTAAGATCGAGCATGTAAAATGCTAAAATAATAGGCACTGACTATAAATGAAGTAACAATTCTAACATCAAATGTCATAACTAGATAATAGAGTGGTTCTCACTATGTCTTCAGCATCTTTGCATCACTAAGAATAAGCATATTCTATATTCATAACAAGTTGAAAATTATCACAAAAATAAAACTTGTATCATAAACAGAACTAAACAAAATCAAAACATGTGAAAAAATGATAACATACACAAACACTTAGCACTTTTATTTCTTTTTAATACTAATTTCAAAGGAATTGTGTTGTGTCGAGTGAATAATGGTGGCACAGTAACACTTAAAGAATGTGTAAATTATGGAGAAGAAGAGTACACAAGTGGAGGCCAAAAAGAAAAATGAATAAAAAAGAAACAGAGTCACCTAATAATCCTTAGAACCATACAGGAAACAAAGTTGAAGTAGAATTTAAAATAAAAAAAATCACAAATTACTCATATGACAGACAATATGCAGAATTTGTACATTGGTTTAACATGTTTTAAGTTATTCTATAAAAAAAATATATTTCATAATTTGTGCGAAATGTTTCAAGTCCATTCTCTATTTCATTTAGAATTTTGATTTAAAACTAAAACCAAGTCCAAAACCTCGTAGTCCATGGACACTGTGCTGAGTTGGTTTTGTTTTCTATAAAGAGAAGATATATTTCACTACAGTCATGAAATTAAGTCAAAGAAAAACTTATGCATTCAAGGTCACCCATATTTTCTATTTGTTTTCTTCCATTTAGTGTTGTTCCACCATTAAAAGGATGCATTGATCTTCATTTTATCATTATCAAAACTCGCAGGGCATAAATAGATATTAGACACTGTCTTTTGGAATTTCAAAGCTAAATCCTCTGATATAAACCCAGTTCCATCTGAAATATAGATTCTTCTATGAAATTTTTCCCAAAGAAGTGTTTAAAATTAAAAGCAAATGTGCAGGGTAATAATTTCCAGCAACATATTGATGAACTTGGAGGTGCCAATCTTATCTAATTCAGTTGCCTACATAATTATTATTCTGTAATCTAATAAAATGGAGCCATTTGTTTTAAAATATCATCTAATTCAGTTGCCTATAGAATTATTATTCTTCTCTGTACTACCAAACTTTGCTAATGTATGATGGCCATACTGCAACTAGATGCTTATATTTTAAACCAAAATAATGCAAAAAGCAACACATAAGACCATGTAGTCCTCACTATAAATTTATAATAACATATATTGAACATAAGATTTCAGAAAAGTGGAGAAAAAAATAGATAAAATAAAATGACAGAATCAAAATGGCCATTTTGAGCATAGTATGCCAAAATCAAGTTTCCAATATAAGCTCCAATATCAAAACCCATTGGATGCAGCTAATACTATAGCTGCTGCTATAATAGATGGCCGATGATAAAAAAAAATTCATCTTTAAAAAATAAAGGAAAAAGAAGTCAAAAAAGAAACAAAAATCTACTCATCATCATAATAGAGATAATCAAATTATAGTGTGAAGACTTTAATATACAAAGAGAAAGAAAAAAAACTTGTTGAAATTTATTCATTACTTCATACCATGTATATGTGATGGGTAATATATGGGATCTATAAGTCATGTATTAATACACATAACTGAGATTTATATAAATAGGACAGTAACATTAATAATAGATATATACAAATTACAGATGTCAAATAATAAAACACTAAGCACACCTTCAATTGATAAAACTAATTTTTTTCTTTTTTTCTTATATATATATATATATATATAAGAAAAAGGACCAGCCAACCAATCTCTACCATACATATATACATTGCTTTAACTTTTGTATTGAAATAATTAATATCCATTTATTTACTAAATAGTAAAGTTATCAGAATTATCCTTTAGAGAACAACAAGTGTAAACATTGAGAATGAGGAATTATCAAAGTAAACCCAAAATGATAACCATAATTCATGTTGAAAGCTATATCTAGATTAGCATATTTAATATGAAAAAACAAAATACATGAGTATTATAAATTAGTAAATCTGCTTCATAATAACCGAGAAGCTTAGAACACAAAATACTTGCCTGCACGCTGTGACCTTGGTGGAAATAAACAACACAACTTGCAATAGTAGGTAGAGAAACAAAAAGACCTGCAAATACATGCAATAGTTCAGAGTTTAAAACCCTCTTCTCCCCTGTAAAATTCATTTCACGGCTATTAGGAGCAAAACAAAAATAGCAGTTGAGGCTAACTAACAAAACACAAAAAGAAGAATCCAGTAATTAAAAGAGCTCAACCAATTATAGAGAATAAATATGGCAGCTATGCTCTTCAAGATCTCAAAAACAAAGAAAAGTATATTTTCAAAAGAAGTAGAAGAAGGAGGTCTGCAAGCAATGATACCAATGTTCCTACATTCATGGATTAAAACTAGCAGAAGAGAGCCTCATTGTAAGACAAATTTATACTTGGATGTTCTTGCAATTGTTCAACCGATATGGAGTTAATACCATATGCTGACTAGTTTCATCTCTTCCAACAAATGATAAACCCTTAATTTCAAATTTCAAAATCATGTCAGGGTTGACCTGAAGCACAAATAATCCTTTTTAAGACACATCATTATGAACAATTTAGATACACTACACTTCCTACAATCTTCTTATAGATACACAAATGATGCCTCGTATCTATACCGATGTTTCTCATCAATAAAGCTAGCATTGCCATACCTAAAAGCAGTTTAGAAGATACATGAAGGATTCTGATTAAGAAAAAAATATAAACTTAATATGAAACATCAAACAAATGACAAAAAAATTCAGAAAAATGAGATCAAACAAATCCACTTTGTGAACAATTTATTATTCCAAGCAAAGTAAATTAATATACAAAAATTGAAGATTAAAAAAAATGAGATGTATAACTTAAAAGTTTGGATTTTAGTTACACACAATTTGATGCATACTCTTTACCGGACTTCTATACAAAGGTTTGCCAATCTAACTTAAATGTATCTAGATTTGTAGCTAAATTAATCCCAATAAGTAAATTTCAACCGTGCATATTCATTGACCCTATTTCCATCAAACTATGTTATTTATGTTTTTTGTTGGTAAGTAGCAATGTAGATAACCAAAAGCTGGCCATTATGCAACAGAGCATACAACAGTCCTCCAACTATAGTCCATTTATTGTCTATTTTTTTACAGTAGGCTAATCTACACAAAGCAAAATAACCATAAATGCATACAGCCAAATATTTGTCACTTAAGCTTGGACTCATCGACAATATAATCTTATGTATGCTCTGATAATCTTATATATATATATAAATTTTTATTTTTAATGAATAAATAATTAATTTTCCAAGATGCTGTGATGGGAAACGAGGTAAAGTTATGCACCAGTGCTTTAGGCAAGCATCATTGAGAAAATATCAAACCCAAAATATCAAGTGGAAATAATCATTGATGTAGAGTGTACTTGCTACACGATGTACAAGTACACCATCAAAAAAGACAAACGACAATAACATAATGATAGGTAAGACCATCCCCATTTTTTTCAATTGCATTTGTACTTCTTGACTCGAAATCATAATGTATTTAGTCTATGTATGTGCATGGTATGCTTTCTATCTCTACCATTTATAGTGGAAAGCAAACAAGCATCCCTTCACCAATACAACTATATAAGCCCAAAAAACTAAATGCTACTCACAATTTGAGTTTATAATTTGAATTTAGATGATATTAAATGTTTTAAGCAAATCGTAACACATAATGCATTTAACAATTGAGGCAAATCACTTTTTACTCTATTTCTTTCCCTAATTCAAGTCAAAGCTTGATGCTGTTTCGACTTGAATGGAACGAGTAAAACATCAAATATCAAAAAAATTTAGATGACATATCACTAAATAGTATAGCAGGAAGTATGATTGAAAAGCCCTTTTCAAGTTGAATTCTTCAGCCATTATATGGGAAGAATTAGAAGTCTTCTTGTTATAAAAATCACTATCAACCATTTTTATTGGATTTTAAACATGACACAAAATACACATTGAATTAATTAAACTCAACTAGTTACTCTAAATGATGAATGACACTATGTGTAACACCCTTATCCCCTACAAAGTTGTAAACACTATATCCTATATCATTAAGCATACTTGCCAGGTTTAATGCTCGAAATATTTTTTTTGTCAAACTTCAAACATAAATCCGACATACAAACTATACTATTAACACTTTACATCATACTTAAGAGTATTTTTAAACAATACAATATTTACATCTATTAATCATCTGTACATCACATCCTTGTCAAAGTAAATAAGAATATTGTGATCAAAATGCATTCAACAGTAGACGACACTTTCAATCTCTCTCGTGTTGGCCATCCCGCTGTAGATATCATCCCAGGAAAAAAATCCGTACTTACAACCTACATGGATGAAACACCTGTGCTAAGCTATAAAGCTTAGTGGGGAACAAAAACATGTGGACAACCCCTTTTAAAGTTCGTCAAGGTGAAAACTTATATATACACATCTTAAAGCAAATAAACCAATCATTATAAACAATATTCACAATAATCTCCCATAATTATATTCTCATTTGCTATACTTATAACCAATATGAATACCTATTGATATTTCCTTTGCTTATCAATTTATTACCTTTATCATTATTCATTCATTACTTTGAATCCTATACATCAAGTTTACTTTTTGGATTTCTATATGTTACTCTTGACCAATTACTTTGAATTATTAGTTGTCAAACATTGATGACTATATTATTCATGTATTAATATCAATTGCCAAACATTTCAATAACCATGTCATATTTCTATCACTTATTTACAAATATATATATATATTCTTCATCTATACTTTACGAGTTCCCACATTTTAATTTTAGTGATCACTTTGATATACTTAACTATCTTATAAACATGGTACTGTATTTAGATAAATTATATTCCTTATACATATCTATAATATATTCCACGTATAAGATGCATTCTCATTTGTTTGAACACTATATCCTGTATCATTAAGCATGCTTGCCAGGTTTAATGCTCGAAATATTTTTTTTGTCAAACTTCAAACATCAATCCGACATATAAACTATACTATTAACACTTTACAGCATACTTAAGAGTATTTTTAAACAATACAATATTTACATCTATTAATCATTTATACATCACATCCTTGTCAAAGTAAATAAGAATATTGTAATCAAAATGCATTCAACAGTAGACTATACTTTCAATGTCTCTCGTGTTGGCCATTCCGCTGTAGATATCATCCTAGGAAAAAAATCCTTACTTGCAACCTACATGGATGAAACACCTGTGCTAAGATATAAAGCTTAGTGGGGAACAAAAACATGTGGACAACCCCTTTTAAAGTTCTTCAAGGTGAAAACTTATATATGTTGGAATATTATGGTTACATGCATCACATACATGAGCGGAATTTTAAATTTTTTTTTAACCATAAGATCTGATCTTGCCATGAATACATAATATGACTATATGAGAATAAGAAAAATCACCTTTGATTTTTGTTGAACAGTTGATTTTACTTCGCACCGGGTTGTCGCAAACCACAGTGTCCAAAATCGAACACCTCCAATGAGTAATCCACACTAGAGAGGAGTAAATTGAACCAACAACTTGGTGTTCAACTAGGGCTGGCCGAAATTCCCAAGAGCTAGCTTGGGAAGTGGCGCAAAAGGGAGAGAGGATTAAGAGAAAAAGACTTTCCTTTTGTTTTAATCACTTAACCCTAATTCTCATTAGTTGGCCTTTTATAGTTAGGTTAAAATTCCAACTCCTTAATGAGATTGGGCTCTTTAAAATTGCTGGAGAATTATTAATTGGGCTTCTGGAATTAATTATAATCATTTGGGCTTAATTAAATCCAAATTAAATCTTTTCATAAAAGACCATGCACAAAATCCACAAACTAGGCCCTTTGTGCATCTAATTGGATTTAAATACCCAAATGGATTCCAAATCCAACCAAATTAAATATGTGAGTTCCATAACACTTATGTAACATATATAAATTAATTTGGTCCAAGAAAAAGCCCTCTAAGCCCTTCTGTATGAAGTTGGCGTGTAGCCCTCTTCTGGAGGGCTTCCTCCAACTTCTTCATTCCTTTGGCCCTCTATAATTTCTCCAATGGTCCTATTAATTATTATATCAGTCCTATAACACTTATAGTAGTCTTATAACACTTATAAGACAATAATAATTAATCATGAAATACATTATTTCATTTAGGTCCAATTTACAGAACATTTCTCAAAAGTTCCGCGGACAATTTTATTTGATCATAATTAATTAAACTCTTTAATTAATTATTATCATATTCTCCTCTCTACCTTTATAATAATATCAAATATTATTATCCTTGTCATTTTACCATTTTACCCTTTTCTCTATATGTGTGTGACCTATTGGGTTCCTGTCCATGTTGGCAGTATAATATGTAATTGTGAGTTCTATTCAAAACTCACATGATTTAAACTCCTTTAAATCAATTTATCAATCTCTATTGATATTTTGATACATCATTATACAAGTCATGATTGGCCTCTAGCTAGGCATCATGACTACCCAAATGTCAGGAAAGTCATGTGGTTTGACTGTACCCTTCCATAGAAACAGTTACCGTGCAATTACTCCTTTCACCACTCTTATCTCAATCAGATTCTGAGTATGGATTTCTGTCAACTCATATAAATCTAATTATGTACGTTCTATTAATTTAACCATTGTTCCTAAAATGCCCTTCATGGATCTCCATCCATCTCGGCATATTACTCTGGCCAGAGATTCACTGAACAAGGTAATTATAGAATCATGTGAGATAACTTCCCTTGTTAAATCTGGGATGGTGAATCCTTTGTCAATCACTCAACTATCTTCAAGTAGGTCATGATATACCCAATCTCCTAACTATGTTCACTCCCAGTTGGAAGTAATCAGTTATGGAGTCAAAGTATACCACTTGCTACTTAAGATAACTTTGGTGATCTCAAGTCTAAGGATACTTGCACAACCGCTATGAAGAGATTCCTCACTGACATAGATTTAATATCCATATGAGGATTCTCTTTGCAGGTCTCCAATGAACTTGTTCCTCTAACAAGCATCCACATGTTAGCTTTGATTATCATCCATAATCACAATTATGAGAACCATTGCTTGAACCATTCAAGAAGCATAACATGTGCTAGTCTGTCCGAATTAACAATGTCCTATCTTGTTAATTCTATGACTAGGGATATTTAGATATTAACACATTTGCATGCGATAGACATCTCACATCATGAACACTTTCATGATTGCCTTTGCACTGTGTTTATAATATCTAGGACTTCATTTATTAATTTAAGATTTACAAACTCATGTATTCAAACACAGCATTAATAAATGAATGATGCCTTTTATTAAGAATATAAATTTCATACATATGAAAAACATCCCTATTACATGGGCTCTAGGGCATACTCTCTAACAATCTCCCACTTGCACTAGAGCCAATCACTCATATGTCTCAGACCCATGCTATTTATATGGTGATCATGCTTTATCTGGGAAAGTGCTTTAGTGAGGGGATCCGCCACATTGTCATCTGTGGGAACCCTTTCTATTTTCACATCATTTCTAGCTACTATTTCCCTTATGAGATGGTAGCGTCTGAGAACATGCTTGGATCGCTGATGAGACCGTGGTTCCTTCGCTTGCGCAATGGCTCCATTGTTGTCACAATATAAAGGAATCGGATCAACAATGCTAGGTACCACTCCTAGTTCGGTTATGAACTTTTTGATCCAGACTGCTTCTTTGGCTGCTTCTGAAGCAGCAATGTACTCAGCTTCTGTCGTGGAATCAGCAGTTGTTTCTTGTTTGGAACTTTTCCAACTAACTGCTCCTCCTCCCATTATGAACACATAACCAGATTGTGATTTACAATCATCTTTGTCAGATTGGAAGCTGGCATCTGTATACCCGTTTACTTCCAAACTGCCCTCTCCATATGCCAAGAATATATCCTTAGTCCTTCTCAAGTACTTAAGAATATTCTTGACAGCTGCCCAATGTTCCTCTCCAAAATTAGATTGGAATCTGCTTGTGACACTCAAAGCAAATGCTACATCTGGACGTGTACATAACATAGCATACATGATAGAACCAATTGCAGATGCATATGGTATTCTATTCATGCTCTCTCTATCCTCCAGTGTCTGTGGACACATAGACTTAGAAAGGTGTTTCCCATGCACCATGGGTATAAACCCTTTCTTAGAGAGATCCATATTGAACCTCTTCAATACTTTATCTATATATGTACTTTGAGAAAGACCTAGCAACCTATTGGATCTATCTCTATAGATCCTTATTCCCAGAATATAGGATGCTTCTCCAAGGTCTTTCATGGAGAATTGCTTGGATAACCATATTTTAACAGATTGGAGAAGAGAAATGTCATTTCCCATGATCAATATGTCATCTACATATAGAACTAGGAAGACAATTGCACTCCCACTGACCCTTTTATACACACAAGGTTCATCTTCATTCTGTGAGAAACCAAACTCTTTGATTGTCTCATTGAATCGTATGTTCCAGCTCCTAGAGGCTTGCTTCAATCCATAAATGGATCTTTGAAGCTTGCATACCTTTTCGCCATTTCCAGATGTGAATCCTTCTGGTTGTGTCATATACACATCCTCGGTAAGATTTCCATTAAGGAAAGCTGTCTTCACATCCATCTGCCAAATCTCATAATCATAATGAGCTGCAATGGCTAAAAGTATTCTTATAGACTTAAGCATCGCTACAGGAGAAAAAGTTTCATCATAGTCAATACCTTCTTTTTGACGATAACCTTTTGCTACTAAGCGAGCTTTATAGGTAACTATATTACCATCCATGTCAGTCTTCTTTTTGAAGACCCATTTGCACCCTATGGGTTTTATCCCTTCAGGTGGTTGAGTTAAAGTCCATACTTTATTCTCATACATGGAGTCCATTTCGGACTGCATAGCCTTAAGCCATAAATCACGTTCTGAACTGTTCAAAACTTCTTGATAGCTTGTAGGCTCATTGTCCTCTACTATAGTTATGCCTCTATCCGAATCAATGTGAAATCCATATCTCACAGGGATAGAACGCATCCTAGTAGATCTTCTAGGATTTTGTGTATAATCAGGTTCAACTGTGATTTCATCATTATGAAATTCAGTTTCGGGTTCAATCGATTGATCATCTTCTATTTGTGGGTCTTGAACTTCACCAAGCTCAATTTTACTCCCACTGTCTTCTCGTAGGAGAAATTCTCTTTCCAAGAAGACAGCATGCCTTGAAACAAACACCTTTTGTTCTAAGGGATGATAGAAATAATATCCAAATGTTTCTTTTGGATATCCCACAAATAAACATTTGTCAGACTTAACATCCAGTTTGTCTGACATTGTCCTCTTCACATAAGTAGGACAACCCCATACTTTCATATGAGAAAGCGTGGGTTTCTTGTTATTCCACATCTCATATGGAGTAACATCAACCGATTTACTAGGAACTCTATTTAACACATAAACAGCAGTTTCTAGTGCATATCCCCAAAAGGACTTAGGCAAGTCCGCTCGGCTCATCATTGATCGAACCATATCTAATAGTGTTCGATTCCTCCTTTCGGATACACCATTGTGTTGTGGTGTATATGGAGGAGTCCATTGAGATAAAATCCCATTATCTCTAAGATAATCCTGAAACTCTTGACTTAAGTATTCTCCACCTCGATCTGATCTAAGTGTTTTAATACTTTTGCCAAGTTGTTTCTCTACTTCATTTCTGAATTCTTTGAACTTTTCAAATGCTTCAGACTTATATTTCATTAGATAGATGTATCCAAACCTGGAATAATCATCTATGAAAGTAATGAAGTAGGAGTAACCTCCTCTAGCATGTGTAGTCATTGGACCACATACATCCGAATGTATTAAGTCCAAAACCATTTTAGCTCGTTCTCCTTTACCAATAAAGGGAGCTTTTGTCATTTTTCCCAATAAACAAGATTCGCATGTATCAAATGATTCATAATCAAATGATCCCAAATCACCTGACTTGTGCAATTTGGTCATGCGTTTTTCATTTATGTGGCCTAAACGACAATGCCATAAGTATGAGGTATTTAGATTATCATGTTTCATTCTCTTGGTATCCACATTATGTACTTCTTTAATTAAATCAAGAACAAATATACCATTCTCAATGATAGCTTTTGCATAAAATATATTGTTCTTAAAAATGTAACAACATTTGTCCTTTAAAGAAATATCATAATCGTTCATCAAACAACTGAAAGAAATAATACTCTTGGACAAAGCTGGAACATAATAACAATTATTTAATTCCAGTACTAATCCACTCGGAAGAGGCAAATGATAAGTCCCCACAACAGTTGTAGAGATGTTTTGTCCAGTAGCTGACTGCAAACAAATCTCTGCCTTTCCAACTCTTCTAAAGCTTCTAAGCCCCTGTAGATCATTACATAAATGAGATCCACATCCGGTATCTAATACCCAAGATTGTTTTGAAGCAATAGAATAAGTATTAATTTCAATCATATGAATACCTGAAGTAGATGCAACAACTTGCTTCTTCTCCTTAAGAGAATCTAGATAGGCCTTGCAGTTACGCTTCCAATGACCATCCTTTCCACAATGGAAGCAAGTCCCTTTGGGATTCTCTTTCTTGGCAACCTTCTTCTTGGAGATCCCACCATTCTTTGGCTGCACCTTGGTTATCTTCTTCTTCTGCTTCTTGCCTTTAGCAGAAGTGACAACCATGACACTTTTTGGATCTTTCTTAAATGATCCATCAGCTGTCTTGAGCATGTTGATTAACTCAGGAATGGATACTTGGATCTTGTTCATGTTGAAGTTAAGCACAAAAGGTGCATAACTTGGAGCCAACGAGTACAAGATTAAATCTATGTATAGATCATTATCCATAACATAGCCAAGTCTACTCAAATGCTCAATATACCCATACATCTTCAATGCATGAGCAGCAGCTGAAGTGCCTTCCACCATTTTGCAACTAAATAGAGCTCGAGCAATCTCATATTGCTCAGTTCTAGCCTGAGAAGAATAAAGCTCCTCTAGATGCAAAACGATGGTTCTAGCATCCATCATTTCATGTTGCTTCTGAAGCTCCGAGGACATAGCACCCAGCATCAGACATGCTGCTGCTTCACTATCCTCCATGTATTTCCGATAAATGCCTTTGATCTCATCAATGGCATCATCTGATGGATGTGGTGGTGGATCTTTATCCAAGACATAATGGATCTTTTCAGCCCTGAGAACAATTCTCACTTGCCTGATCCAGTCAGAATAGTTGTTGCCAACCAGCTTGTTATCCAAGATTGATCGTATATTAATGTTTGATGTGCTCATGATGATGACCTAGATGTGAAAAAGAAAAGATATGAGAGTATGTTCATATATATGTATGCATTAATAAGGTCTTTAATTAATCCATTTACTCCCACTATTTTATTGCGAATTAATAGCCCTCACTATATAATCCGAGAAAACCCGATGATTTTCTTAGTGGGCCAATATCCAATCCTTGATATGTAATTTGACCTTGACTGTGGTCAACAAGCCAAATTCCATACCCTTGAAAGGTAGGTATCTTTATACCAATTGTGTCTCTACACAACTATTGGATCATTAGGTTATCAACTCTTGATGCATGCATATCATATATGCATTCCCTAATCTTGCCTCTAGAACCATTAGCCTTGACTGTGGTCAACAAACTAATGGGCTAGCTAAGATGACCCATTTAATTCGATTTGAACATATTCGATATAATGTGAGCTTGACTGTGGTCAACAACCCACACTATAAAGAACTCTGGTTCTCCTCAAATTAATGGAAGGCTTATAAACCTTAGTATTTGTTTGAGGGTTTTAGTTAATTAAGTCTCATCATACATGGTTGGCATACATTGGTATGCATCCTATATCTATCACATAAATATAAGCATACAAATATGGTATAGTTATGGACTTCACTACATTGATTTCCCCGAGCCAAGAGGGAAATCAAAAGGTCACACCTAGGTAGTATGCATGATTCAAACAAGAAAATAATTACATTATCTTCAAGCTTGTTGGATCTCCATCCGGCCCATCTTGCTCCTTGATATTGGTCTCCATCTCTATTTCTAATTCTAATCTAAGTAATCTAATTACATATTACAATTTGAAATGAAATACAAACCAAAAACAAGTGGCCGGGACATGAAAGTCCTCATTGGGCCAAAACATGCATTATGCTCAATCACATTGGGCTTTGTCCATAACTAACCATCATGCCAATCATTCACCCTTATATGCCTTTCTAATGCATAAAGAAATGGATTACTAACTTTGTTTCAACCTTTGAAACTATATTTTGAGTTATTTTAATGATGTGATCAAATTAGGAAACTTTTTCCATTTTGGAAACTTTCATTTTAGGAAACCCTTTTGCATGAATGTGTTCTTGCCTTAATAATCAATCAAATTGATTATTAATTAATTATAAATTAATTATTTAATTAATTAATCATATTAAATAATTAAAAGAATCAATTTTGGGCTTAAAATAAGTGTAGGCCGAAACCCACAGAAGAAAAACCCTAAGTGTGTTCACACACAAACTAGTTTTGTGTCATTTGGACCATTTGGGCCTTTTGGAATGAGCCAAGCCCACTCCAGCCCTTAAAACCCATTAATAAACTTAATTAATGTTTATAATAGTTAATTTAAATCAGCTCCTTGGGCCTACCAAGTCATTTACTAATTTAAACCAAGTCCGTAAACATAATTAAGCCCATTAAGTGGTTTTAATGAATTAAAATTAATCAAATTAATTTAAGGCCCATTTTAATTAATCCAATTAATTAAAAACACTTTAATATATCATATATATCATATTTAGAAGATCAAAAGTCGTTCTAACCAAGAACACATCAAGAACACCAATTTATCGAACTTTTCGACAAAACTAGTTTTCATGCAAAACTTGTTCGATTTTAATTCCGTTCGATCCTACGGCTTAATATCACATATTAAACACATAAAATATCATCTAAATGATTTTTAAATGGATCCATAAGAAATTAAATTAGAACAGCCCCTACATTACCTAGGGTTTCACGCCAAACCCTAATGGGTTTCACGCAAAACCCTAGTCACTTTTCTTCAAAAGTTCCGTTTTTGTTTCCGTCAAATTTATTTGATCACACATACAACCAGAAATCAATATTTCTCATTCATGAACAATCAAATCTAATATTTTAAAGTTCATGAAATAAATAACTCAAAACAAAACAAAACTTATTCCACAGAAAATATAGAATTGTGTATCCATGGCAAAACCGAGGCTCTGATACCATGTTGGAATATTATGGTTACATGCATCACATACATGAGCGGAATTTAAATTTTTTTTTAACCATAAGATCTGATCTTGCCATGAATACATAATATGACTATATGAGAATAAGAAAAATCACCTTTGATTTTTGTTGAACAGTTGATTTTACTTCGCACCGGGTTGTCGCAAACCACAGTGTCCAAAATCGAACACCTCCAATGAGTAATCCACACTAGAGAGGAGTAAATTGAACCAACAACTTGGTGTTCAACTAGGGCTGGCCGAAATTCCCAAGAGCTAGCTTGGGAAGTGGCGCAAAAGGGAGAGAGGATTAAGAGAAAAAGACTTTCCTTTTGTTTTAATCACTTAACCCTAATTCTCATTAGTTGGCCTTTTATAGTTAGGTTAAAATTCCAACTCCTTAATGAGATTGGGCTCTTTAAAATTGCTGGAGAATTATTAATTGGGCTTCTGGAATTAATTATAATCATTTGGGCTTAATTAAATCCAAATTAAATCTTTTCATAAAAGACCATGCACAAAATCCACAAACTAGGCCCTTTGTGCATCTAATTGGATTTAAATACCCAAATGGATTCCAAATCCAACCAAATTAAATATGTGAGTTCCATAACACTTATGTAACATATATAAATTAATTTGGTCCAAGAAAAAGCCCTCTAAGCCCTTCTGTATGAAGTTGGCGTGTAGCCCTCTTCTGGAGGGCTTCCTCCAACTTCTTCATTCCTTTGGCCCTCTATAATTTCTCCAATGGTCCTATTAATTATTATATCAGTCCTATAACACTTATAGTAGTCTTATAACACTTATAAGACAATAATAATTAATCATGAAATACATTATTTCATTTAGGTCCAATTTACAGAACATTTCTCAAAAGTTCCGCGGACAATTTTATTTGATCATAATTAATTAAACTCTTTAATTAATTATTATCATATTCTCCTCTCTACCTTTATAATAATATCAAATATTATTATCCTTGTCATTTTACCATTTTACCCTTTTCTCTATATGTGTGTGACCTATTGGGTTCCTGTCCATGTTGGCAGTATAATATGTAATTGTGAGTTCTATTCAAAACTCACATGATTTAAACTCCTTTAAATCAATTTATCAATCTCTATTGATATTTTGATACATCATTATACAAGTCATGATTGGCCTCTAGCTAGGCATCATGACTACCCAAATGTCAGGAAAGTCATGTGGTTTGACTGTACCCTTCCATAGAAACAGTTACCGTGCAATTACTCCTTTCACCACTCTTATCTCAATCAGATTCTGAGTATGGATTTCTGTCAACTCATATAAATCTAATTATGTACGTTCTATTAATTTAACCATTGTTCCTAAAATGCCCTTCATGGATCTCCATCCATCTCGGCATATTACTCTGGCCAGAGATTCACTGAACAAGGTAATTATAGAATCATGTGAGATAACTTCCCTTGTTAAATCTGGGATGGTGAATCCTTTGTCAATCACTCAACTATCTTCAAGTAGGTCATGATATACCCAATCTCCTAACTATGTTCACTCCCAGTTGGAAGTAATCAGTTATGGAGTCAAAGTATACCACTTGCTACTTAAGATAACTTTGGTGATCTCAAGTCTAAGGATACTTGCACAACCGCTATGAAGAGATTCCTCACTGACATAGATTTAATATCCATATGAGGATTCTCTTTGCAGGTCTCCAATGAACTTGTTCCTCTAACAAGCATCCACATGTTAGCTTTGATTATCATCCATAATCACAATTATGAGAACCATTGCTTGAACCATTCAAGAAGCATAACATGTGCTAGTCTGTCCGAATTAACAATGTCCTATCTTGTTAATTCTATGACTAGGGATATTTAGATATTAACACATTTGCATGCGATAGACATCTCACATCATGAACACTTTCATGATTGCCTTTGCACTGTGTTTATAATATCTAGGACTTCATTTATTAATTTAAGATTTACAAACTCATGTATTCAAACACAGCATTAATAAATGAATGATGCCTTTTATTAAGAATATAAATTTCATACATATGAAAAACATCCCTATTACATGGGCTCTAGGGCATACTCTCTAACAATATATACACATCTTAAAGCAAATAAAACAATCATTATAAACAATATTCACAATAATCTCCTATAATTATATTCTCTTTTGTTATACTTATAACCAATATCAATACCTATTGATATTTCCTTTGCTTATCAATTTATTACCTTTATCATTATTCATTCATTACTTTGAATCCTATACATCAAGTTTACTTTCTGGATTTCTATATGTTACTCTTGACCAATTACTTTGAATTATTAGTTGTCAAACATTGATGACTATATTATTCATGTATTAATATCAATTGCCAAACATTTCAATAACCATGTCATATTTCTATCACTTATTTACAAATATATATATATTCTTCATCTATACTTTACGAGTTCCCACATTTTAATTTTAGTGACCACTTTGATATACTTAACTATCTTATAAACATGGTATTGTATTTAGATAAATTATATTCCTTATACATATGTATAATATATTCCAAGTATAAGATGCATTCTCATTTGTTTGAAAACTATATCCTGTATCATTAAGCATGCTTGCCAGGTTTAATGCTCGAAATATTTTTTTTGTCAAACTTCAAACATCAATCCGACATATAAACTATACTATTAACACTTTACAGCATACTTAAGAGTATTTTTAAACAATACAATATTTACATCTATTAATCATTTATACATCACATCCTTGTCAAAGTAAATAAGAATATTGTAACCAAAATGCATTCAATAGTAGACTATACTTTCAATCTCTCTCGTGTTGGCCATTCCGCTGTAGATATCATCCTAGGAAAAAAATCCTTACTTGCAACCTATATGGATGAAACACCTGTGCTAAGCTATAAAGCTTAGTGGGGAACAAAAACATGTGGACAACCCCTTTTAAAGTTCGTCAAGGTGAAAACTTATATATACACATCTTAAAGCAAATAAAACAATCATTATAAACAATATTCACAATAATCTCCCATAATTATATTCTCTTTTTCTATACTTATAACCAATATCAATACCTATTGATATTTCCTTTGCTTATCAATTTATTACCTTTATCATTATTCATTCATTACTTTGAATCCTATACATCAAGTTTACTTTCTGGATTTCTATATGTTACTCTTGACTAATTACTTTGAATTATTAGTTGTCAAACATTGATGACTATATTATTCATGTATTAATATCAATTGCCAAACATTTCAATAACCATGTCATATTTCTATCACTTATTTACAAATATATATATATTCTTCATCTATACTTTACGAGTTCCCAAATTTTAATTTTAGTGATCACTTTGATATACTTAACTATCTTATAAACATGGTACTGTATTTAGATAAATTATATTCCTTATACATATGTATAATATATTCCATGTATAAGATGCATTCTCATTTGTTTGAATAATTAATATTTTTATTAAACTATTGTATCTTTACCTTGTATATTTTTCAACTTTTAAAGCATTTTGATATTACCATTGCTACATTAGTAATCACACTCAGCACACTTTATATATATACATTTATTTAACATGTAATCAATGGATTAGAAAATCTTGACAAATCTAAAAACTTCATGTAGTAAACAATAAAAGCATTTGAAAAGCTTAACAGGTAACTTAGCATGCTTGTATTGTATACTGACTGAGAATTCTTCATGCATTTAACTCATTTAAGCACTTTCAAACATTTGGAACCAACTATAAATAACATACATATATGTGTTACTTGGTAACCTCTATTTATTTAAACTTATGAAATAATACAAGCAAATCATGTCAGACATATAATCAAGCAATATCTTTAACTCTTATATGATGCTTGCTTTGTACTTTATACTTTAATGTCTGTATTGTACTTATAGTTTAGCTTGCCTATGTTCGAAAGGTGGATAACAGGATCGGTGGATACTTGAGGGTATCAAAACTGTGGATATCTGAAGATATCAAAACTATAGATCCAAACGAGATCGACTGTACGGTAGACCAAACAAATAGACCCAAACGGGGTCAACTAACAACCCAAATAGGGTTGTGCATGATCCAATACGATTAACTGTACTTTAGACCTAAAAAGGTCAATAATGGTAGTTGCAACATCCCTATAGGTGCTTATCTATCCACAATTGAACTCTAATTGTAGGCAATACTCTATTTAATTTTCTTTTCATATATCATGCTTTCACTCAACTAGTCAATTTGCACATGTATAACCATAAAATGAACATATTATTGCCATGGCATAATTATGTATGCAAGGTTCCTATAATGCTTCACATACTTTATTAATCATGTTATCATCATATTTCACATATTAACATGATCATACTATGATAATTATGCAATGTGTCATACCTGTTCAAGTGCTCATCATAAAACATGTCTTGTTATAAGAACTTTGCACTATAGCACATCATATGGATGTGATCATGTAAAAAGATTTATAATCACAAATATATATATATATATACATGTATTCATATAGGAATATAACAAGACAAGTACTTACTATTAAGCATATGTCATCACATTATATACTTTAACATGTTATCAATAAGGCACTATATGTGAACATGATCATACTAATGTATTTCTTTATTTCATAGTATAAGTGCATGTTGAAATACACATTTACTCTTTATAAAAGTATATACATATAAATAATTTTGCACATAACAAGCAAGTATTTAATTTCAATCACATATGCATATTCGGTATAATTGTCAGCAATCTTTACTTAAATACATATGTGAACATGTATATATGTATATATATTTAGGGAATTTTATCAATAATCATATCACATGCTATATCCAATCCAATGTGTTATCATATAAACACATATTTAACATAACTATATTTAAAGAAAATATAGAAAACAAATTAAAATTGTACCTACACAAATCTGCATAGGGGCAACATTCTAGCCCCAAATTGTGAGCCACTTATGATTTTAAAAAAGTCATTTTTAGGCTAAATGGCCTTGTAAAATCTTATTCCCCTTTGTTTCTAGTTTCCAAAACATCAAAATTCACCTTAATATATTATCTATAGCTCGAGATATATGCAAAAAACTATAGGCTATTCATAGAACTAAAATCATGTTTATTACCATTTATAAAATTCATAGAATAAAATTAAGAAGGAATTATACCAATATTTCTTCATCAAATTTATACTTCCATGTCTCTAGTTTTACTAGAATTTTACTTTGTAGCATTTTAACAAATCTACCAAAAGTTATGCCCAATTTACTAAGGTCTATACCCTAATAATACATTTAGTCCCTACAAATTTCATGTCAACATTTAACATGCTTGCGTATGATTTTAATTCATACTTCCTGCATACAAAATTTGTATTTATGAGTCTATTATGTATAGGAATTAATCTCATAGCATTCTGACCATTCTACACAAAGATATCTTATTTTTACCACAAATTGATCCATAATTAGCTTGTATGGATGTTTCTTTAATAGACACTTGCAATTACATTAAATTTATGTTGTAGATAAACTAATGGTATAATAGGAGTTAAGCATACAATTACATTTATTCCAACCCCAATCATAGTATGGCAATAGTATTTAGGTGAGGTAGCTATAGAGGCTTCAATATCGATAAAATACAATTACAAAATAAATTGTTTTCAATATTATCAAAGTTTATACACTATGACTATGGCTATTATCTTTTCCTTTTATGAAGGCAATTATATTGTTTCTACTTTTTCACATAACTCTAAGCCGATGAAAAACATAATCTATTATTAATATCAACTTATCTTATATATACCTCATCATCTCTCTTTATTATGAAATCAATTTTACTATATTGCACTCCTAAACACTGTATATTATTTATGCTATCTATATTTTCTATACGTTGTTAAGCAATTTAAACTCTAAATCATTTAATGGCACTTATCTGTATATATTTAATGCTATGAAATTAGACTCTAATTTGATACATAAAGACATCAACATACAATTACTCTCATATAATGACAAGCTATTAATAATCATTAAGCTCAATTATATACTTTCATTTATGTACATATATATGCCATACTATAGATTAAATTATTAAGTTAACTTAATCTAAAAACCGTTAGTTCCTACTTTATAGATATTATAATTATCCATTAACATGCTCATCCTAGTAAGCTTGCTAATTGAGAACTTGTTAATTGAGTCCTTAAGTGATTAACAATGTATTTGCAATTGTTCCTTCATGCTAAACATACTCACTCTCTACTGCTCACTGTCCAATTTTTGAAAAATATTTTTCACATGGAAAACGACATTTTTCAGGAAATATTTCTTCTTAACAATTGATACTTAAGATTTAAACTATATACTATAAAAATTTCAAGTCATTTTGATGTATATCCCAGGAGTTATAACATAAGAAACACCTACTACTCCAATGACCCACCAAATGCAGAAGGGCTACTATTGTTGGAATTTTTTAGGACCTTATAGGAAAAATTTCATTATTTTTATTCTATAACATTTGCAGGCACAAAAGTCCCGGTTCTATCCCTGCAAACTTGTACCTACTATACTATTTATCAATCTGACATAAGTTTTGGGGCATTATAGTTCTTATAAATAGGTTGTTCCTATATGCTCTGAGACCCCCTCCTTGCTCGATGGAAGATGTGCGGTTATAAAATTGATAGAATCTAAAATGGATGAAGTGCCAAATAAATAAAGACTAGAAAATGCCAAATCAACGGATCCTCCAGAATGGCTAGTAATACCACGTAAGGGCAGATAGACCGTCCATCTAGTGCCACTACCCATTTCCACTAAGGCTGAGCTTAATAGGAGTAGAAGACTTAGTGGAAACAACTAGAATGAATAGATGTAAATAACAAAAAAAAACCCTTATTTTTTTAAAAAAAACAATAAATTGGAAACTTAAAATTATTTTAGATATTTAAAATTATTTTGTCAAAAATCTAAATTTCTTTAATTTCTTTATGCTTACAGAAATATAATTTCTTTACCAACTTATATTTCACAACAATATATTTATTTTTTTATGAAATATTTATTTGTTATAAATAAAATTATTTTTATGACAAAATTTATTTATGGCATATTAATATTACAACCAATTGTGACAGAATATTATTATTATTATTATTATTATTATTATTATTATTATTATTATTATTATTATCACAAATTGATTATAATGGTGGAGAAATATATTTATTTTTATGACATATTTATTTGTCACAAATAAAATTAAGTGACAAAATGATTTTATCATCACTAATTCATTAAATTGTGACAAAAATAATTGATGTCACAAAAAAAAGTATTTCGTGACGAATTTATATGTGACAAATAATTATTTTTTGTCGTTAAAATTTTTTCCTCTAAAAAAACACGAGAAAATTTGCCTCCAAATCAAAGGTGGCGAACTTATATTTCATCACAACAGATTTATTTTTTATGACATATTTATTTGTTATAAAAAAAATTATTTTTGAACTAAAATTTTTCAAAAAAATTAGAATTTTTTATGACATATTTATCTGTCACAAATAAAATTAGGTGACGAAAGCATTTTATCATCACTAAATTTATCAAATTATGACAAAAATAATTTGTCATAAAAAATAAATATTTTGTGATGAATTTATATGCTGTAATAAGTTATTATTTTGTCATTAAAAGTTTTTTCCTTAAAAAAAAGAAAAATTTTCCCTCCTAACGTATTAGTGACGAAAATGTAAACATGAAGTGGCAGAAGATAATTTTGTCACAGTAATAAATAATATGGTGATGTTTTAACCAATTCAACTACAAAAAAATGTAAAAATAGCAACGAAATTGATTCCGTTGCTAATTTAGCATCAAAAAATAAATTTTGTTGCTAAAATTGGTTAAACATTTTAGATTTAGCAACGAAAATATATTTGGTTACTTTTCGTTGCTAAAAGTGAAGAAAATTTTTAGCGCCAAAATTTAGCAATGGAAATTAGCAACGAAATTACTATACCATTGCCAAATAAGGCGCTAACAAACAACAAAAAATTTTTGGAATGAAAAATAGCAACGGAAAAAATTTTCATTGCTAATTTAGCAATTGAATTAATTTTTCATTGCTACTTTAGCAAACAGAATTAATTTTTCGTTACTATTTTAGCAACAGAAAATAATTCGATTGCTAAATAATATGGGTTAAAAAAATTCGTTTCCAAAATAGCAACGGAATTAGATTTTCGTTGCTATTTTTTTCAAAGAAAAATAGCAACGAAATTTAATTTCAGTTGCTATTTTAGTAACTGAATATAAATTCTGTTGCTAAATTAGCAACCGAAAACAATTTTCTTGCTAATTTACATCTTCAATGAAAAATAGCAATGGAATTAGATTTCCAGTGCTAATATTCATTTCAATTAAATAGCCACGGAAATGAAATTCTGTTGCTAATTTTCATTTTCAGTGAAAAATCCCTAACTTTCTAATTATTTACATAATTGCCATTATCTATAAATACCCCATATTGAAACCCTAAAACTTCCTTAATCATTTTCTTCTCCCTCATATCTACACACACAACTGCTCCTCTCTCTCTCTCTTTCTCACTTTCATCCTTTTCCATCACCGTCGCCATCCACCCCACCACCTCTGTCTCTTCCTCAAAGCAAAAGAGCAAATTCTAATTGAGTAGTGCTCTATTTTATGATAATTATGGAGAAAATAAGGGGTACAAGGAAGCTACTAGATGCGGATAACCCTGATTTCATAGGTAAATTACCGATGACATAACATTTCGTCGGTAATTTCCCTATGGAATTATATTTTCGTGGATAAATTCCTTTCGAAATTTTGTTTTCGTAGGTAAATTAACGATGAAAATATTTTTCGTCGGTAATTTAACTACAAAAATATTTTTTCATTGGTAATTTACCTATTAAAATAGGATTATGTAGGGAATTTACCTAAGAAAATATTTTTAGTCGGTAATTTACCTACACGAACATTTTTCGTTGGTAATTTACCTACAAAAAAAGGATTTCGTCGGTAAATTTTGTGTGCAATTTTAGCCACGAAATATTGGTGCCAATTTTACGATGATTTTTTTAATTATGTTGGTAAAATTGGTGGGAAAATTTCCCTCCATTATTTACGATGGATATGTTATTCCATCGCAATATACATTTTTCTCGATAATTTTCCTTACAGAAATATTTTTTTCGTCGGTAATTACGTACAAAAAAATTTTTATCGGTATTTGAGATTTTTCTTGTAGTGAAATGGGATCAATAATTAGCCATAATGACTAAGTTTAACTCTTTTGCTTCATTTTTCTTAGTCTCAGCCATATTTTACCAATCTCATATGTATTCTACACTTGCTATCTACTTTTCGATCACTTGATATACTACATTGGAAATTAATGACCTTGAACTCTATTTGTCTTGTTTCTCTCAAGATGAATATTTAAACTTTAACTTTTAGACACTTATTTATGATATTTTGACATCTGTAGTGGCCCTTAAGAGAACAAGGAATGCTATTGCTTTTAGTCCTTCTAGACTACCCATTCTACCTTATGTTGATCTGAGTTGTTTTGGGAGTGGTTACTACCACCACCACAGTAATCTAAGCTCAACTTTACCGAGGTCAACAAAATTTTAAAGAGGCGTATAAAGCTCGGTTGAACTTGATTTTTGAATATCAATTCAGGAAAGTTCTTTCATCTTGCTCATGAATTGTTTTAGTTGTTTTGTTTTAGATTGTTTAGTTTGGTTTGTGATTTTTGCATGTTAGTTGAGTAGGTTTAGTTCAATTATCATGTATTATACATTTAGCTTAGTTTGCGCTAGTTTATTCTCAAAATTGAACATATTAAACTTTAACTTAGAATGTGCAGTGTTTAGAATCTTTATTTAGCATTAAGACAGGCATATTATTTAATGAAATTTTAGCTAGTTTAGCATTCTACATTGACTTAAATTTTTTAGTTTTCACTTTTTGAGCACAAAAGATTAGTTTAAATAAAAGAAAAACCGGTGCATTGAAAAATTTGAGTAAGAAATTTTAGAATGCTAGAACCTTCCTTACCACCCATCAAAGCATAAAAATAACTCAAACAACTTAGAAAGTAATCTAGGCAATATTTTTCTTATTGAGCAATATTGAGACTGTTTACCTACCTTATGTGTTTAATCATCCCTTGTTAGCCATTTTGAGCTTAATAAGGCATGCTTAGTGCATACCATATTTATTTTTCTTGTTACACTCATTTATTAACCATATAACCTAAAAACCTTTTATCTTTCCTTATAAGAATTGGCCACTCTAGGATTGGGATAGATTGATTTTTGTTGGTAATGGAAGAGTGTAGTAAATAAGGTTATTGGGATACTTTTGTCAAGGTTTGTTATTGAAGCTAAGAGAATAGTGAGAATTTACCTTGTGTTACATATATTACCATAAATAGCCAGTAATTAGCTAGTATAAAAAAAACTAAAAAAAGTTTTGGTGTGAAATGAAGAAATAAACCAAGCATATATGGCAAAATCTTAAGTGTGGGCTATTTAAAAAGGAAAGCAACTGTGACTACAAAAATAAATGAATTGTGAAAGCTGCAACAGTTTTTGCTCTTTGAAGCACTTTAAATATGCAGGGATAAGAAAGTTTGGCTTACCACTATTCTTTTTTATTATCTATTGTCCATTCTTTGATAATAAACACCTTAACCCGATTACAACCTTTTAAGACCTAAGTGATTATAAGTTCTCCTTTAAGTTGTTTAGTAGAGATGACCTTTAGGTTTTAGTGCTAAACGACATGCTTATGGTGTTTCTAGAGTTTCAAATGCAAAACCATTTGTACACTTAGGTGTACATTCATTTTAAGCTTGACTATGAATTTCCATTGGTGTTTTGATTTTGATAATGCTTGAAAATTTTTGGTCTTGCACACACATACAAGGAAACTAGCTTATATTATCTTGTTTGAATTTATTCTAGTTAGAATTTTGTTAAGTGCTCTTGTTAATTTCCAAGCTATGTTTTGAAATGTATAATTCTTGGTTGAAGTTTGGTTATTTTGATAAGTTAATTTGTTCTAATTTGCTCGAAGGCGAGCAATGACTAAGTGGGGGGTATTTGATAAGTATAAATTATGCTATATTATTAGTGTATTTTTAATGTGTTTATTATGTTCATTTAGGGGTAATTTGGTTAATTTAGTGTTCAATTTCTTAAGTATCATTTTATGAGCTTAATTGGTTAATTTGGTGCTTTTAGGTGTGTAATTGAAGAACAAGAGAAATTACAAGGGCATAGGCCTGAAGCTGGTACAAGACTTTGAGAAATATAAGGAATTCCTTTCACTGCTTCCTTCTTCTTACCTTTCTTACTGGAGCCTGCTAAGCCTAACCCTTTTTGTTATTTTGACTCTTAGTAACTACAACAGTCTGAGGTCCTTGAGAGTTATTTCCTAAACCAGCCTCAGGCAGGAAATTCATCTTTTTAAGCAAGTTGATCACTTGAAGACTATCAGGAAGGCTACCTTTATTTTCTTCATCTTTAATGACTGCTACATGAAATCCACTAAACAACTATTTGGCTATTTTGAGCATAGATACCCGGTTCTCCCTTATTACTTTAATAGTGACCACCTAATCATTGTAGGGAATCTTAATCATTTAGTGCAATGTGGAGGGTACTCCTTCCAGCTTATGAAACCATGGTCTCCTGAGGAGTACAAAGAAGTTTGCTGGGATGGGTAACACCATAAACTCAACTTCAGTTTTAATAGGTCTCGTCTTCACCATAGCCTTAAAGGTCTCAACAGCTTGCCTTTTAGAGTTTTCATAAGCAAAAATGGTCAGATTAGACTTGCTTAGCATATTCTCATTCAATCCAAAAGTTGAAATCTCCACCAAAGGACATATATTAATGAAGGACCCATCATTTATCATCACATAAGTCATGTGCTTCCCATTAACCTGAGCTTTAATGTAGAGATAATGATTATGACTTCTTTCTTCTATGGGCAAGTTAGCATCAGGGTATACTCCATTTCCCCGGTTCCTCCCCTAACCAGATCTAGTAACTCAGAGAGTGAGATGGTGGTAGTAACAGTAGCTTTACTTAAGGCCTCCACCAATTTTTATTTTTGTAAAGGAGATTACCTAAACATATTCCAAATACATATTTGAGCCTATGTCTTCTTTAACTGCTTGATTATCTGATCATCCTCAATTTCCTTCTTTGTTGGCATTACAATAGGAGTCAATTTCCTTTGGATCTTTGGGGCAACTCTCTTACTCCTTGTGACTGCTTTCACTCCCTTCTCTTCCTCTGACTCCCCTTCATCCTCACTAGCTGAACTCTAGATATCAATAGGCATTAAAGCTTATTTATCTTCACTCTTTGTAGGGGATCCCAATAGTCAATCTAAGAAACTGATTGATTTTCCTCAACTTGCTTTGTTACTTTCAAAGTGGAGCAAGTAACGGCCAAGTACTTTTTCCTATATATATCCTTCATCACATATCATTTAGGCAAGCTAGACCTGATCATGTACACTGGTGGATGCACAACATTATATCCTCCCTTTTTCTTCTTATCCCTCTCCTCAAGGTCTAAAATTTTCTTGCTATCTATCAAATCCTAGATCTTGTTCCTCAGAGTATAATAATAATCAGTCAAATGCCCTATGTGTTAATGGTATACACAATACTAATCCTTTTTGTAGGAGGGAAGCCCCTGACTCTTTATGGGCTTTGATGGTAATGGTTGAAGATTCCTTTTTTTAACCAGTCTATTCAACACCAAAGACAGTGATTTCCACAAGTTAGAATAATGGCTCTACTGGCTAATCTTTATAATGGACACCTTTGCCATCTTTCCAGTTTTGTTTTTCCCATTACTATTTTCGACGGCCTTATTATTACCAAAATTCCTTCTTGCATTCTCACTACTTGCCCTTCTGGCTAAATATTCCCCTTCAGCTTTTGTAGTTATATCCTTAAAGGACTTTCAGTCTTTTAGCCCTTTCATTTTCAAACCATCTCTCAAGTATGGAATCGTATCTCAAATAAATAACCTAATTTGATTAGTAGTGTTGGGTTTCCTTTTTATTTCCATTACCCTATTCCTCCATCTAGTGAGATACTCATTAAAAGACTCATCATGCTTTTCTTAGAGTAAATCAAGGTCTTTTAGGGTGACTTCCACTCTCTTACTACGGTCATTCTATTTAAGAAATTCCTTGGTCAATAGGTTTGAATCTTCCTTAATTTGCCTATCCAAACCATGATATTAGTCTATCATGGTTCCAATCAAGCTCAAGCAAAAGTATTTCACTTTTTATTTTTTGGATAGGGTGGTCCCGTCTTGATTAGTGTGTATTGCTTGATATGTGCTGAAAGGTCTAAGGTACCATCAAACCTTGGTAGGTCCGGCATCTTGAACCTTTGAGGTAATGGCTTATCTCTCTCCATATCCCTATCTTTAGGGTTCATCTGCCCACCAGCAGATAACTGCCTATACATGGCTTCGATCTTGTTTACATCTTCATAAAAGTTGAATCCTCGGTACTAAGACCCCTTATTCTTATGTTCATCATTGGAGGGACATAGTCTTTTTCCTCTTCCTCTATGAAGTCACCTTTAGGATCATGCCTCCTTTCCTTCGTAGGTGGATCTTAAAGCATAGTAATATCAACTACGGTCGCATTCCGAACATGTGTTGGCTCCGCTGTCTTGAGAGTAGGTTTTACAAGCTGAGTTCTAGCATTAGGTGTTATAGAAGCCACAATTCCATCAATCATGGCTAACATCTTCTCATCAAATTCCTATATGCGTCTATCTAATCTTTGGTTTAAATCATTCCTTATTGTTGAAGTCTCAATAGGAGTGACATTTGCCCTTTCACTAAAAAAATAGAAACCTTGTCATGGTGTCATTAGTTGCACTCCCAATCTCATTTCCCCTTCAAGTCTCATTTACTTAGTCGTTTGCCATTTCTAAACTTGTTTCCTAACTACTTTCTGATAACTAACTAAAACCTAACTCAGAACTAACCTCTAAACCCAAATCTGAACTTGAATCTGACCTCAGTAGACTAGATATTAACCTTCAAACTAGGTGTCCATTCAACCCTCTAGACAACCTAGATGAGTTTATGATGGCTACAAGAATCAGAGGTTAGGAATGATGCATGATAGATGATACATGGATAAGGTATATACATGATGCTTGAATGCAATGCATGGTTTCATTAGATGTTAATTACAAACACACATAAGAATAGATAAAGCCTTCCAACCTTATTAATCCCACATAGGAGGTTGTGTAGTCTCTTTCCTAAGTGGGCTTAACCCATGGGTCATTAGGGTACCCAATGGGCATGTATGGTGCATGACAGGGAACTGGTAGCATAACCTCTCTAATTGAAAGCACAGGCATATGGGCCCACCGGTGCATGGTAGCCTTTGATTGGTACCCTTCTAATTTGTTTGAGTTAAGTCAATACATAAAGGTCCACATAGCAAGAAAAAGTTTGTTCTGGTTATACAACCTAGGAGAAGTTGTTATTGTCATTACATGGGCTTTAGTCAAGGGTGGTGAAACATTAAGGTTACCTAAGCATGGTCCTTGCCAATAGGTGTAGCTTATCACGAGCATAATGATCGATGGGTCACCATTTTATATACCTTTTGGTTCTGGACTTAGGTTGGTAGGTCTCCTTGACTCCTCCCTACATTGAGTAAACATAGGGCATGCTTTAAGATAGCACCAAGGCTAAAAAGGGACACCTAACTTAATTTTAAGGCTCTCAGATGAATGTAGAGAATGCAATTTAGAAAGGAGACTGGATTAATTAATAAAACCCAATTATAAAGAACTTAAGCAAGATACTTTTTGGAGCAAGGTCTTTTTGATCCCCAAAGGAGTCGCCACTATGATGTATGCCAGAGCCCAAATTACATTTTCAGGTTTGCTCTTGAGGCCCACTTTTAGGGCCCGAGACTGGAGGAGGCTTGCTTTTAATCATAAACTGATCATTTTGCAATAAGAAGGGTTGAACCTTAATTATTGTTGACGATCAACCCATAAAGGCATCTACTAGTGGGCTCAAAAAGGCAGGTGTCATGGAGTTGCCACCCAATAAAATGTTGGAAATTGAATCTCAACCTCATTTTGATGCCCAAATAGGAAATGGTGTTTAGGACATCCCTCTTATTAGGAATCTTAGTCAGGTGTTGTTTTATAATTGAGTTTTAGAATTAATCACCTCCCCTCTCTTATGAAAATGATAGAATTTAAATAAACATCCCATACAAACAAGAATAAATAAATACTCTGAAAAACAAAACCCTACTTAAACTTAGTACAAAAGCAAATTATCCAAAAAAATAAGAGTAAAGCAATGTACATACATACATTGAGGCATTCATTTGGATTGGGAACATTGGTTCCCTCATGCATATTTATAAAAGCCATTTATTACATTGTGTGGATTTTTGGGGTAAAAATTTGGACATTGGTCCATGTTTTATAAAAAAACTCAATTCATTTGCTAGAAAACTCTTTAAATACCTTTTAGTTTAATGTGCTCGAAAAAATTCTGTTTTACTAGCTATTACAACCCTAAAAATAATACATCTAAAAATAACCATCGATAGTAGTAAATAAATAAATGAACAACACTATAATAAATAAATAAATAAAACTACAAAATAATGATTTAACTAGGGAGAAAGATGGTGACCAGTATGAGAGCATGACTTCCCATGCAAAAAATACACCAAATAATGCATAAATATTGTATGGAAAGAATAATTGATTCAAAAATATATAAAACCCTAAAAATACATGAAAAATACCATAAAACACCTTTATAGATGGCCAGAAGAGGTGACGGATGACCATCTATGATGTGAGGGATGGACAGGAGGAAGGGACTGAGACGTCCCATCCCTTAGATGAGGAATGGTTGTCCTTCAGCCCTTCTTCTCGTCTGTCACCTCTAGAACTAAACAAAAAATGTATAATCAAAGCAAACGTACGAAGAATGACTCAAATAATCTCCTAGGCCAAAATATATGATTATTAAGCTCTAAATCATGCCAAGATACATTAAAAAACACTTAACATGCATTATATTACACCAAAACTGTGGAATTACAGTGTATATACATGGAAAAGAAGAAAAAAACTTTATATAACAACAATAGAGGAATCTCTATAGTCTACCATACCTCTAGCATATTACACAAACTAGAAATGAATCCTATTTTGATAAAACATGCATATTAATTAGATTTAACAATCATAATGAATCAAAGTAGTATTCAATAATTATAAAATCATGTGAATGAATTATAGAGAGAGAGAGTGATAATGAGCCTAGAATATTACCGTCAAGAGATATTCTAACTCTATGAATTTTATAGTCTAGATCTCTACTTCGAATTGTGCTCTTAGATTCTCAAAGAAAGTATGAAATTAGTTACGTGTGTTTTAAGGAAATTCATAGAGTGAAGATGTAACACCCTCATACTATAACCCTATTAATCATGTCCAATTAATCATGTTAATCATGCTTTTTATCACTATCATATTGTATATTACCAATCATATGATCATTATGTTACTGCCTCTCATATCATGCTATATCATATAATCATGTAGGTGTTATGATGACTATTTGCATACTTTATCTCATGTTTAGCTTCATACATACCATGTTATGTTTATGTTACTTTATGTTTGACATACACACATGTACTTGCTTAGTCATATCATGAGTTAGTTATACTTTAATATACACATACAAAATATTACAAAATACTTATACAAAAACTCCCTACATCAACTCTTTTTAGTCTTGTGTTGGCCTTTTCTGATGTAGAGAATATTCTTAAGCAAAAATCTTATCTACGGAACCTACACAGATAAAATAACCCGTGCTAAGCTATAAATCTTAACGGGGACAAATTATAATGGACAACCACTCATCGTGGTCGTCAAAACAACATGTAATACATAATCACATACATATGCATATATACATGTCCATGGCAATCATACTGTGTCTTAAAAATAGCACTATAACAATACATGTGATTTACAATGTAACCAATTCACCAATCCTCTCAATATATATACATAAAACTTGAAGATAAACAATATACTCTATACCTTATATTATTAACACATTTATAATATTTATTGTCTCATTTTTATCTATATAGAACATAAATGGCATCCAATGATATACATTCATGATTCAATCCCATAATTTTGGCCATAATTGTAATTAGAACAATTCACATAATTAATAACATGTATCATATGCAACATAATGATAAAAAATTTGTAATTCTAGCAATATTTCAAGTATATAATCATTAAGGCAACAAAGATAAACAAATAACATTTGAGCAAATCATGCTTTGATTCAAATACTGTAGTCATTTCTATAATTGGAATTTTGTTTGCTTAAGTTCTAAAAGTGGATAACGGGAATGGTGGATAACCTTAGGTATCAAAATGGTGGATATCCAAAGATATCAAATCGGTAGAGCTAAATGGGGCCAAACTATACTATGGAATAGTCAAGCGGATTCAAACGAGGTCAACTAACAACCCAAACAGGGCTGTTCATGATCTAAATGGGATCAACTATACTTTAAACCCAATGGGGCCAAACTGTGGCAGTTGCAAATATCCCTATAGATGCCTATCTATCCACAATTGAACTCTATTAATAGGCAATACCCTGATCATGTTCATTTCATATATCAAGACTACACTTATATTCCATTTGCACGTGTATATAATCATGTAAATATATACCTTCTCTAGCGTATAAAGATATATGCATAATTTATATAACAATTTATACAATTTTAATCAAGTAAGTAATCAATGGAAAACTATACCATCGCTAGTGTATATATTTGTATACATAGTCTCATTTAACTAAGTGATCATATACTTTACTAGATTATTTATAATTAACATGCTTCTATGTAATCAAGCTTCATCATATATTCATGTGATATAAAAAAGACACATAGTCCCTAATACATAAACATGTAATCTCATCTTCATTTTATAATATAATAAACTTGTACATGATGCATTTATATCTCGATAATCATACAAATATACTGTAAGACCCTAACATGACCCTAATTTAATTTGCATATTTTTATGATTAAGTTAAGGGGATAAATTATCATGCTATTATGTTAATTGCATGAAAATAAAATAAAAGAATATGGTTTAATAGTATTTGAGGGTGTAATTGAAGTATAAAGGTGTTAATTGGGGTTAATTTGTAATTGCGGCATATTAATGGCCAATTGTGAATAAAAGCATTTAATTCAAGGTTAATTTGAAAGAATGATTAAATTGATAGGTTGAATTAAGAAAAAGAGTTAGTGGAGGGGTCATTTTATAGCATGCATAAAGGTTTGTGTCATTTGTTTGACATGCAAATTTTCAAGGGACTAAAGAGGGGATTATTATGTTGGTATAAAAGGCTTGAGTTAGTGGAATTTGGAGGTGTCAAGTATTTGTGTGAAATCGGCAATTGAAGAGTGAAAAACCAGAAAATAGATCATCTTCTTCTTCCTTTTTATTTCAATTATTTTATCTCAAACAAATTGAGGATGATGTTTGTTGATTAAGCAAGAGTATAATGCAGTAAATTAAAGGTAATTAAACTCTTAATTTAACCCTCCATCATCTTTATCTTCATCTTCTTTTCAAGTTAACTTAGAACAATGTAATTATGCTGGAAATATATGATGATGGTGATGGTATTTGTGAAGGAGAAGAGGAAGGAAGAAGGAGCAAGGGAAAGGATATTGCTAGAGGTTGAAGATATAGGTTTTGTCAACCAAGGTATGGGAATTAGTCTGATCATATTGCATGTGGAAAATAGTTGCTGGAAATTGTTATGATTGATAGAAATTAAGATTGCATTTTATGGGTTTTTATCGAAGTGAATTTGGTGCACAATTTGTATCCTTTCCGAGTTGTGAAGTCCTTCACGAGTCGTGAACTATTGTTCAACTCGTGAAGCTCTTCACGAGTCGTGCATCAATTTATGGGATCATTGGTTTTCACTCGTGAATTTTAGTTCGAGTCGTGAATTATAGACTGACTCGTGAGCTCCACCACGAGTCGTGATGTATAGCCTTTCTTCTCCACTCGTGAACTCCTTCACGAGTCATGAGATTTGCCTTATTTGCTTCACTCATAAAGCTCTTCACTAGTCGAACTCCCCTTCAGGACTGAATGACCTGTCTGGAATGTTTTGCTCATAAGTTGAGCTATAGAACAACAAATTGAATGATTCTTTTTGCATTGAAAAATAGACTTCCATACCTATATTTCATATGGAGAAACCTAAGCTTAAATCTATCTCTAAGTACATGTAATCTAGGGTTGAATCTGTACTTGTTTTCAAGACTGTTCAATGTAACAGAAATTACAATTATGTGCAGAATGTTGCTACACTTGATAATATGATTTTAAATTGATTGAGACAGATAGTTGCTTATGTGATAGTAAAGTTAATTGAATAAGGCATGTAATATGACTATCAATGAAGGATTTATATGAATACAGATGCATTCAATTGTGTATATGAATAAAGACTAGTGATGAAATATCTAACCTATACATGTGATTAGTCTTGTGCATGATGGTCATATGCCAAATTGATATATATACACATGTAAATCCTATGACATAAAAGTGCAAATATTGACATGTACCTATGCTATAAAATAGGGATTATAATAGTATGACCTTGGCATGTGCATATGCCTATATGAAAATATGTTGATATGTTGTATAGCACATGACTTGAATGATGATAAAGGTATATATATGTGTTGGAAACATGCTCATAAGAATAAATCAACTATATGCAAATGTACCCACAGGTATGTACATTTATGATTATGTATATGAGTATATGGGCATGTAATTGCCTTATGAGATAGAAGATGAATTAGCATGACAATAAACATGTGAAATGCTTAATGAGAACATGATCAAGAATATGATATGATAATTATATGTCATGCCTATATGTTATGATGCAAATTATATAGTCATACAGATTTTAATAAGCCAAATGTATAACTTCGCATGTGAAATGTGCATATATCTGATTATGCACCATAGAATTCATACTTATATAAGACTATGTATATGTGCACAACATTATACTATGAATACAGTATTAATATGTGAATTGAACACGAATATAGTTCTGCCTGCGATAGAGTTTTAGATGTGGATAGATAGGCGCCTATAGGGAAATTGCAACTGCCATAGTTTGGCCCGATTGGGTCCATAGTATATATATATGATCCTGTTTGGATCATGATCATCCCTGTTTGGGTTGATAGGCTACCCCGTTTGGGTATGCTTGACCAGTCCACAGTACAGTTTGGCCCCATTTGGATCTATAGATTTGATATCTTCGGATATCCCTCTTTGATACCGATGTGTATCCATAGTTCCCGTTATCCACCGATAAAGCTAAAGCAGGCTAAACGTTATTCATAGTAATGATCAAAATTAAACAGTTAAAGTGATTTGACTAAAGATTGATATTGTGGATTATAATGTTGTTTTACCACAGGAATTATGTTTTATTTGAATATGTTTACATGGGAAATTACTGTCTATATGAATTATGAATATGAGAATATTTGTTACTCTTTGGGTACAATGTTATACACATGAGAATATGCTTTACGCTTTAAAGTATATGTTATTGTTGCCATGCTATGTTGGACATGTTGTTTATAGTATATGTATATATTGTATATGTATGTTTTGATGACCTATGTGAGTGGTCATCCATCTGTAGATATTCCCCACTAAGCTTTATAGCTTAGCACGGGTTATTTTATCCGTATAGGTTCAAATAGCAAGACTTTGGTTGAGGGACGTTCTCTGCATCAGGAAGGGCCAACCATTGACTTATAACCTTGATGTAGGATATTTTGTAATACAATTATCATATGTTTTGTATAAAGGCCAGTTATCTTATGATATGTATAAAACCTATATGGAATATTGTAACTCATTAGTAGTAAAGCTAAGACAGATGTGTGTGCATGTGATATACATAAAGTAATCTTCATATAGTTCAGTATGCATGATAATAGGTATGAAAAGGAAAAACATGAATAGACTTGTAGCACGAATATAAACATATGAAATCATATGATTAATGGCTAAATGATGATTAAATAAACATGTAGTATAAGCATGATTAATAGTATTCATGATACATGTTTAATGGGGTATTTGCATAGGGGGTGCTATAATTTGTGGTATCAGAGCCCTAGGTTTTGCCTTTTCTGGGTAAAAATAAACCTAGGATTCTATAGTATGATATAGTGTTTTGTTGGCTTGATGCAGAAGTCCCTGTTTTTCTTATAGATTGAAAATGGAGAGCTCTAGAGATGCATTTGAGGAATTGGCTGAAAGTAATAGGCCGGTTGGAACTAATCCTTCCAATATTGGACCTTCATCTTCCAATCCAAATGAGGTCCCAACAACCGTCCCTACAGAAGCATTGTTAAAAATATCTCAGGATATGGCTCAAGTTCTTCAAAGAATGACAGCACCTAAAGCTCCAATATCTGAAATTAGAAAGCATGGTGCTAAAGAAGTTTTAGGCACTAATCTGGAACAGTCTGAAGAAGTTGAAATTTGGCTAGAAAGGCTAGAGAGAATTTATGATGAAATCCACTGTCCAGTGAGTCATAAAGCATCTTATGCTATGTCTCTATTACAGGGTGCAGGTTATGATTGGTGGAAGTTGGTATTGAAGCAACCTCAGTTACCAGACCCCCTTACATGGGAATTTTTCATAGCTGAATTCAAGAAAAAGTATGTTACTGAGGAGTATAAGCAAGAGAAGTTAAAGCAATTCCTCCATTTGAGACAGAGAGTTATGTATGTGGCTGAGTATGAGAAAGAATTCAGTCACCTGTGCAAATATGCTCCTAATGAGATGTTAACTGATGCTTTTAAATGTAGACAGTTTGAAGATGGGTTGAATGATCGTATATGAGAAAAGTTGATTGGGTCTACATCTTTGCAAGTGATTAATTTCACTCAACTAGTTATAGCAGCCTTGCGAGTTAAAAAGAATGAAATGGAAAAAAGGGAGAGAGAACAGAGAAGAAGTGGGTTCAAGGGTGGATCTTTTACAGGAAAGAGAGCTAGAGGAGCACAAGGAAATCTGCCAGCTGAGTCTGGCTATAGTTCTGCAAAAAGGGACAGGAGACAAGAATCTTCTGCAATGTCTAAATAGGGAAAGCAAGCTTCAGGGAATCAGAGTGGGGGGCAACCTCCAGTGTGTCCCTATTATTCTAGGAAACATTGGGGTAGTTGCAGGAAATTGTTTGGGGCATGTTTCAAATGTGGTGGTACCGATCACTTCATGGCTAGTTGTCCATTGAAGAGGGAACAGGATGTGGGACAGTAGGGCAGTAGAGAAACTTTTAATGCACCATCTTCAGGTAGAGGCAGGGGAAGAGGATGTGGGGGATCGAGTTATCAGGGATCCCAGTCTAGGAACATTTCTGAATTAGTTGACAGGCCCACAGCTCTAGTTGTTCCTATTCGGGCTTATGCAATGAAAGCTAGAGAGGATCGGAGTGCACTAAAAGTCATAGCTGGTACATTCTCTCTTTTTGATTCTGATATGCATGCACTTATTGATCCTGGTTCCACTCATTCTTATTTTTGCACTGGGGATATGGGTAGAAATGAGTCTACTGTACATGAACTGGAATATGATATTTATGTAACCAACCCTTTGGGTCACAGTGTTGTTGTTAATAGAGTGCATAAACAGTGTCCTATTGTAATTCAAGAGAAAGAATTCCTTGCTGATCTTATTGAGTTACCATTTTGGGAGTTTGATATTATACATGGTATGAATTGGCTGTCTAGACATCATGCAGTGATTGATTGTGAAGCTAAAACTGTAACTCTCATTGGTACTGATGGTGAAGAAGCTTTAGTACAGGGCATTCGATCTGAACCCATAACTAATGTAATATCAGCTATGCAAGCTAATCAATTTTTGAGAAAAGGGTGTGAAGCTTTCTTAGCACTTGTGCTTGATTCAAGAATAGAAAATGTGAATCTTCAAGAGACTCCAGTGGTGAAAGAGTTTCAGATGTGTTCCCTGAAGACTTACCTAGTCTTCCACCTGAAAGGGAAGTTGAATTGTCTATAGACATTCTACCTGGTACAGCTCCTATTTCGAAGGCACCATACAGGATGGCTCCTTTAGAATTGAAAGAACTAAAAGCTCAGCTACAGGAGTTGCTTGACAAAGGCTTCATTAGGCCTAGTACGTCACCTTGGGGTGCACCGATTTTATTTGTGAAGAAAAAGGATGGGTCTATGAGGATGTGCATAGACTACAGACAGTTAAATAGGGTAACAATAAAAAATAAGTATCCTTTACCAAGAATTGAAGATTTATTTGATCAGTTGAAGGGTGCTGGAGTGTTTTCCAAGATTGATTTGCGCTCAAGTTATTATCAACTTTGGGTTAAAGATGTAGATGTTTCCAAAATAGCCTTTAGAACCCGATATGGGCATTATGAGTTTCTGGTGATGCCTTTTGGGTTAACAAATGCATCGGCTGCGTTTATGGATGTTATGAATAGGGTGTTTAGACCCTACTTGGATCAGTTTATTGTTGTGTTCATAGATGACATTGTGGTGTATTCGAGGAATGAAGCTGAACTTGCTGAGCATTTGAGAATTGTTTTACAGACTCTGAGGGAAAATCAGTTGTATGCTAAGCTGAGCAAATGTGATTTTTGGCTTAAGGAAATTTCTTTCCTTGGTCATGTAGTATCTTCTGAAGGCATTAAAGTGGATCTAGCTAAAATTGAGGCTATAGTGAAATGGAAGCCGCCTCGAAATGTGACAGAAGTGAGATTTTTCTGGGCTTAGCAGGTTATTACCGTCGCTTTGTGAAAGGCTTTTCAATTATAGCCGCACCACTCACTAAACTTTTGAGAAAGGGTATAAAGTTTGAGTGGACTGATCGGTGTCAAGCAAGTTTTGATCAATTGAAGAAATTTTTGACAGAGGCTCCAGTTTTGACATAACCAGTTACAGGAAAGGAGTATGCTATGTATAGTGATGCTTCTAGAGTTGGCTTGGGTTGTGTGTTAATGCAAGAAGGAAAAGTAATTGCCTATGCATCTAAACAGTTGAAGCCACATGAACAAAATTATCCAACCCATGACCTAGAGTTAGCAGCAGTAGTGTTTGCCTTGAAAATTTGGCGACATTATTTGTATGGGGAAAAGTGCAGAATCTATATAAATCATAAGAGTCTCAAATATTTGCTCACTCAAAAGGAACTTAACTTAAGACAGCGAAGATGGTTAGAACTATTTAAAGATTATGATTGTATAGTGGATTACCATCCAGGGAAAGCTAATGTTGTAGCTGATGCCTTGAGCCGTAAGATGATGGTTGCTATGATTGCACATCATTGTAGATGGAAAATTGCTTATGATGGTGCTTTAATAGCACAGTTGAAGGCTAGACCTTGTTTAAGGCAAACAGTGATTGATGCACAGAAACATGATGAAAAGTTGCAATAGATTTTGAAGTCTTTACATGAAGGGTTCTAGTTTGAGTACTCAGTGAAAGAAGATGGGGGTGTGTATTATCAGAATCGATTGTATGTTCCTGATGACAAAGAATTAGAGAGAACAGTATTGAATGAGGCTCACAATACAGTATTTACTATGCACCCTGGTGGGAATAAGATGTACCAGGATTTGAAACAAAGTTATTGGTGGCCTAGCATGAAGAAAGATGTGGTAGCTTATGTTTCCAAATATTTGACTTGTCAGCAGGTAAAAGAAGAGCACCAGTTACCCTCTGGTTTGTTGAACCCCATTCCAATTCCACAATGGCAATGGGAGGATATCACTATGGATTTTATAACAGGATTGCCCCTTACACAGAAAAAGCATGATGCTGTTTGGGTTATAGTTGACAAGCTGACTAAATCAGCTCATTTCATACCAGTTCGGATGGACTACCCTATGGATAAGTTGGCAGAACTTTATGTAAATGAGATTGTTAGACTGCATGGTATTCCGGTGTCAATAATCTCTAATCGAGATCCGAGATTCACATCAAGATTTTGGCAAAGTTTGTAACAAGCATTGGGAACTCAACTTCGATGCAGTACAACATTCCACCCTCAGACGGATGGGCAATCTGCATGGGTTATTCAGATTCTAGAGGATATGATGAGAGGGTGTGTTGTGGAGTTTGCAGGAAGTTGGGATAGGTATCTACCTTTAATGGAGTTCGCCTACAATAACAGTTATCAAATGAGCATCGAGATGGCACCATATGAAGCCTTGTATGGCCGAAAATGTAGAACTCTTGTTTACTGGACTAAATTGTCTGAGCGCAAAGTTGTTGGTCCTGATATTGTCAAAGACATAGAAGAAAAGGTACAAGTTATCAAGCAGAGATTGAAGGAAGCTAGTGACAGACAGAAGTCTTATGCTGATTTGAAGAGAAGAGATATTGAATATCAAGTGGGTGACAAAATGTTTTTGAAAGTGTCCCCTTGGAGAAAAGTATTGAGATTTGGGAAAAAGGGTAAGCTGAGTCCGAGTTTTATAGGCCCATATGAAATCCTTCAAAGAGTTGGGCCAGTGGCATATAGATTGGCTCTCCCTATAGAACTAGCCAAACTTTATGATGTGTTTCATGTTTCTATGCTTCGAAGTTATCGATCAGATGAATCCCATGTGATACCAGTTCAAGATGTGCAAGTACAGCCAGATTTCACTTATTATGAAGAACCTATAGCAATTCTGGCTAGAGAAGTTAGACAACTTAGAAATAAGCAAATTCCACTTGTTAAAGTACTCTGGCAACATCATGATTTGCAAGAAGTTACTTGGGAGCCAGAAGCAGCTATGAGGGAACAACATCCTCACTTATTCACAACACGTATGAATTTCGGGGATGAAATTCTTAAGCGGGAGAGAATTGTAAGACCCTAACATGACCCTAATTTAATTTGCATATTTTTATGATTAAGTTAAGGGGATAAATTATCATGCTATTATGTTAATTGCATGAAAATAAAATAAAAGAATATGGTTTAATAGTATTTGAGGGTGTAATTGAAGTATAAAGGTGTTAATTAGGGTTAATTTGTAATTATGGCATATTAATGGCCAATTGTGAATAAAAGCATTTAATTCAAGGTTAATTTGAAAGAATGATTAAATTGATAGGTTGAATTAAGAAAAAGAGTTAGTGGAGGGGTCATTTTATAGCATGCATAAAGGTTTGTGTCATTTGTTTGACATGCAAATTTTTAAGGGACTAAAGAGGGGATTGTTATGTTGGTACAAAAGGCTTGAGTTAGTGGAATTTGGAGGTGTCAAGTATTTGTGTGAAATCGGCAATTGAAGAGTGAAAAACCAGAAAATAGATCTTCTTCTTCCTTCTTATTTCCATTGTTTTATCTCAAACAAATTAAGGATGATGTTTGTTGATTAAGCAAGAGTATAATGCAGTAAATTAAAGGTAATTAAACTCTTAATTTAACCCTCCATCATCTTCATCTTCATCTTCTTTTCAAGTTAACTTAGAACAATGTAATTATGCTGGAAATATATGATGATGGTGATGGTATTTGTGAAGGAGAAGAGGAAGGAAGAAGGAGCAAGGGAAAGGATATTGCTAGAGGTTGAAGATATAGGTTTTGTCAGCCAAGGTATGGGAATTTGGCTGATCATATTGCATGTGGAAAACAGTTGCTGGAAATTGTTATGATTGACAAAAATTAAGATTGCATTTTACGGGTTTTTATCGAAGTGAATTTGGTGAACAGTTTGTATCCTTTTCGAGTCGTGAAGTCCTTCACGAGTCATGAAGCTCTTCACGAGTCGTGCATCTGTTTATGGGATCATTGGTCTTCACTCGTGAATTTTAGTTCGAGTCGTGAATTATAGAACAACTCGTGAGCTCCTTCACGAGTCGTGATGTATAGCCTTTCTTCTCCACTCGTGAACTCCTTCATGAGTCATGAGATTTGCCTTATTAGCTTCACTCGTGAAGCTCTTCACAAGTCGAACTCCCCTTCACGACCTAATGACCTGTCTGGAATATTTTGCTCATAAGTTGAGCTATAGAACAAAAAATTGAATGATTCTTTTTGCATTGAAAAATAGACTTCCATACTTATATTTCATATGAAGAAACCTAAGCTTAAATCTATCTCTATGTACATATAAGCTAGGGTTGAATCTGGACTTGTTTTCAAGACTGTTCAATGTAACAGAAATTACAATTATGTGCAGAATGTTGCTACACTTGATATTATGATTTTAAATTGATTGAGACAGATAGTTGCTTATGCGATAGTAAAGTTAATTAAATAAGGCATGTAATATGACTATCAATGAAGGATTTATATGAATACATATACATTCAATTGTGTATATGAATAAAGACTAGTGATGAAATATCTAACCTATACATGTGATTAGTCTTGTGCATGATGGTCGTATGCCAAATTGATATATATACACATGTAAATCCTATGACATAAAAGTGCACATATTAACATGTACCTATGCTATAAAATAGGGATTATAATAGTATGACCTTGGCATGTGTATGTGCCCATATGAAAACATGTTGATATGTTGTATAGCACATGACTTGAATGATGATAAAGGTATATATATGTGTTGGAAACATACTCATAAGAATAAATCAACTATATGCGAATGTACCCACAGGTATGTACATTTATGATTATGTATATGAGTATATGAGCATGTAATTGCCTTATGAGATAAAAGATGAATTAGCATGACTATAAACATGTGAAATGCTTAATGAGAACATGATCAAGAATATGATATGATAATTATATGTCATGCCTATATGTTATGATGCAAATTATATAGTCATACAGATTTGAATAAGCCAAATGTATAACTTGGCATGTGAAATGTGCATATATCTGATTATGCACCATAGAATTCATAGTTATATAAGACTATGTATATGTGCACAACATTATACTATGAATACAGTATTAATATGTGAATTGAACACGAATATAGTTCTGCCTGGGATAGAGTTTTAGATGTGGATAGATAGGCGCCTATAGGGAAATTGCAACTGCCATAGTTTGGCCCGATTGGGTCCATAGTATATATATATGATCCCATTTGGATCATGATCAGCCCCGTATGGGTTGATAGGCTACCCCGTTTGGGTATGCTTGACCGGTCCACAGTACAGTTTGGCTCCATTTGGGTCTATAGATGTGATATCTTCGGATATCCCTCTTTGATACCGATGTGTATCCATAGTTCCCGTTATCCACCGATAAAGCTAAGGCAGGCTAAACGTTATTCATAGTAATGATCAAAATTAAACAGTTAAAGTGATTTGACTAAAGATTGATATTGTGGATTATAATGTTGTTTTACCACAGGAATTATGTTTTATTTGAATATGTTTACATGGGAAATTACTGTCTATATGAATTATGAATATGAGAATATTTGTTACTCTTTGGGTACAATGTTATGCACATGAGAATATGCTTTATGCTTTAAAGTATATGTTATTGTTGCCATGCTATGTTGTACATGTTGTTTATAGTATATGTATATATTGTATATGTATGTTTTGATGACCTATGTGAGTGGTCATCCATCTGTAGATATTCCCCACTAAGCTTTATAGCTTAGCACGGGTTATTTTATCCGTGTAGGTTCAAATAGCAAGACTTTTGTTGAGGGACGTTCTCTGCATCAGGAAGGGCCAACCATTGACTTATAACCTTGATGTAGGATATTTTGTAATACAATTATCATATGTTTTGTATAAAGGCCAGTTATCTTATGATATGTATAAAACCTATATGGAATATTGTAACTCATTAGTAGTAAAGCTAAGACAGATGTGTGTGCATGTGATATACATAAAGTAATCTTCATATAGTTCAGTATGCATGATAATAGGTATGAAAAGGAAAAACATGAATAGACTTGTAGCACGAATATAAGCATATGAAATCATATGATTAATGGCTAAATGATGATTAAATGAACATGTAGTATAAGCATGATTAATAGTATTCATGATACATGTTTAATGGGATATTTGCATAGGGGGTGCTACATATACATTGAAATTTTTAACATATAAGCATGTAATATATTTATAACATATAAGCATGCTTATGTTATGTCAATGAGGTGAATAATAACATACTTTATTATAAATTAGCTTCAAAAAGTAGTCAAGTAGTCATGCTTACAAAAGGATATTATTTTATATACTCATGACTTATCTCTCTCGATGTGTTATTTTTCCATTTTAAATGTGCTTAAAATACTTAAGATTATTTTTGCATAGAATCAAAATGATGTTCTAGAGATACTTAATTTTATTTTAAATGCATAATAATATTCAAAAAATGCATGTCAACAATGGTGATAATTTCTTGAACAATCCTTTATATAGACAAATTTTTAAGCATATATTTAAAGCTATTTTTGACCTAACAAAAGCCGTTTATGGAGAAACTAATCTTCCACAGACATGATTTTATATGTTTATAGTTTCAGGAACATTAAAAATCATTACAATATCATTTCTATAACTCAAGATAATTTGAGATTACTAATGACTGTTTGTTGTGATGGGCAACACATGATTCCCATTTTCAACCTAAATTTAGGAAAGTTTAACCAACTAGAATTACCTAATTATTATTTTTATAGTTCAAGATATTACAAAAAAATTAAAGATTATTCTTGGAAACAATGCTGCCAATACTTTTGGATTCAATTCATTTTTTGAAATATTTAAAAATAGAATCAAATCAAGATTTCTTCATATAAATTGCATACATATAAATCTAGTTTAACTAGAAACTAGATTCATAGAATTTTGACCTCTATAACAAAAAGATACAGTCAAATTACTAAAATATGTTCCTACTCTCTAAATAGCAATTCATTGTACCCCATTCAATTTTTATCCTCACTTGGAAAATTTATAGTATAAAATGGGTACATAATGTTGACAAAATTCCTCCATGGAAATTGTACTCATATGAATCTATTTTGACCAAAATTTTGTCTCAAAGGACTTTGACTTCTCTGTAAAAGATTATAGCAAAAATACAACAATATCATCATAACTATTGGGCAGCAGCTTAAAACAAACTTTAAGTTAGAATTAGGGGCACTTAGAGGTAGAATCAAAGATGGGTTCTGCAACAAAATTTTATGTCTAAATCTTAGGAAGAAATAGCATCTTTACAAGTTTTATCCTAAATATTTGACTTAATTCTTTTAGGTTTATTAACTCATTCCATAAACCACTTCTATGCAGAAATTCCTATCTTCAAATACACTAAAAACAACTTTAAAATACTCATTCACATACCTTGGACAAATCACACCTAACTAAAATCTTTAGCTACCTCATTGCCATTCTTCTTCCTCTTAGCTTCATCATCTACAAATCATGTTTTCAAACCATCATGTATCAAAATTACAGAATTCAATCTCCTTAGGAAAGCCATCCAACAAGATAGAATGAGAAGAAAAAAAGATAATTTAAAGTCCTACATCCATACCTTGATGATTTTACTAAAAACCTCTAAATCATCCACATACAAGAGATTTAATCATAAAAAAATGAAGAGGATTAGAGATAAAAGATGAAAAAGAGAAGTAGAATTCTTTTATTCAAAAATTGTCCATCCGAAAAAACACCATCCAATTCTTGCATTTCTCTCTCCTACATGCTTGATTTAAGTCCTTAAATAGGGAAGGAGAAATCCCCTTTTGATCCTTCAAAAATTTGCATGTAAGAAGATGTTCCCTTTCTTTTATTCTTCTCATAGATTCAACCCCATCATTTTATCCTTTAATTCTAATTAACCCAACTTACTTCTACTTTTTAAAATTGACCCCACATGAGCCACCTTTACAATTTGATCCCAAACTTATTATTCTATACTTTAATTGTGCCCTTAATTATTTTTATGCCAAATAATTCACATTTAATTTATATAATAAAATAAAATTTTCACTAGTCCCATAAATCATGTCCAAAATTCACTTATTAAATTTTATTTTCATCAATGTAATTCTATAAAATCATGCCTTTTTGACTAGGGTCATAATTAAGGCCTTACAACTCTCTCCCCCTTGAAGAATTTTGTCCCCAAAATTCATACCTATTTTAAATAGTTGGGGATACTACTCTTTCATAGTTTTCTCTGGTTCACAAGTTACTTATTGCATACCATGGTGTTGCCAAAGTACTTTGATAAGAGGAATTTGCTTGTTCCTTAACTGTCTGATTTCCCTTGCCAAAATGTTTTTAGGTTCTTCATCATAAGATAAGTCCGGCTAAACCTGAATATCTTATACTAGTAGAACCTGGGATTCATCTGAACGATATCTCCAAAGTATCGACACATGGAACACATCATGTAATTTGGCTAATTTCGTAGTAAGAGCCATTCTATATGTTACTGGTCTAACTCTTTGAAGTATTTCATATGAACCAATATACCTCGGGGCTCAATTTACCTTTCTTCCTAAATCTCAATACCTTTCTCCATGGGCACACTTTCAGAAACACTTTCTCACCAAATTGATACTCAATATCCTTTCTTTTAAATCAATATAAGACTTTTATCTATCACAAGCTTATTTCAATCTCTGTTTAATAACCTGTACTTCTCCTTTATGTCCTTAACAAGGTTAGGACCAATTATTTTGCGTTTAAATAACTCAATCCAATAAACTAGAATTCTACATTTTCTGCCATACAAAGCCTCATATGGTGCTATACCAATACTCATTTGATAACTGTTTTTATAAGCAAACTCCATTAAAGCCAAATATCTATCCTAACATCCTATGAAATCTAAGACACAACCTCTCAACATATCTTCTAAGACTTGGATAACCCTCTCAGATTGTCCATTTATTTGAGGATGGAAAGCTATATTGTATCGAAGCCATGTTCCTAATACTTTTTGTAGACTTTGATAAAATCTAGATGTGAACCTTGGATCTCTATTAGAAATTATAGACATTAGAATACCATGTAACCAAACAATCCCATTAACATAGAGTTCTGCCAACTTATCCATAAGATAATTTGTTTGAACTGGTAAGAAATAAGTTGTTTTAGTCAACTTATCAACTATAACCCATATTGCATCATACTTCCTCTGTGTGAGAGGTAAACCTATCATAAAATCCATGGTATTGTCTTCCCATTTCCATTTTGGTATTGGAATGGGATTCAACAATCTTGAGGGTAACTGATGTTCTGCCTTCACTTGTTGACAAGTTAAACACTTTGAAACATAGTCTATTGTATCTTTCTTTATACCGGGCCACTAATAAAACTGTTTCAAATCCTGATACATCTTGTTCCCACCAGGCTGTATAGTGAACACTGTATTATGAGCTTCATGCAATAAAGTTCTTTTCAATTCCCTTTCATCAGGAACACATAATCTATCTGGTATGACACACCCCCATCTTCTTTTGCTGTGTACTCAAGTTGATTTCCTTCCTAATATGATTGCATAATTTGTTAAAATTTTCCATCTCCTTTCTGAGCATCTAACACTAATTGCTTCACATAAGGTCTAGCCTTCAACTGAGCTATCAAAGCACCATCTGATGCAAATTTCCATCTACCTTGGTTTAACATCATAGCCACCATTGTCTTATGACTTAAACCATTAGCTACAACATTAGCTTTGCTTGGATGGTAATCTACTATACAATCATAATCCTTAAATAGTTCTAGCCATCTTTGTTGTCTCAAGTTGAGTTCCTTTTGCATAAGAAAATATTTAAGACTTTTGTGATCTATATAGATTCTACATCTTTCCCCATACAAATAATGTTGCCAAATCTTCAAAGCAAATAGCACTACTACCAACTCTAAGTCATGAGTTGGGTAATTTTGCTCATGCAATTTCAATTATCTAGATGCATAAGCCACTACCTTCCCATCTTGCATTAACACACAACCCAAATAAACTTTAGAAGCATTATTGTACATGGCATACTCTTTTCCCGAAACTAGTTGTGTAAAAACTGGAGCCTCTGTTAACATCATTTTTAACTAGTCAATGCTTGCCTGACATCGATCAGTCCACTCAAATTTGATACCCTTTCTCAACAATTTAGTGAGTGGTAAAGCTATAACTGAAAATCCTTTTACAAAGTGATGGTAATACCCTACTAAACCTAAAAAAACTTCTCACTTTTATTACATTTTGAGGCAATCTCTAATTCATTATAGCTACAATTTTGATGGGATCCACTTTAATGCCTTTAGAATACACCATATGCCCAAGAAAAGAGACTTCCTTAAGCCAAAAATTACACTTACTCAATTTAGCATATAGTTGATTCTCCCTCAAAGTCTGCAACACAATTCTCAAATGTTCAGCATGTTTTACTTCATTTCTTAAATAAACTAATATGTCATCTATAAACACAACCACAAACTGGTCTACATAGGGTCTAAATATCATATTCATAAGTTCCATAAAAGTAACTGGTGCATTTGTTAACCCAAATGGTATTACTAGAAATTTGCAACAACCATATCGAGTTCTAAATGTAGTTTTGGGAATATCCACATCATTTACTCAAAGTTGATAATACCCCGATTGCAAGTCAATCTTGGAAAACACTCCAGCACCTTTCAATTAATCAAATAAATCTTCAATTCTTGGCAATGGATATTTGTTCTTCACTGTCGCTTTATTTAGTTGACAATAGTCTATACACATTCTCATAGTCCCATCTTTCTATTTCACAAACAAAACTAGTGCACCCCAAGGTGATACACTAGGCCTAATAAAGCCTTTATTAAGCAATTCTTACAACTAAACCTTTACTTCCTTTAATTTTGTTAGGGCCATTCTATACGATACCTTAGAAATAGTAGCTATAGTCGGTTAAACTTCTATATATGCTTTACATCTCTTTCAGGTTGAAGACTTCGTAATTCTTTAGGAAATACATCAGAAAACTCATTTATAACAAAGATGTCATGAAGTTTTACCTTTTCCCTTTTTGAATCAAGTAACAAGGCTAAATATGCTTTACATCCTTTTCTCATAAATCGCTTGGCTTGCATAACCGATATCACAGTTTAGGTTGAATACCCTCTACTACTACTTCCTCACCATCTGTATCTCTAAGTGTTACTATTTTAGCCCCATAATTTACCACTGTATGATGCTTTGATAGCCAATCCATGCCTAAAATCACACCAAACTCCCAAAATGGCAACTCAATAAGATTAGCCAAAAATTCCTTCCCTTGGATCATAACGGGACATTCTTTATAAACTTTGTTAACACAAACACTATGCCCCAAAAGGTTGGTTACACAAATATAATATTTCAATTCATGTGTGATTGACATACTTCTACCCATATCCCTAATACAAACATAAGAATGAGTGAAACCAGGATTAATGAGTGTATGAATATTAGAATTAAAGAGAGAGAAAATACCAACTATCACTTCTAGACCATTCTGATCCCTCAAACATTCATTGCATAATCCTAACTAGAAACAACTAGAGCCGTGGTCTATCAACTAATTCATACATATTTCTAGATTGGGATCTATGATGATTTAATCCACCATGCCCTTTACCTCAGCCTTTGCCAGAGGATGGTGCATTAGAAGCTCCCCTGCTACCTTATTGTTCAGAACCTTGTTCTTGCTTCGATGGATAATTGTCCATAAAGTGGTCAGTACTACCATATTTGAAACATGTCGCAGCCAATTTTCTGCACTCACCCTAGTGCTGCCTAACACAATGGGGATATTCTGGTGGCTAACCCCCACTCTGTCTCCGTAAGCTTCTCTACCATGTTTAGACCTTGCATATGAGTCTTGTCGTTTATCCCATTTTGTAAAACTATACCCAGACTTAGCTGGCTGGTTCCCCTAAGCTCCTCTAACTCTCTTTTCAGTGGAAAATCCACCTCTTAACCCACTTCTTTTCCGTTCTCTTTCTCTTTTAGCTACTTTATTCTTTTATACCCTTATGACTACTAAAACATGTTGATGGAAATCCACCAATTGTAAGTATATGGGTCCCATTAGCTTTTCTCTAATCCGATCATTCAATCCATCTTCAAACTATCTGCACTTAAAAGCTCTTGTCAGCATTGGGTTAAGAGCATATTTACACAGACGATTGAATTCCTTCTCATACTCAGCCACAGTCATGACTTTCTATCATAGATTCAAGAACTGCTTCAGCTTCTCTTATTTATATGCCTCAGTAACATACTTCTTTCTGAATTCATCTTTAAAAAATTCTCACATAAGGGGATCTGGTAATTGAGGTTGCTTTAGTACTAATTTCTACCAGTCATAAGTTGCTCCTTGGAGTAAGGACACAACACAGGACACTTTATGAGTTACTAGGCAATGAATTTCATCGAAGATTCTCCCTAGCTTTTCTAACCAAAATTTAGCTTCCTCTAATTATTCCATATTAGTGCCTAAAAACTCCTTTGGATCGTGCTTTCTAATTTTAGATATTGGAACTTTAGTTGCAGTCATTCTCTATAGAAGTTGTTGGGAATTATCGATAACATGCATCTCATACATAAGCAGAATTTAAAATTTTTAACCAATAGATATGATCTGGCCATGAATTTACAATATACATATTAATGAGAATAAGAAAAATCACCTTTGATTTTTGTTGAATAGCTAATTTTCCTTCTCATCGGGTTGTCGCAAACCATAGTGTCCAAAATGGAACACCTCCAATGAGTAATCCAAACTAGATAAGGATTGAATAAACCAACAATGGAGGAATACAAGGCTAACCAAAATTCCTTGATGCTAGCAAAGGGAAAGTGGTAGCTAGGGTTTGAGAATGAGAGAAAAATCTTTTTCTGTTAATTGTTCACCTTAACCTTAAAATCCCTTTCACTTGGATTTTTATAGTTAGGTTAAAAATCCAACTTCATAATGGGATTGGACTCTTTAAAATTGCTGGAGAAATATTAAATGGGCTTCTGAAATTATTAATAATTTATTTGGGCTTAATTAAATCTAATTTGAATCCTTTCATAAAAGACTGTGCACAAAACCCACAAACTAGGCCCTTCATGCATACACTTGGGTTTAATCACCCAAATGAATTCCAAATCCATCCAAATTAAATTTTTAGGCTCCATAACACTTATGAAATATATTTAATTTATTTTGGTCCAAGAATTAGGCCTCCAAGGCCTTCTATCAAAAGGTGGTGTGAAACACTTCCTCTAGAGGGTTTCAACGCTAAACTCAATTTTATGGGCCTCCATTATTTTCTTTAATGGATCTATTAATTATTATATTAGCCCTATAACACTTATAGTCCAATAATAATTAATTATAAAATATAATATTTCAATTAGGTCCATTTTACATAATATTTCTAAAAAATTTTGCGAACAATTTTACTTGATCATAATTAATTAAACTCTTTAATTAATTATTTTCTTATTCACTTTTTTATTCCCATAATAATATCAAATATTATTATCTTTTTCATTTTACCATATTATCCTTTTCTCTATATGTGTGTGACCAATTGGGTTCCTTTCCATATTAGCAGTATATGTAATTGTGAGTTCTATTCAAAACTCACATGATTTAAACTTCTTTAAATAATTTTATCAATCCTTACTGATATTTATGATACACTATTATACAAGTCATGATTGGCCTCTAGCTAGGCATCATTACTACACAAATGTCAGAAAAGTCAAGTGGTTTGACTATACCCTTCCATAGAAACAGTTACAGTGCAATTACTCCTTTCACCAGTCTTATCTCAATTAGATTTCGAGTATGGATTTCTGTCAAGTCATGTAAATATAATTATGTATGTTCTATTAATTTAACCATTGTTCCCAAAATTCCCTTTATAGATCCCTATCCATCTTGGCATATTACTCTGGCTAGAGATTCTCTGAATAAGGCAATTATAGAATCATGTGAGATAACTTCCCTTAATAAATCTGGGATGGTGAATCCTTTGTTAATCACTCAACTATCTTCAAATAGGTCACTATATACCCAACCTCCTAACTATGTTCAGCCTTAGTTGGAAGTAATCAGTTATGGAGTCAAAGTATACCACTTGCTACTTAAGATAACTTTGGTGATCTTAAGTCTAAGGATACTTGCACAACCGCTATGAAGAGATTCCTCATTGACATAGATTTAATATCCATGTGAGGATTCTCTTTGCAGGTCTCTAATGAACTTGTTCTTTTAACAAGCATCCACATGTTAGCTTTGATTATCTTTCATAATCAAAGTTATGAGAACCACTACTTGAACAATTCAAGAAGCATAACTTGTGATAGTCTATCCAAATTAACAATGTCCTATCTTGTTAATTCTATGTCTAGGGATATTTAGATATTAACACATTTGCATGCAATAGACGTCTCATATTATGAACACTTTTCTGATTGCCTTTGCACTGTGTTTATAATATCAAAGAGTTCATTTACTAATTTAAGATTTACAAACTCATGCATTTAAACATAGCATTAATAAATGAATGATGCATTTTATTAAGAATATGAATTCATACATATGAAATACATCCCTATTACGTGGGCTCAAGGGCATATTCTCTAACAGAATATCAATCATATCTTGCGAAAGTTATAATAGTGTTTCACTAAGAATGGCTGCAGGATTCTCATTACGATTAGAGGATGATGATCTTAGATTAGAAGGATTCGATCTAACCAATGAATTGCTTTCAGCCGATTCTTCAAAAGCTTCTCTAGAGTCTTTCATCTTTAATCTATAAGAAAAATAGGGACTTCTACATTAGGCTAACACCACACCATATTATATTATGGAATCTTAAACTCTTATTACCTAGAAAAGTCTAAACCTTGGCTCTAATACCAAATCGTAACACCCTTATACTATAAACCTATTAACCGTGTCCAAATAATCATGTTAATCATGCTTTTCATCACTATCATACTATATATTACCAATCATAGGATCATTATGTTACTTTCACCCATATCATGCTATATCATATAATCATATAGGTGCTGCTATGTCTTTTTTCATACTTTATCTTATATTTAGCTTCATGCATACCATATTATGTTTATGTTACTTTTATGTTTGACATACACACATGTACTTGCTTAGTCATATCGTGAGTTTGTTACAATTTAATATATACATACAAAATATTACAAAATACTTATACAAAAACTCCCTACATCAACTCTTTTCAGTCTTGTGTTGGCCTTTCCTGATGCAGAGAATGTCCTTAAGTAAAAATCTTATCTATAGAACCTACAAGGATAAAATAACCCGTGCTAAGGGATAAATCTTAATGGGGACAAATTATAATGGACGACCACTCACAATGGTCGTCAAAATAACACGTAATACATAATCACATACATGTGCATATATACATGTCTATGGCAATCATATTGTGTCTCAAAATAGCACTGTAATAATACATATGATTTACAATGTAACCAATTCACCTAGCCTCTCAATATATATACATAAAACATAAAGATAAATATGTACCTTATATTATTGACACATTTAAAATAATTATTGTCTCATTTTTATCTATATAGAACATAAATGTCATCCAATGATATACATTCATGATTCAATCCCGTAATTTTAGCCATAATTGTAATGAGAACAATTCACATAATTAATCAATAACTTGTACCATATACAACATAATGATAACAAGTTTGTAATTCTAGCAACATTTTGAGTATATGAGCATTAAGGTAACAAAGATAAACAAATAACATTTGAGCAAATCATGTTTTGGTTCAAATACTGTAGTCATTTCTATAATTGGAATTTATCCTACTTAAGTTTTAAAAGTGGATAACGGGAATGGTGGATACCCTTACGGATCAAAATGGTGGATATCCAAAGATATCAAATCGGTAGACCTAAACGGGGCTAAACTATACTATGGACTGGTCAAGCGAACCCAAAAGAGGTCAGTTAACAACCCAAATGGGATTGTTCATGATCCAAATGGGATCAACTATACTCTAGACCCAATGGAGCTAAATTGTGGCAGCTATAAATATCCCTATAGGCACCTATCTATCCACAATTGAACTCTATTAGTAGGCAATACCCTAATCATGTTCATTTCATATATCAAGATTACACTTATATTCCATTTGCACATGTATATAATCTTGTAAATATATACCTTCTCCATTGCATAAACATATATGCACAATTCATATAAGAATTTATACAATTTGAATCAAGTAAGTAATTAATGAATACTATATCATTGCTATTGTATATATTTGTATACACAGTCTCATTTAACAAAGTGATCATATACTTTACTAGATTATTTATAATTAACATGCTTCCATGTAATCAAGCTTCATCATATATTCATGTGATGTCAAAAAGACACATAGACCCTAATACATAGACATGTAATCTCATCTTCATCTAACAATAAAATCAACTTGTACATGATGCATTTATATCTTGATAATCATACAAATATACATTGCCATTTTTAACATATAAGCATGTCATGTAATTATAACATATAAGCATGCTTATGTTATGTCAATGAGGTGAATAATAACATGCTTTTATTATAAATATGCTTCAAAAAGTAGTTAAGTAATCATGCTTACAATAGGATATTAGTTTATATACTTATGACTTAACTCTCTCGATGTGTTTCCATTATAAATGTGCTTAAAACACTTAAGATCATTTCTGCATATAACCAAAATGAAGTTCTAGAGATGCTTAATTTTATTTTAAATGTATAAGAATATTCCAAAAATGCATTTCAACAATGGTGATAATTTCTTGCAACAATCCATCATAGAGACAAATTTTTAAGCTTATATTTAAAGCTATTTTTGACCTAACAAAAGACATTTTTGGCCAAAATAACCTTCCACAAACATGATCCTATTTGTTTCCAGTTTTAGGAACACTAAAAATAATTGTAATATCATTTCTATAACTAAAGATAATTAGAGATTACTTATGACTGTTTATTGTGATGGCAGGCACATGATTCCGATTTTTAACCTAAATTTAGACAAGTTAAGAGGCCTAATTAGACTTTGTTTCCTTCATGAAAAATATAGATATGAGAGTCTATGTTATTACTCTACTATAATTACCTAATTATCATTTCTACATTTCAAGATATTACAAAAACATTATAGACTATTCATGGAAACAATGCTGGCAACAGTTTTAGATTCAAGTCATTTTTTGACATATTTAAAAATAGAATCAAATCAAGACTTCTTCATATTAATTGTATACATATAAGTCTAGTTTAACCAAAAACTAGATTCATAGAATTTTGATCTCTATAACAAAAGTTATAGTCAAATTACTAAAATCTATTCCTACTCTGTAAACAATAATTCACTGTACCCCATTCGATTTTTAAGCTCACTTAGAAAATTCATAGTATAAAATGGATACAGAATTTGGACAACATTCTTTCATGAAAGTTATTCTCATATGAATCTATTTTAACCAAAATTTTGTCTCAAAGGACTTTGACTTCTCTATAAAAAGTTATAGCAAAAATACAGCAATATCATCATAACAATTGGGCAGCAGCTTAAAACAAACATCAAATTAGATTTAGGGCCACTTAGATCAGAATAAAATACCAGTTCCTTAACAAAATTTTAGGTATAAATCTTAGGAAGAAGTACCAACTAGATTGAAGTTAATTGAAAATCTATATCTTAAGATATTCTAAAATTACAAATGTTGGTTTCAACAATTCCTTTTATGCATTGCTTCTTTACAAGTCCTATCTTAAATATTTTACTTAATTCTTCTAGATTTATTAACTCATGCCATAAACCACTTCTTTATAGAAATTCCTATCTTTAAATAAAATAAAAACAACCACAAAACACTCATTCCCATATCTTGGTTGAATCGCACCTAGCTATAATCTTTAGCTACCTCCTTTCTTTTCTTCTTCCTCTTAGCTTCCTCATCTACAAATCATGGTTTCAAACCATCAAGTATCAAAATTACAGAATACAATCTCCCTAGGAAAGCCATCCGACAAGATAGAATGAGAAGAAGAAGAGATTATTTAAATTCTTAAATCCATACCCTAATGATTTCACTAAAAACTTCTAAATCAACCACACGTAAGATATTTAATCTTATAGAATGAAGAGGATTAGAAATGAAAGATGAAAGAGAGAAGGAGAATTCTTTTCTTCAAAATTCATCCATCCAGAAAACACCACCCAATTCTTGCATTTCTCTCTTCTACATGCATGATTTAAGACCTCATAAAGGGGAAGAAAAGTCCCATTTTGATCCTTCACAAATTTGCATGTAAAAAGATGTCCCTTCTCCTTTATTCTTCTCATAAATTCAACCCCATCATTTTATCCTTTAATTTCTAATTAACCCCAACTTATTTTTACTTTTTAAAATTAACCCCATATGAGCCACCTTTATAATTTGACCCTAAACTTATTATTCTATACTTCAATTACACCCTTAATTATTTTTATGCCAAATAATTCACATTCAATTCATATAATTAAATAATATTTTCACTAGTCCCATAACTTATGTCTATAATTCACTTATTAATTTTATTTTAATCAAATGTAATTCTATAAAATCATGCCTTTTTTACTAGGATCATAATTGGAGCCTTACAGAAGAACCTTAAAGAGAGAAAGAAATTAGTTTTTTTTTCATTTCTATTGGCTACTCTCAAGAGAATAATTATTCCTTTCTCTTTCATAACACAAGATCCTTGTTTTTTTATACCTAAGGAAGAGTTTTCATCCAATTACAAAGCCAAATTAGGACTTAAAATCACCAAAATTCAAAATAAATCTTTATCAGGTAACTTCCCCTTTTTGAAAATCAAGGAAAATATGGGAAAATTTAGGTTTTGAGCCATGAACAGACATCTATCAATGATGGATGGCCATCCCTTCTCACTAGACCACTATTTCCCCAAAATACCCCTGATTTTCACTATATCGGAGGGAAGGACCCACAAATGGCCACCCCTCAGATGACAAAAGGCCGTTTATCACCACTATCAGTCCAAAATAGGGTTTTCTATATATTTTGTTAAAACACTCAAAAAGATTTGAAAGAATTTAGAGAATTATTAAAATCTTTAAGAAAAAATGATAAATCTATGACCGGAGCTTCGAGATATGAATCTACTATCAGCAATATACTATTTTCTTATTATCAGGTAACCTTGATATAGGCTGTCTTAGGTCACGGTGTCTACAATTATTTATCTCTATTGAGCAATATATTATTAAGTTTAATTTAGCATATGAGTTACTATTTACAATGTAGGTATATAATTGAAGATTAATCTGAAGTTAAAATTAATAATAGTTATTGGAGACATATCATAAAGTGTAATCATTAGATATGACATGTCAGTTTGTGGCACACTAATTGTAAGGAATGTATTAAGTCATTGATATGTAGTTAAGTAGATCAGTTTTGTATACATTATCATAGTTGTATGACTTAAACATTTTGAGAAGTTCCAAATTCAGTTATGCCTTAGCTACTTAGTTTTTACATGTAATATACAGGGAGATAAATGATTTGAAATTTTGAAGTTTAGATGCGATAACATATGATCTATAAATGGATTTGTATATGATATAGTTATAAGTTTAGATGGCACTCCTCTACCCCTCTTGTCTATGGGGGAGTTACAGTGTATCCATGAACAAAATTGTACATCATACACATTGTTGCACTATCAACCAACAAATCTATATGTGGAAGTGGGAAATCATCTTTTTGGCATGCTTTTTTTAAATCCCGACAATTTACACACATTTGCAGTTTCCCATCCTTCTTGGAAAAAATGACAACATTGGCTAACTGAAACTCGACCTCAATTTGTTTCTTCACTAGTTTCTTTATCTTTTTCTGCCCACTTTAGCTTAAGTCTCTAAAGCTTCTACTTGACGGGATTGCTAACTAGGAAAGTTGAAATAGCATGGTTTGCAAATTCTTTGTCAATTCCTAGCATGTCTTTGTAGGTCCAAGCAAATTGTGATTATAATTATGTATGATGCAATCATATGAGATATCACACAAATAAGCAAAGTTATTAATCTTATTAACTTAAGCAGAAAAAGGTGCATCATCATAAAATAGTTTAAGAATATAAATTACATCAGTAAAAGAATCATTATCTAGGTCAAGGATAGCTAAGTTGCAGTGGATACTTTGCCTTTTTCACTTGTTGATGCTGGTTGCATAGTCTCGTTTTCAAGAATTGCCACCTCAAGCTAGATCTTCTCCTTCCCCTTGGCCTTAATAACTAGAAACTAAGGGGTTAGCACCTCCTTCTGATGATCTAGATCCAAATCAATGAGCTTCACCATAATCTCTTCATCCCAAAATCCTAATACAGGCTTGAAAATTCCAGCCAACCAATCAAAAACATCATAAAAGATCTCAAACCTGAGGAAAACTCTTCCTTCCACCACCACAAGCTCAGCTTCCCCATAGTACTTGCATTGCTCGGATGTTAGCACCTAAGATATAGGGGATGCCCCCTAATTGCATATTAGCCTAGGTGCATAGTAATCCAAACCACACTTGTATTTCTGACCGATAAGAGCAATAGGTTTGTTTGGCCCTTGAGAGTTCTTCCTTAATCTAGTGCCTAGTAGATAACTCATCCTTTTCATGATACTTGGAGGTTTTCAAACCCCATTTCCTTTTAATTGCCAATCTTAGCTATGTGAAACCTATTGAATGGCTAGTTGGCTATGCTCAACATAGAAACTAAATTCTCCCTTCCTACATTGATAGTGACTATATTGCCTTCGTAAAGGATCAAAATGATCTGATGTAAGGTGAAAGGAAACCCTTCTAGCTTGTAGAACCATGGTCGTCCCAATAACAAAGAGAAGTTGGCTAAAATCTAAAGTACTGTAAACTCAGTCTCTGTCTTGGTAGGTCCCCTTTTTCCATTACTTTGAACGTATCGATAGCTTGATTTTTGAATTGTCATAGGCTATTATGGTAAGCCTGGACTTAGTGAGCATGGATTTATCTATACCATAGGTTGCCATCGTTGTGAAAGGGCATACATTAATGGAAGAGCCACCATCCACCATTTCACAAGTAGTATGCCTGTTGCTTACTTCAACTTTGATGTATAGGGGTTGATTATGCTCATGCCCTTCTATAGGTAACTCAACATTGGTGAAAACAATTTTCTCTTTTGAATCACTCTTTACTACTTCCAACAACTTAGAAAGAGATATGTTTATGGCTACAACTAACTCACATAAGGCTTCTATCAGCTTCTGCCTATGGAAAGGTGATTGCCTTAGCAAATCCCAGATTAAAATTTGTGTAGGCACCTGCTTTATCTGCTTAAAGACTTGGTTATCCTCGGATGTTCTATCTTTGGTAAGCATAGCTAGCACTAGTTGTTGGATTTTAACAGTTACATGCATCACATGCATGAGTGAAATTTTAAAATTTTTAAACCATTAGATCTGATCTTGCCATGAATACACAATATAACTACATGAGAATAAGAAAAATCACCTTTGATTTTTGTTGAACAGTTGATTTTACTTCGCACCGGGTTGTCGCAAACCACAGTGTCCAAAATCGAACACCTCCAATGAGTAATCCACACTAGAGAGGGATAAATTGAACCAACAAATTGGTGTTTAACTAGGGCTGGCCAAAATTCCAAGAAGCTAGCTTGGAGTTGGCGCAAAAAGAGAGAGATTAGAAAAAGACTTTCTTTTGTTTTAATCACTTAACCGTAATTCCTCATTAGTTGGCCTTTTATAGTTAGGTTAAAATTCCAACACCTTAAAGAGATTGGACTCTTTAAAATTGCTGGAGAATTATTAATTGGGCCTCTAGAATTAATTATAATCATTTGGGCTTAATTAAATCCAATTTAAACATTTTCATAAAAGACTATGCACAAAACCCATAAACTAGGCCCTTTATGCAACTAATTGGATTTAAATACCCAAATGGATTCCAAATCCAACCAAATTAAATATGTGAGTTCCATGACACTTATATAACATATATAAATTAATTTGGTGCATGAAATAGGCCATTAACTCCTTCTGTTCTGGACTTGGCGTGTGGCCCTTGTAGAAGGGCTTTCGCCAACTGCTTTATTCCTCTGGCCCTTAATAATTCTTTCAATGGACTTATTAATTATTATACCAGTCCTATAACACTTATAGTAATCATATAACACTTATAAGACAATAATAATTAATTATGAAATACATTATTTCAATTAGGTCCAATTTATAAAACATTTCTCAAAAGTTCCGCAGACAATTTTATTTGATCATAATTAATCAAACTCTTTAATTAATTATTATCATATTCACTTCTCTACCTTCATAATAATATCAAATATTATTATCCTTGTCATTTTACCATTTTACCCTTTTCTCTATATGTGTGTGACCTATTGGGTTCATGTCCATATTGGCAGTATAATATCTAATTGTGAGTTCTATTCAAAATTCACATGATTTAAACTCCTTTAAATAATTTTATCAATCTCTATTGCTATTTTTATACATCATTATACAAGTCATGATTGGCCTCTAGCTAGGCATCATGACTACCCAAATGTTAGGAAAGTCATGTGGTTTGACTGTAGCCTTCCATAGAAACAGTTATCGTACAATTACTCCTTTCACCACTCTTATCTCAATTAGATTCTGAGTATGGATTTCTGTCAACTCATATAAATCTAATTTTGTATGTTCTATTAATTTAACCATTGTTCCCAAAATGCCCTTCATGGATCTCTATCCATCTTGGCATATCACTCTAGCCAAAGATTCTCTGAAACATGCGAGATAACTTCCCTTGTTAAATTTGGGATGTGAATCCTTTGTCAATCACTCAACTATCTTCAAGTAGGTCATGATATACCCAATCTCCTAACTATGTTCACTCCTAGTTGGAAGTAACCAGTTATGGAGTCAAAGTGTACCACTTGCTACTTAAGATAACTTTGGTGATCTCAAAGTCTAAGGATACTTGTACAACCGCTATGAAAAGATTCCTCACTAACATAGATTTAATATCCATGTGAGGATTCTCTTTGTAGGTCTCCAATGAACTTGTTCTTCTAACAAGCATCCACATGTTAGCTTTGATTATCTTCCATAATCACAGTTATGAGAACCACTGCTTGAACCATTCAAGAAGCATAACATGTGCTAGTCTGTCTGAATTAACAATGTCCTATCTTGTTAATTCTATGACTAGGGATATTTAGATATTAACACATTTGCATGCAATAGACATCTCACACAATGAACACCTTCTTGATTGCCTTTGCACTGTGTTTATAATATCTAGGACTTCATTTATTAATTTAAGATTTACAAACTCATGTATTTAAATATAGCATTAATAAATGAATGATGCCTTTTATTAAGAATATAAATTTTATATATATGAAAACCATCCATATTACATGGGCTATAGGGCATATTCTCTAACAATCTCCCATTTGCACTAGAGTCAATCACTCATATGTCTCAGACCCATGCGATTTATATGGTGATGATGCTTAATCTGGGAAAGTGCTTTAGTGAGGGGATCCTCCACATTGTCATCTGTGGGAACCCTTTGTATTTTCACATCATTTCTAGCTATTATTTCCCTTATGAGATGGGAGCGTATGAGAACATGCTTGGATCGCTGATGAGACCATGGTTCCTTTGCTTGTACAATGGCTCTATTGTTGTCACAATATAAAGGAATTGGATCAATAATGCTAGGCACCACTCCTAGTTCAGTTATGAACTTTTTGATCCAGATTGCTTCTTTGGCTACTTCTGAAGCAGCAATGTACTCAGCTTTCATCGTGTAATCAACAGTTGTTTCTTGTTTGGAACTTTTCCAACTAACTGCTCCTCCTCCCGTTATGAACACATAACCAGACTGTGATTTACAATCATCTTTGTCAGATTGGAAGCTGGCATCTGTATAGCCATTTACTTCCAAATTGCCCTCTCCATATACCAAGAATATATCCTTAGTCCTTCTCAAGTACTTAAGAATATTCTTGACAGTTGCCCAGTGTTCCTCTTCAAAATTAGATTGGAATATGCTTGTGACACTCAAAGAAAATGCTACATCTGGGCGTGTACATAACATAGCATAGATGATAGAACCAATTGCAAATGCATATGGTATTCTATTCATGCTCTCTCTATCCTCTAGTGTCTGCGGATACATAGACTTAGAAAGGTGTTTCCCATGCACCATGGGTATAAACCCTTTCTTAGAGAGATCCATATTGAACCTCTTCAATGCTTTATCTATATATGTACTATGAGAAAAATCTAGCAACCTATTGGATCTATCTCTATAGATCCTTATTCCTAGAATATAGGATGCTTCTCCAAGGTCTTTCATAGAGAATTGCTTAGATAACCATATTTTAACAGATTGGAGAAGAGAAATGTCATTTCGCATGATCAATATGTCATCTACATATAGAACTAGGAAGACAATTGCACTCCCACTGACCCTTTTATACACACAAGGTTCATCTTCATTCTGTGAGAAACCAAACTCTTTGATTGTCTCATTGAATCGTATGTTCCAGCTCCTAGAGGCTTGCTTCAATCCATAAATGGATCTTTGAAGCTTGCATACCTTTTTGCCATTTCTTGATGTGAACCTTTCTGGTTGTGTCATATACACATCCTCAGTAAGATTTCCATTAAGGAAAGTTGTCTTCACATCCATTTGCCAAATCTCATAATCATAATGAGTTGCAATGGCTACAAGTATTCTTATAGACTTAAGCATCGCTACAGGAGAAAAAGTTTCGTCGTAGTCAATACCTACTTTTTGACGATAACCTTTTGCTACTAAGCGAGCTTTATAGGTAACTATATTACCTTCCATGTCGGTCTTCTTTTTGAAGACCCATTTGCACCCTATGGATTTTATCCCTTCAGGTGGTTGAGTTAAAGTCCATACTTTGTTCTCATACATGGAGTCCATTTCAGAATGCATAGCCTTAAGCCATAAATCACGTTCTGAACTGTTCAAAACTTCTTGATAGCTTGTAGTCTCATTGTCCTTTACTACAGTTATGCCTCTATCCGAATCAATATTAAATCTATATCTCACAGGGATAGACCGCATCCTAGTAGATCTTCTAGGATTTTGTGTATAATTAGGTTTAACTATAATCTCATCATTATGAAATTCAGTTTCGGGTTCAATCGATTGATCATCTTCTATTTGTTGGTCTTGAACTTCACCAAGTTCAATTTTACTCCCACTATCCTCTCGTAGGAGAAATTCTCTTTACAAGAAGACAGCATGCCTTGAAACATACACCTTTTGTTCTAAGGGATGATAGAAATAATATCCAAACGTTTCTTTAGGATATCCCATATATAAACATTTGTCAGACTTAACATCCAGTTTGTCTGACATTGTCCTCTTTACATAAGAAGGACAAGCCCTTACTTTCATATGAGAAAAGCGTGGGTTTCTTGTTATTCCACATCTCATACGGAGTAACATCAACCGATTTACTAGGAACTTTGTTTAACACATAAACAATAGTTTCTAGTGTATATCCCCAAAAGGACATAGGCAAGTCTGCTCGGCTCATCATTGATCGAACCATATCTAATAGTGTTCGATTTCTCCTTTCAGATACACCATTGTCTTGTGGTGTATATTGTGGAGTCCATTGAGATAAAATCCCATTATCTCTAAGATAATCCTAAAACTCTTGGCTTAAGTATTCTCCACCTCGATCTGATCTAAGTGTTTTAATATTTTTGCCAAGTTGTTTCTCTACTTCATTTTTGAATTCTTTGAACTTTTCAAATGCTTCTGATTTATATTTCATTAGATAGATATATCCAAACCTGGAATAATCATCTATGAAAGTAATGAAGTAGGAGTAACCTCCTCTGGCATGTGTAGTCACTGGACCACATACATCTGAATGTATTAAGTCCAAAACCATTTTAGCTCGTTCTCCTTTACCAATAAAGGGAGCTTTTGTCATTTTTCCCAATTAACAAGAATCGCATGTATCAAATGATCCCAAATCACCTGACTTGTGCAATTTGGTCATGCATTTTTCATTTATATGGCCTAAACGACAATGCCATAAGTATGAGGTATTTAGATTATCATGTTTCATTCTCTTGGTATCCACATTATGTACTTCTTTAATTAAATCAAGAACAAATATACCATTCTCAATGATAGCTTTTGCATAAAACATATTGTTCTTAAAAATGTAACAACATTTGTCCTTTAAAGAAATATCATAATCGTTCATCAAACAACTAAAATAAATAATACTTTTGGACAAAGCTGGGACATAATAACAATTATTCAATTCCAGTACTAATCCACTAGGAAGAGGTAAATACTAAGTCCCCACAACTGTTGTAGAGATATTCTATCCAGTAGCTGACTGCAAACATATCTCTACCTTTCCAACTCTTCTAAAGCTTTTAAGCCCCTGTAGATCATTACATAAGTGAGATCCACATTCGGTATCTAATACCCTAGATTGTTTTGAAGCAATAGAATAAGTATTAATTTCAATCATATGAATACCTGAAGTAGAAGTATCAGTTTGCTTCTTCTCCTTGAGAGAATCTAGATAGGCCTTGCAGTTATGCTTCAAATGACCATCCTTTCCACAATGGAAGCAAGTTCCTTTGGGGTTCTCTTTCTTGGCAAACTTCTTCTTGGAGATCCCACCATTCTTTGGCTGCGCCTTGGTTATCTTCTTCTTCTTCTACTTCTTGCCTTTAGCAGAAGTGACAACCATGACACTTTTTGGATCCTTCTCAAATGATCCATCAGCTGTCTTGAGCATATTGATTAACTCAGGAATGGATACTTGGATCCTGTTCATGTTAAAGTTAAGAACGAAAGGTGCATAACTTAGAGCCAACGATTACAAGATTAAATCTATGTATAGATCATTATCCATAACATAGCCAAGTCTACTCAAATGCTCAATATACCCATACATCTTCAATGCATGAGTAGCAGCTGAAGTGCCTTCCACTATTTTGCAGCTAAATAGAGCTCGAGCAATCTCATATTGCTCAGTTCTAGCTTGAGAAGAATATAGCTCCTCTAGATGCAAAACGATGGTTCTAGCATCCATCATCTCATGTTACTTTAAAAGCTCCAAGGACATAGCACCCAACATCAGACATGCTGCTGCTTCACTATCCTACATGTATTTTCGATAATTGCCTTTGATCTCATCAACGACATCATCTGATGGAAGTGGTGGTGGATCTTTATCCAAGACATAGTGGATCCTTTCATCTCTGAGAACAATTCTCACTTGCCTTATCGAGTCAGAATAGTTATTGCCAACCAACTTGTTATCCAAGATTGATCGTATATTAATGTTTGATGTGATCATAATGATGACCTAGATGTGAAAAAGAAAAGATATAAGAGTATGTTCATATATATGTATGCATTAATAAGGTCTTTAATTAATCCATTTACTCCCACTATTTTATTACGAATTAATAGCCCTCACTATTTAATCCGAGAAAACCCGATGTTTTTCTTAGTGGGCCAATATCCAATCCTTGATATGTAATTTGACCTTGACTGTAGTCAACAAGCCAAACTCCATACCCTTGAAAGGTAGGTATCACTATACCAATTGTGTTTCTACACAACTATTGGATCATTAGGTTATCAACTCTTGATGCATGCATATCATATATGCATTCCCTAATCTTGCCTCTAGAACCGTTAGCCTTGACTGTGGTCAACAAACTAATAGGCTAGCTAAGATGATCCATTTAATTAGATTTGAACATATTCGATATAATGTGATCTTGACTATGGTTAACAACCCACACTATAAAGAACTCTGGTTCTCCTCAAATTAATGGAAGGCTTATATACCTTAGTATTTTTTTAAGGGTTTTAGTTAATTAAGTCTCATCATACATGGTTGGCATACATTGTTATACATCCTATATCTATCACATAAATATAAGCATACAAATATGGTATAGTTATGGACTTCACTACATTTATTTCCCTGAGCCAAGAGGAAAATCAAAAAGTCACACCTAGGTAGTATGCATGATTCAAACAAGAAAAATAATTACATTATCTTCAAACTCGTTGGATCTCCATCCGGCCCATCTTACTCCTTGATAATGGTCTCCATATCTATTTATAATTCTAATCTGAGTAATCTAATTACATATTACAATTTGAAATGCAATACAAACCAAAAACAAGTGGCCAGGACATGAAAGTCCTAATTAGGCCAAAACATGCATAATGCTCAATCACATTGGGCTTTGTCCATAACTATCCATCATGCCAATCATACACCCTTATATGCCTTTCTAATGCATAAAGAAATGGATTAATAACTTTGTTTCAACCTTTGAAACAACATTTTGAGTTATTTTAATGATGTGATCAAATTAGAAAACTTTTTTCATTTTGGAAACTTTCATTTTAAGAAACCTTTTTGCTCTTGCCTTAATAATCAATCCAATTGATTATAATTAAATATAAATTGATTATTTAATTAATTAATCATATTAAATAATTAAAAGAATAAATTTTGGGCTTAAAACCAAGGGTGGGCCAAAATCCACAAAAGTAAACCGTAAATATGTTCACACACAAACTAGTTTTGTGTCTTTTGGACCATTTAGGCCTTTTGGAATGAGACAAGCCCACTCCAGCCCTTAAAATCCATTAATAAACTTAATTAATGTTTATGATGTTTAATTTAAATCAGCTCTTTGGGCCCACTAAGTCATTCACTAATTTAAACCAAGTTCGTAAACATAATTAAGCCCATTAAGTGGTTTTAATAAATTAAAATTAATCAAATTAATTTAAGGCCCATTTTAATTAATTTAATTAATTAAAAACACTTTAATATATCAGATTTAGAAGATTAAAAGTTGTTCTTGATGGAATATGACATGGTATGATAATCATGATAGCACAGCGGAAAAACAAAAATTTTATCATACATACCATACATATCCAAAGATAGAATTGAAACATGCAATTTTAGGGTTATTGAACTTACAACTTTTGATGCCTTTTAAAACTTTTATTCCGATGATGACCAGCAACAAAGATGGCTTTGTCCACCTTAGATCTCAATCACCAATGCCAAGGAATAGCCTTTTGCGCCACTCCCTCTATTCTCACACACACAATTACACCGTCGGCTTAAAAACGAGATTGCTAGATCTCTTTTTCGGTATTGTGTAAGGATTATAGTTTGAAGCTATAAAACTTGATTTTGTACTTCTTTAGATTGCTATTACTGCTCAATAACACAAGAGAATGAGGAACAATCCTTTCTCCTTGTGAAAAATTGAACAAAAGAATTAAGAGAGAGAGAGTCACTATTCACGAATTACTATTCACGAGTTACTATTCATGCCACAAAAAAATTAGGCTTAGGGTTTTATTTCTTTTAATATATATGCTTATCCTTTGGCAAGTCATTAATCTGAATTCAACTATCCTAAGATAATTAATTCAAACTCTATCACTTCCTAAAGATAAGTAATATATTTTGAATTAAACTCCTTTGAATTTAAATTCAAATTTGAAATAAAACATAAGACATTTAAATAAATGAAATCACTTAATTTAAATATATAGCATGTGCCGAAATTCCTTGATTCCCTCTTGAAATTTCGGCCACATCATTAAATATATAAGTGATTTAATTTAATTTAAATTCCTTTAGGCTTTAATATTCAATTAACTTAATTAACACAAGATAATTAATTAATTGAAATTAAACTTTATGGGCTGAATTTCTCTCTCTCATGGACCAAAGCCCAATAGCAATATTATAACCCATTACATACATTAATTTGACTTTAATTAAAAGCCCAAATTAATGTCCAATACTTAATTTAAATATTTTAAGCCCAATGCTTTGTGTGCGATCCTATAGGTCCATTTAATGTTGGCAATGAATTAATAAATTAATTCAAAGGCTATATATATTCTCTAGCAAGATATTATAGCATTCCAAATTAAATGAAAATGCATATGGCATTTGGTGACCTAATGCAATTTTGCATAGTCCCTTACCCTTAAATATCAGAATTAATATAAGGCATGGAACTAGTCATCCTTATATATATTAATTCCTTTCTTGATATTCCAGTGACACTGAACTCTCAGATAAATAATGATTACTCATTATTTCATCTCGGTATGGCCATACACTTCTCAGTTCACTGATAAAGTGGCCGGTGATATTTTTCTCTCTTATCGAGAGGGGTAATCCCTTCACTTCTCTCATGCTGTCTAACATGAATCAGTGCATACCCAATCATACCCGTACTTGTCACTCTGTTACGAGCACGTTAGGTGTATGTCAAAGTACACAGTAATTCATAAAGAGTTTCATAGAGATTTCAGGTCTAAGAACTCCGATACAAAACTTGCATATGAGAAACACTTATGACTTGTACCATGTAGTGTTCTCATGAGCGGATCGAATCCAGATACCATGTTCTTTAACATGTATCTATGATCTCTGATTGACACTCTTGTCCTAATGATCCGTAAGACAGAACTCATAAGATCAGAGAGAGCATACTAGTCTTAATTCATTTGTTATTCCCATAACAATGACTGACTAGGGATATTTAGAATGATGTCTCATTTGTTTCAAGGTCTTACAATCCATGTGCCTCACACATGATAACTTAAACCGAAACAACACTCTTGGATAGTTTTATCAATTGATATGCACATGAATACAAAGGATAAAACAAATGCCTCATTTTATTAATTTTAAGTGTTTCGTTACAATGTATTGGGGCTAGGGCTTACACTAACAATCTCCCACTAGCACTAGTCCCAATTGGGCATAGCCCTAAGACCGAACGCTCTCAAATGAGCTTCGTGCAGATTTGGACGTAACTGTTTCATCAAAGGATCTGCTACATTGTCTTCACTTGATATCTTGCTAACCTTGACGTCCCCACGATCAATGATTTCTCTGATCAGGTGGTACCTTCTGAGTATGTGTTTGGATTTCTGGTGTGACCGGGGCTCCTTAGCCTGTGCGATGGCCCCGTTATTGTCACAGAAAATTTCTAATGGATCTAGGATGCTTGGGACCACTCCTAATCCATTAATGAAATTTTTAATCCAAACAGCCTCTTTTGCAGCCTCACTTGCTGCAATATACTCAGATTCTGTAGTTGAGTCGGCAACGATTTCTTGCTTTGAGCTTCTCCAGCTGACAGCACCACCGTTCAAAACAAAAACAAACCCAGATTGCGATCTAGAATCCTGAGTGCTGGTCTGAAAAGCAGCATCGGCATAACCTTGTATGACGAGCTCTTCTTGACCACCATACACCAAGAAGTGATCCTTAGTCCTTCGCAGGTACTTAAGGATCCCTTTTATAGCAGACCAGTGCTTCTCACCAGGGTCTTGCTGAAACCTACTGGTTATACTCAGTGCATGAGCAACATCCAATCTAGTACATAACATAGCGTACATGATAGATCCAATAGCAGATGTATATGGGATTCTACTCATGTTGTCCCTTTCCTCTTTGGTTTTAGGGCACTGTTCTTTAGTCAAAGGAACTCCCAAAGCCAAAGGTATGTACCCTTTCTTTGAGTCTCCCATACTAAAATGCTTTAGTACTTTGTCTATGTACTTTTCTTGGCTTAGTCCCAAAAGACGATTCGATCTATCTCTATAGATTCGAATACCAAGTATTGTCTCGGCTTCACCTAAGTCTTTCATTGAGAAACATTTTCCCAACCATTGCTTAACCTTTTGCAATGTTGGAATATCATTCCCAATGAGAAGGATGTCATCCACATATAGGACCAGAAACACTACTATGCTCCCACTAACCTTCTTGTACACACAAGGCTCATCTTCGTTCTTGATGAAGTCAAATTCTTTGACTGCCTCATCAAAGCAAAGATTCCAACTTCGGGATGCTTGCTTTAATCCATAAATGGATTTTTGAAGCTTGCATACCTTCTTAGGATGCTTGGGGTTGACAAAACCTTCAGGCTGTGTCATATACACATCCTCAAGTAAATTTCGTTAAGAAAAGCAGTTTTAACATCCATTTGCCATATCTCATAATCATGATATGCAGCTATGGCAAGCAAGATCCTAATGGACTTGAGCATGACTACAGGCGAAAAGGTCTCGTCATAGTCTATACCATGAGTTTGTCGAAAACCTTTTGCTACTAGTCTACCTTTGTAGGTCTTATCAGCTTTTAGTTTGAATAACCACTTGCATTCAATTACCTTAGCACCTTCTGGTGGATCAACCAAGGTCCAAACCTGGTTATCGTACATTGATTGCATCTCGGATTTCATGGCTTCTAGCCAATTATCCGAGTATGGGCTTTCAATAGCTTCTCGATAGGTAGTAGGATCCTCACGATCTACTAACTCAATAGTGTCACTGTCAGTGATTAGAAATCCATATCTCTCAATCTCCTGACGTACCCTACCAGACCTTCTAGGTACTTGTGTAATGGGTTCTTGTTCCACAACTGGTTGTGAACTTGATCCCATTTCCAAACCATCCTCTATAGGAGCTTGTGGCACTTGAATTTCTCCAAGTTCTACTTTACTCCCACTGTCTTTCTTGAGAAGGAACTCCTTTTCCAAGAAAACAGCCTTGCGAGCAACAAATAATTTGTTCTCGGCTTGTGAGTAAAAGTAGTATCCCTTTGTTTCTTTGGGATAGCCCACAAACAAGCAGACAGTCGATTTGAACTCTAGTTTGTCAGATGTTAATTTCTTAACATGTGCTTCACAGCCCCAAATCTTGAGAAAAGACATATTAGGTTCTTTCCCAGTCCATACCTCGTATGGTGTCTTCTCAACTACTTTAGTTGGAGTACGGTTCAATAGAAACGCAGCAGTTTCTAATGCATAACCCCAAAAAGAGATAGGAAGATTAGCTTGACTCATCATAGATCGAACCATGTCCAACAGTGTTCGATTTCTCCTTTCGGAGACACCATTCCATTGTGATGTTCCAGGAGGAGTGAGCTGTGAAATAATACCACACTCTTTTAGATGATCATCAAACTCTTGGCTTAAGTATTCGCCACCTCGATCTGATCGAATGGCTTTTATACTTTTGCCAAGTTGGTTTTCTACTTCTTTCTTAAACTCCTTGAATTTCTCAAAAGTTTCAGACTTGTACTTCATTAGATAGACATAGCCATATCTACTGAAGTCATCTGTGAAAGTCACGAAGTAGCTAAAACCACCTCTAGCATGTATACTTAAAGGTCCACATACATCGGTATGTATTAGTTCCAATAAGCCATTAGTCCTTTCACCTTGTTTATTAAAAGGACTCTTTGTCATTTTTCCATGCAAACATGGCTCGCATGTGTCATAAGACTCTAAGTCGAATGACCCAAGCACTCCAGTTTTGTGGAGTCTTGAAATGCGTTTTTCGTTTGCATGTCCTAAACGACAATGCCAAAAGTAAGTAGGGTTCAATTCGTTTGATTTAACCCTCTTTGTATTAATGTTGTATATCGACTCTTTGTTTTGTAAATCAAGGATATAAAGGCCATTTTGCAACATGGCATTGCCATAAGAAATGCCTTGGCGACGAATATGAGCATTGCCATTTTTAATAACAAAATCAAATTCATCATTATCCAAACATGAAACTGAAATAATGTTTCTGCTCATAGCAGGCACATAATAACAATTATTCAAAACAATACAAAGTCCGGAAGGTAAAGTGAGGTGATAATTGCCTATCTCCATGGCAGCAACTCGTGCTCCATTCCCCACACGGAGGTCCACTTTATTCTTCCCAAGTAACCGCCTATTTCTTAGCCCCTGCACATTTGAACAAATGTGAGAACCACAATCGGTATCCAATACCCAAGTGGTAGAAATAGAAAGGGTTAATTTCAACAACAAAAATACCAGAACTGGACGCCTTGGCTCCATTCTTCTTTTGTTCTTCCTTGAAGAGAGCACAATTCTTCCTCCAATGCCCTATCTTGTTGCAATGGAAGTAAGTGCTCTCACTCTCTTTGAGTTTTGGCACCTTGGGCTTGGATTGGGCCTGAGGTGCACTCCCACTTGACTTGGGTTTTGCCTTTCCCTTTCCCTTTCCCTTAGCGGGTCCCCTTCTTAATTCCCTTTTGAACCATTAGAACGGGATTGGTCTTTCGAATGTTCTCTTCAGCATTCTTAAGCATCCCATGAAGCTCAGTGACTGACTTGTTCATTGCATGCATGTTATAATTCATCACAAATGGATCATAAGCAGCAGGCAATGATCCTAAGATCAAGTCAGTGGCCAATTCCTTTGGTACTAGTACCTCAAGCTTCTCAAGAGTATCAAGATACCCTTTCATCTTGAGTACATGGGTACTAACAGGTGTACCCTTAGCCATCTTGCAAGAAATTAATGCCTTTGTTGTCACGAACCTCTCGTGACGAGCTTGCTCTTGGAACATCTCCTTGAGGTGCACCATGATCGCATAAGCCTCTTGGTCCATAAATTGTTTTTGCAAGTCAGGTACAATAGTGGCCAGCATCAGACAGGTCACATCGTTGGAGTCGCTCTTCTTGGTCTCAAAAGTTTCCTTTTGAACCGCAGAGGCGTTCCTTCCTGGTTCTTCAGGCAAGGGTGCATCCAAAACATACGACTTTTTCTCTTGCTTAAGAACTATTCTTAAGTTTCGAGACCAGTCTATGAAATTGGTGCCATTTAATTTGTCCTTTTCAAGTACCGATCGCAATGAGAAATTGTTATTTGAAGATGCCATTTTCAATCTACAATAAAATTTAGCAAGATTAAATGAGGTCTTATTGATGATCCCACAAACCGAATTAATATCCCTTTAAATAATTCGCGTTAGTGATTTAATGTTGGCCAAGATCCACTTTTCACAACAACTTATTAGTCAAGCTGAGCTTGTACACCTAACAAGTTAAGTTACTTAGGTAGGAAAACTCCAATCATGTCTCGTACATGACTCTTGGATCAAATGGGCTAACATCTTAAGATGTTATAGCACAACCCATTTATTAGTTGCCTAGGTCCGGGCATCCCTTTCCATGATAAGTCCAACCTACATTCCCAACCCATGCCTCACAAAGATAATCGGGCGCATCTAGGACTCCTAGTCTACGTGACCGATGATCGATGCCTTGACATGTTTCGAATTAGGAAGGCAACTTTGTGACTTATTATTTTTAGGGATTCATTTTATTACGGCTTACATGGCATACGCTTTGTCATCCATACATAGCATGCATATATATATAATTGCATAAAGTAAAGCGTGACAAACATGGGCCCAAAAACCTACAACTAAGATTCTATACTATTACATAAGAATCTTCGAGTTGGGCTTCTCCACTCCGGTGGGCTTCGTCTTGATTTACAAAGTCTTCAAATAAATTCTATTCTAAGAAATAAATGAAACTTTTACAATAAAATATAATGGCACGCAGGCCATATTTAATTACAAAAACCCAGGGCCCATGAATGCACCATGCATATCCATTCATACCCGTACTTGTCACTCTGTTACGAGCACGTTAGGTGTATGTCAAAGTACACAGTAATTCATAAAGAGTTTCATAGAGATTTCAGGTCTAAGAACTCCGATACAAAACTTGCATATGAGAAACACTTATGACTTGTACCATGTAGTGTTCTCATGAGCGGATCGAATCCAGATACCATGTTCTTTAACATGTATCTATGATCTCTGATTGACACTCTTGTCCTAATGATCCGTAAGACAGAACTCATAAGATCAGAGAGAGCATACTAGTCTTAATTCATTTGTTATTCCCATAACAATGACTGACTAGGGATATTTAGAATGATGTCTCATTTGTTTCAAGGTCTTACAATCCATGTGCCTCACACATGATAACTTAAACCGAAACAACACTCTTGGATAGTTTTATCAATTGATATGCACAGGAATACAAAGGATAAAACAAATGCCTCATTTTATTAATTTCAAGTGTTTCGTTACAATGTATTGGGGCTAGGGCTTACACTAACAGTTCTAACCAAGAACAGACAAATAACACCAATTTATCGAACTTTTCGACTAAACTAGTTCTCATGCAAAACTTGTTCGATTTTAATTTCGTTCGATCCTACGGCTTAATATCCCATATTAAACACATAAAATATCATCTAAATGATGTTTTAATGGTTCCATAAGAAATTAAATTAGAACGGCCCCTTAAAATACCTAGGGTTTCACGCCAAACCCTAATCACAATCCTTCAAAAGTTTCTTTTTTGTTTCCACCAAATTTATTTGATCACACATACAACCAGAAATCAATATTTCTCATTCATGAACAATAAAATCTAATATTTTAAAGTTCATGAAATAAATAACTCAAAACAAAACAAAACTTATTCCGTAGAAAAACATAGAATTGTATATCCATGGCAAAACTATGGCTCTGATACCATGTTGGATTTTAACGGTTACATGCATCACATACATGAGCGGAATTTTAAAATTTTTAAACCATTAGATCTAATCTTTCCATGAATACACAATATAACTATATGAGAAAAAGAAAAATCACCTTTGATTTTTGTTGAACAATTGATTTTACTTCGCATCGAGTTGTCGCAAACCACAGTGTCCAAAATCGAATACCTCCAATGAGTAATCCACACTAGAGAGAGATAAATTGAACCAAAAAAATTGGTGTTTAACTAGGGCTGGCCGAAATTCCAAGAAGCTAGCTTGGAGTTGGCGCAAAAAGGAGAGAGAGATTAGAAAAGACTTTCTTTTTGTTTTAATCACTTAACCCTAATTCCTCATTAGTTGGCCTTTTATAGTTAGGTTAAAATTCTAACTTCTTAATGAGATTGGGCTATTTAAAATTGATGGAGAATTATTAATTGGGCCTCTGGAATTTATTATAATCATTTGGGCTTAATTAAATCCAATTTAAACCTTTTCATAAAAGACTATGCACAAAACCCACAAACCAGGCCCTTTGTGCAACTAATTGGATTTAAATACCCAAATGGATTCCAAATCAAACCAAATTAAATATGTGAGTTCCATAATACTTATGTAACATATATATATTAATTTGGTGCATGATATAGGCCATTAAGACCTTCTTTTCTATACTTGGCATGTGGTCCTTATAGAAGGGCTTTCGCCAATTGCTTTATTCCTCTGGCCCTTAATAATTCTTCCAATGGACTTATTAATTATTATACCAGTCCTATAACACTTATAGTAATCCTATAACACTTATAAGATAATAATCAGTAATCATGAAATACATTATTTCAATTAGGTCCAATTTACAGAACATTTCTCAAAAGTTCCGCAGACATTTTTATTTGATCATAATTAATCAAACTCTTTAATTAATTATTATCATATTCACTTCTCTACCTTCATAATAATATCAAATATTATTATCCTTTTCATTTTACCATTTTACCCTTTTCTCTATATATGTGTGACGTATTAGGTTCATGTCCATGTTGGCAGTATAATATGTAATTGTGAGTTCTATTCAAAACTCACATGATTTAAACTCCTTTAAATCATTTTATCAATCTCTATTGCTATTATACAAGTCATGATTGGCCTCTAGCTAGGCATCATGACTACCCAAATGTTAGGAAAGTCATGTGGTTTGACTGTACCCTTCCATAGAAACAGTTACCTTGCAATTACTCCTTTCACCACTCTTATCTTAATTAGATTATGAGTATGGATTTCTGTCAACTCATATAAATCTAATTATGTATGTTCTATTAATTTAACCATTGTTCCCAAAATGCCCTCCATGGATCTCTATCCATCTTGGCATATTACTCTGGCCAAAGATTTTCTGAACAAGGCAATCATAAAAACATGCAAGATAACTTCCCTTGTTAAATCTAGGATGGTGAATCCTTTGTCAATCACTCAACTATCTTCAAGTAGGTCATGATATACCCAATCTCCTAACTATGTTCACTCCCAGTTGGAAGTAATCAGTTATGGAGTCAAAGTGTACAACTTGCTACTTAAGATAACTTTGGTGATCTCAAAGTCTAAGGATACTTGTACAACCGCTATAAAGAGATTCCTCACTGACATAGATTTAATATCCATGTGAGGATTCTCTTTGCAGGTCTCCAATGAACTTGTTCTTCTAACAAGCATAAACATGTTAACTTTGATTATCTTCCATAATCACAGTTATAAGAACCATTGCTTGAACCATTCAAGAAGCATAACATGTGCTAGTCTATCCGAATTAACAATGTCCTATCTTGTTAATTCTATGACTAGGGATATTTCGATATTAACACATTTGTATGCAATAGACATCTCACATCATGAACACCTTCATGATTGCCTTTGCACTGTGTTTATAATATCTAGGACTTCTTTTATTAATTTAAGATTTACAAACTTATGTATTTAAACATAGCATTAATAAATGAATGATGCCTTTTATTAAGAATATAAATTTTATACATATGAAAAACATCCCTATTACATGGGCTTTAGGGCATACTCTCTAACACTAGTTTCCTTTAATCTCAGGTATAACCCAACCACTTCTCATGATAACTTGTGCTGCTTTTTTAGTTTCCACTTCCTTCTTAACTGCATCAGTTTCCTATAGGTCAATTGACTTAGCCAAAATATCCACTAACTGAACTAATTCTCTTGCTTTGCTTACTTTTGCCAATACCTTAACATTTGCATCTAAACAACTTGTATTTTCTTTACCCGTTTGAATGATGGGCAAGTATTCATTACCATGTAGATCTTTGAGGACATACCATTCTAGTAGTCCAAACTTGACCATAAACACGGGTGATGGTACAAAACTATAAACCCGCTATTTCTTGGTTTTCTTCCTTAGATTAGGTATTTGTTGAGATTTGATTAGGTTTTGGATATGGTCCTTCAAGGTGCAGTGGGAATTGATCTCATGCCCCATGTGCTGATGGAAAGCATAATAACCCTTCGACCAATATCCTGACTAACCTTGATTCTTTGTGGGCTTTGGTGACAATGGCTACAATTTCCTTTCTTTCATCAAACAATTAAGCCACTAGGATAATGGTTTGCCCAAATTTGAATAATGTCATTGAATGGCTCCTATGGCTGATACTTCTACAGTTTTACCACTATTACCTCCACTGCCATTATTATTGCTAATATTCTTACTAAAACCCTACTTGTTATTGTTGTAGACACCACTAGTTAAACTTATAGAGCTAGCCTTCTGTGCTAAATACTTTTTTTCTACCTCAATTGTTATGTCCTTTAAGCACTCCCAATCTTTTAGTCCTATTTTAGCTAAAGACTGGCATTCTAGATGAACAATGAAATCCGGTCCAATGTGTTACACTTTCTTTTCATTTCCATCACTCTATTCCTCCATCAAGTGAGATACTCAAGGAAGGACTTACTAAGCTTCTGTTGTAACAACTCTAAGTCTTTTAGGGTAATCTCCTTGCGAATGTTGTAGTCATATTACATAAGAAATCCTCTATCAACCTTTCTTAATCCTCTTTGGTCTTCCTATCCAAATTATAGTTCCAATCAATAATAAGAGCAGCAAGATTGAGATTGAAATAGTCCACCTTCTATCTCTTTATGAGGGTAGTCAACTTCATCACTAGGGCACATTATTTGATATGTGTTGAAGGGTTAAAAGTACCATAAAATTTCAATAGGTTTGACATCTTAAACAAGTTGGGTAGAATGTCTTCACTTTCTAGGTTTGTATCCTCAAGGATGACCCATTTCTCAACTAACAACATTTTAGTCAGTGCTTATAACTTTTCTTCCTTCTTCTTAATAGTAGGATCGTATACCTTAGGGCCTAGTTTTTCACCACTAATGAAACTTGTCGTTCATCCTTATCACTAATAATATAGTCAAAATCCAGATCACCATATGAAAGAGCTCTATCTCTCTCCAAATTAGCTGAGGGAACATAAGGTGCTACATTCCTAACATTAGCAACCGGTGGAGGTATCATAGCCATTGCTATTATAATCACTCCAATGACAGTCGATTCCACTCGGGCAGTAGTAGCTATTATAGGATGAGTGCCAGAGTTTGAAGCCACATTAGCTATAAGACTATTAAACATTAACATTATCTTATTTTGAAAATCTTATATTTATTGTACAAATCTTAGGAACCAAAAGTGAAAATAGGTGTGATCTGTGTCTAGTAAGTGTACTATATCGGCTAGTAATATAGGGTAATATAATTAAGACCTTAAACCCAAGGGAAATTATGTAAGTGCAAACTTCTTTTAGATTTTAGAATGAAAACTATGTGTAAAAATTAAGAGAAATCCCAAGTTTTATAATGATGAAGAATTAACTAAAAACAAAAGCGTAAATAACTAAAATAATGAAATCAATGCAATTAAATAGAAACTTAAGCAAATAATCTAGACTTAAAAAAGTAAGTAATGTACGTTGATAAAAATCAATAATAAAGACAATTTCTGCTAAAGGACTATCCACCTTAACTAATATTGCAACAACTTAGCTAAAAACCATAAGTGATTATGGAAAACCCAGTTATATAAAGTCAGATAGCTTATTCAGACTATCAGTCTACGTATTAAATCTTCTTATTCAAAATAATTCAACACCTAGCATTAAAATCTGGTTTCAAACTCCTAGACATCCATTAAACTCTTTTTCAAGCAAACTTAACTTCAATCAATTCTTAGTTCAACTTTTTTTAGTTTTAATCCATTCTTACCAACACACAATTACCTCATATTTAGAAAATAATTATGCATTAATACTAATGAACTAAACCAAGAACATACACATCTTATATCATACTTAAATCAATCACTAACTATTAGTCATATAAGTTAACAATCAATCTTAATATAATTAGAGATAAGAATTTACACAGAACTAAGAAATAATCAAACTTGCATTAAACTAAAGCATAGCTAAGTCATTACAACAAAAGTTTAAGGATTCAAGTATCCTTTAGAAAAAGTAAAGGAACTAGTCACAATTCATATCAAAATTGAAGAAAAATAAATAAAAATGACACAAACAAATAAAACTCTTTAGATACTCTTGAAGTCTCTACACAATCTTCAATTGTAGCCTCCAAACCCTAAGTGTAAAACTAAATTAAACTAAGACTTTTAATTTGTAAAAAATAATAAGTCTCCAAAACTGGTGTTCTTTATTGCTTAAACAGATCAATACTCAAGGAAATTTAGATTCCAAAGCTTCCCAGATAAGAAGAAAGTAGAGTCCTACTCAAATTCAACAAGCTTGACTTCGTATAGTGAAAATTCACTCCACCGAGTGAGGCTTCACTATTTTTGACCCTTAGGATGACTTGATGGAGTGATAATTCACTCCACTTAGTGAGCCTTCTCCTCATGCCTTATTCCTCATGCCTTACTTGGTACGACGAGAATTCACTCCACCGAGTGGCTAGCTTTTAGACTAAACACATGAATCCTTGTCTTAAAAATTCCCTTAAAAGCTAAATTTCGTCTTTTGCCTTTAAATTTTATTTTTTTCTTCAATTTGATAGCTAGAAACACCAATTTATGTAATTAGTTACATGATAAGATATACTTAACAATTAAACACTAAATTAAATAAATAAACACCAAAACTGACACAATAAACACACTAAATATATATTAAAACATAGTATAATTCACAATTATGAAATACCCCACACTTAGTCTTTACTTACCCTGGAACCATCCGATTTCTCAAAATAATCAAACTTTAACTAAGAATTATACACTTCACAACAAAGTTTAGCAATTAACTAGAGCATTTAACAAAATTCTAACTAGTATAAATTCAAAGAAGATAATATAAATTAGTTTCCATGTGTGTGTGTGCAAGACAAAAACATTTTAAGCATTTTCAAAATCAAAACACCAATGCAAATTCATAGTCAAGCTTTAGAATTAATGTACATCGAAGTGTATAAATGGTTTTTCACTTGAAACTTTAGAAACACCATAAGCGTCTCCTTTAGCAATGGAACCCGAAGGTCATTTCCATTAAACAACTCAAAGAAGAACATAGAATCACTTCGGTCTTAAAAGGTTGTATTGGGGGTTAAGGTGTTGGTTATCAAAGAATGGACAATAGTTAATAAAAAAGAATAGCCACTCTATGACAAGATAGACTAACATTTCTAAAATTTCAACCCACTAACTCAAAAATTATAGTACTAAGCCAGACTTGCTTATCCTTTTATATTCAAAGTACCCTTGAGAGATAGAACTATTCCTTTCCCTTATAACTATCCCACACTTCAAATTTTGCAATATATGCTAGCTTTATTTCTTTCTTTCACACTAGTTTTTTTTTGTCTAGCTTTATTGCTAGCAATATAATGATAAAATGGGTTTTTACAGGGTAAAATTTTTCACTATTCTCATGACTTCATTCATAACCATTGCTAAAAATCCTAAAATTGTCTTACTATACCTTTTACAATACCAAACAAAAGTTAATCTATCAAATTCCAAAGTGGCCAATTCTAGAGGGAAAGATGAAGGCTTTTTAGGTTATATGGTTAATAATTGAGTATAACAAGAAAAATAAATATGGCATGCATTAAGCATGCCTCATTAAGCTCAAAATGGCTAATAAGGGATAATTATACACATACGGTAGGTAAATAGTCTCAATATGGCTCAACAAGAAAAATATACCTATATCACTTTCTAAGTTGTTTGAGTTATTTCTATGATTCGAAGGGTGATGAGGAAGGTTTTAGTGTCCTAAAATTCCTAGCTCAACTACTACAATGCACTGGTTTTTCTTTTACTTCAAAACTAGTTTTGGTGCTCAAAAAGTGGAAACTAACAAATATAAGTCAAGTTGAATGCTAAACTAGCTAAAAACTCATTAAACAACATGCTTGTCTTAATGCTAAACAAATATTTTAAACACTCCACATTTTAAGTTCAAGTTTTAAGTGTAAAACTAGGGCAAACTAAGTCTAGTGTAAGCCGAGTGACAATTTGAACTAACTACTTTACTAGTGTAACTAAAAGAGGAAAACAAACTACTAATAAAGACTAGCAACATTTAATAGTACTATTACTTAAAGCAAAATACAAAGTTGCTCCTAGAGTTAACCTTACAAACAAAGTAAATAAAAACTTCAAAAGAAAATAAACACAGAAACAAAAACACAAACATTAGTGTTTTCATGAATAAAAAGGGAGAATTAGATTCCACTTCTTGAATCTAAGTAAAATTGAGCTTAGAGAAGCTCTACCCCCCTCTTAAAAATTTGTTGTCCATCACAAACTAAAACTCAACTCATTCGGATGGTGGGAGTGGTGGTGGTGGATATCTTTCCCTAAAATTGGCAATAAACTGCTTTAAATTTTGCTTCACTTTATTAATGCTATCTTACATATTATCCAACCGACCATTCACTTGATTCATAAAAGCAATCATTTAGGGTGAAGGTTTCTATGGTGTAGGTTCCCGCGTACTGGTGCATGAGCGATGGGATCATGCCCTTCTTTTCTATTTCTACCAATGATGACCAGTTGCAAATATTCATCCCTATCGGACCAATGTCTATTTTCCTTATTGACTAACACCTTCATCTACATCAACAACTCTTAGTCTATGATTGCTACCTCTCCAAGAGATTCCCTTATGTCCATATGAGCCACGGCTTTTACCATAATGGTTGCAATCCACCCTAGAGATGTCGTTTTAAGGGTACTCTTCATTCTTCACAGCTTTTCTATTTTTTGCCATAAAAAGATGTACCATTAATCCATATATCCTCAACCATACATCTTAAAAGCATGCATTCCTCAGCATTAATTGTACCCGGGCTGCCAAGGAAGCTAAAAAAGGTGAGGGATAAGAATCGATGAAGAACTTCATGTGTATGACTACCTAATGCATGGGCCTTTAGCTTGCTTGATTGATAGGGCACTAGATTTTATGGGATCTCTAATGAATTCTCGATTCTCATGTAGGGTGGCATTGGATAATTTGCCTATACCATCAATAGGAAATCTCGATTTCTGTGCAAACTTCGAAAGAGGCATATGTTGAGTCTTTCTACCAAATTTGAAATTAATTGTGCCTTCTTCTTGTTTATATTAAAAATAAAGCTTAAATGATGTGAGGAAGTTTTATGCTAGATGTGTGTATACTTTCGGTTGCTTTTCAATGAAATTCTCCCAACAAATATTTCTAGTTAATGGAAAAATCTCATCCCATAAATTTCCATTCGCTATATCAAGATAAAATTGCTTTAGATAAACCGACTTGACAAAAGTGAACTCCCCAAAGTATTTGTATAATTATCTATCATCCTCATCGATGTATGCCGGAAGGTGAGTGCCTGATGAAATTGATGCTTCACTCTTCTTTGATCTTTTAGGTACCACTACACAAAACAATAATAACAAATATCCATGCCATAATACGTAAGGGTCAATAATCTCACTTAAGAGAAACACTCAATATTTAGCCCACATTCTTAACATGTTAATAAATGAATTTAAGTGTAAAACAAGTTTAAATCTGTTGGGGATTTATTTAAACCCTTAGTCTCACTAGACTGCATATAAGATGAGTAGGGTATCGTTACAAAGGGAATGAAATAATTTTTTTGTTTAAATAATAAGAAGTAGATGGATAGGTAAAAAATAAAATAAGAATCATGCATTTAATTTAATGACTAAACTATTTTAAATATATTAAGTCAATTTTGGACGATAGATAACTTAAAGGATATTTTGAATATACATTATAACTAAGAGAAATAATTTCATTTAAGAACCATTTTAGACAATTATATGAGTGACGTGATTGGAGAATTTAGCCAAGTTTCCTTAAAGCAATTCTCATTGTCATTAAAGGTGTTTTTATTTAGAGTCTATAAGCATTCTCATGACATTATAGAGATAAACAAAAATTATGAAGTTCTATGCCAATTCTTTAACCCTTTAAAGTGAATTCCTTATCTCTAAGTGAATTCAATGCATCAAGTAAATTCATTTGTTTTTCCATCAAAGAATTCCAATTCTCATTGTGAATAAATTTACTAACATGCAAGTTATGGTGATCAAACATAATAAGCAAATCAATGTACCCCAAATAAATTTAAATCATGCTTCATACATAAAGATAATAAACATTCATAAAGATAAATAACATATCTAAAAAAAATTGTACTACATAGTTATAATGTACAAAAGAACTTAGCCAAAAACACATTTGTAATAAAAATGAATAAGAGAAAAGAAATATCATCACTCCCCAGGGTTTGCTTTCTAATTAGACCTTCTGATATATCTCTTATTTCTTTGGCTTTGCTCTTTTGTCATCATTTACAAAGTAAGTAAAAAGTGTTGTCCAAAAATATCTAAAATGTTCTAAGAAAAACAAATAAATTTTCTTCGATCCCCTCTTCAAAGCTTTACTCCCATATTTATAGAGATTAACTCTACGAACAAGTCCCTTCAGAATGGTTGTCAATATGAGAAGTTTCCCTGAAAAGTCTTGATGGTTGGTTGAGAAATGGTGTGCAGAAAAGTGGCATTGCTTGAAAACAGGTGCAATGTTCAACTCACGTATGCCTTCATGAGTCATGAACTCCATCAAGTTTTCCTCACATGTGAACATCCTCCGACTCGTGAATGCCTACTACTTTGCCTACCGAGTGGTGAATGCCTTCATGACTTGTGAGCATGTCACCTCTGTTTCACTTGTGAGCACCTTCATGTCTAGTGCAATTTTGTTCGAGTCGTGAACTTCTTCATGACTCTTTATGACTCATGAGCCTCATCCAATTCCTTTACAATTTCCTCAAATCACTTCACATTTGCACCCAACTTGACCTACAACACAAATAAACACATAAACTAAACAAAAACACATAAAATACACATAATATTACTTACTTAGCTACTTAAATAAAAGAAAATACTGACTAAATAATAGGCATTTTACATGTTATCAAAATCAAGTATGGAAATAAAATGGAAACATATGAGAATGGTTTATAATAGTTAAGAGTAAGAAAATTTAAGCTTAAAGTATTAACTTAGTCTTTCAGGAATTTTCTCGAACATGTTGTGTGCACAACTTAAATAAGCTAAATTGCATGCAATCTTAACCATTTAAAACTGAAATGTAAAATTTCAAGAGCAATTTCCAACTCTAAATTTAAATATAATCTATAGGGGCAAGAATATTAACATATAAAGGTCAAAATAAGTAAGACAAAATGTACATATTTATGAACAAAAACCCCAAGTAAACTATCACTTACAAAATCAAATTGAAAGGATTAAAGAAAATGTAGATGACTTACTTGATTAAATTGAGGATGCAAAGATGATCAACCAAGAAAATAAAAAATTTAAGCGGCCCAAGTGGGGTGAGTTAGGAGAGTGAAAGCAAACTTTTGGGATAAAAGAGAGAGTGTATGATGGAGTAAAAAAAACTAGGGGTTTTTATAATAGCTGGCTTGGTGGCGTGAGTTTTCACTCTACCAAGTGGCAATAATCTATATCAATATGGAGAAAAATCAAAGTTGACAATTTTTTTTGAAAAACTCGGTGGCATGAGAATTCACTTTATTGAGTGGTGTATCACATAGTGGAGTGAAAATTCACTTTACCGAGTAGTGAGCCATTAGAACAAATGTGAAGAAAAATCAAGTATGTGCATTGGTGAACTTAATGGAGTAAAAATCCACTCTACCGAGTTGTATGGTACTCGATGGAGTGAATTTTCACTCTACTGAGTAGATGCTCTTTGGTCCACAATTACCAAAAAAGTTTTCCTATGACTTCCATGCACAATAAACCTTAAACTAAATTTTTAGCTTGATGCTAATTTCATTTGCATTACTCCCTTAAATAATTCCTTTAAATAACCATTCCACCAAATAACTTAATCACTTAGCAAAAGTTCTCATCTATGAATAATTAAGTTAACATTCCCTTAACACTAAATATGCCTTGACTGCATAAAATCATTATGCAAAAATTACTGCTGATATAATATAATGAGATTTTCTCCCAACTCTAAGTCTAAATCTTTCATATTTTACTTCATGAAACACTTAAGCACTAAACAAAAGAAAACTAACTCATAGAATAATAAAAAAAGGCAACAAAACAAAATCAAACAACACAAACTAACAGCATAGAACAAAGACTAATAAAAGCAAATAACATGAACTAAGGTAAGGAAGGGGTTTATTTTTGAGTTTAGTAAGTTCTCAGCTAGAATTTTAGAACCCTATTAATAGTCCTAAAAATACATGGTTGCTTCAGTAACCTTCACTTGTCTAATGCGATAAGGCTTTAATCTATGATCGTTCACTTTATATTCATGCCCATCATTCAAACTTTTGATTGTCACCACTCCAAATTCATTACTAGACAATACTTTATATGGCCTGAGCCATTTTGATTTCAGCTTACCTAGACACAACCGCAAACAACTATTGTACAATAAGAGCAACATCCTAGGAACAAATTCCTTCAAATTTAACCTGTTGTCATGCAAACACTTTGTCTTCTCCTTGTAGAGGGCTGACTATAAAATTTTTTGCACTTTGCAATTTTGTCCATAGTGGCCTCCGATCTCTATTCTATGACATTGTCTCATAATATCCTCTTATTTCTCCTCCAGAACACATCTCTTAAGCACTTGATTCGGACATATCTTCATAAAATAAGGGTCATCCCAAAGATAATACCTTGCATCTGCTTTTAGCTTCTTCTTATGTTGCTAAGTGAAATCCTTGGGAAGGTAATCTCCTATAAAATAATTATCAATATTAGTGTACCAAGGAACATAACCTACATAAGCATAAATAGTACAAATATGTTCATCAAGAAATAAATAAACAATTTCTCCCTTTTCTACATGAGCATGATCCAACCTAGATAGATGGTCAACTACAAAATTTTTAGCTCCCTTTTTATCCTTGATTTCTACATCAAATTCCTATAGTAGCAAAACCCATCTAATAAGCCTCAGCTTATAATCCTTATTAGCAAATAGGTGTCAAAAAGCCACATGATTCGACCACACTATTAGTTTGGATCCTAAGATATATGGCCTAAATTTTTCAAAAGAAAATACTGTTGCCAATAACTCTTTGCCCGTTGTGGTGTAGTTCACTTACGCTCTAATGAGTGTATGACTGGCATAGTAGATGGTATAGAAAATCTTCTCCCTTCTCTGCCTAAAACTACTCCTACTGCATAATTACTAACATTACACATTATATCAAATGGTAAAGTTTAATCTAGTGATGCTATTATCGGTGGTGTAATTAACTTTTGGTTCAGTAAATTAAAAGCCTGCAAACACTTAGTAACAAAGTTAAATGCAGCATATTTAGTCAGTAAATTAGAAAGCAATTTAGCAATTTTAGAAGAATTTTTAATAAAATGACGATAAAAACTAGCATGACCAAGAAAACTCCTAATGACGTTAACACTATAAGAGGGAGGTAATTTAGCAATCATATCTATTTTAGCCTTATCTATTTTAATTTCTTTTTTAGAGATCTTATGCCCTAGAACTATACCTTCCCTCACCATTAAGTGATTTTTTTCCTAATTAAGGACAAAGTTAGTTTCTTTGCACCTTTTTAAGATCAATACAAGGTTATTCAAACAAGATTCAAAATCACGACCATACAAAATAAAGACATCCATGAAAAGCTTCATGAATTTTTCAATGAAATCATGAAATATGGCCATCACACACCTTTGAAATGTGGTTGGGGCATTACAAAGACCAAATTGCAAGCTCCTATATGCAAATGTGCCATAAGGGCATATGAATGTGGTTTTTTATTAGTCTTTTAGATCTATAGGTATTTTCATATAGCCTAAATAACCATTTAAAATGCAGTAAAATCTATTTTCGGCCAACCTCTCTAACATTTGGTTAATAAAAGGCAAAGGAAAATTATCTTTCCTAGCGGCATTGTTCAACCTCCTATAATCTATAAACACCCTCCATCCCATCATTGTGTGTGTTATGATAAGTTAATTTTTCTCATTAGTTACTACAGTCATATCCTCCTTTTAGGCACACATTGTACTAGACTCACCCAACTATTATCAGAAATGGGATAAATAATAACTGCACCTAGTAGTTTAAGTACCTATTTTTTCACTACTTTTTGCATAGCTAGATTGAGTCTCCTCTAGGGTTGCATCACTAGCTTGAAATCACTCTTCATAGGCATTTGGTGTGTATAGTAACTAGGGGTAATTCCTTTCAAGTTGAATTTCTTCTAACCAATTGCTCCTTTATGCTTCTTCAACACTTCCAATGGCATCTCTTCTTCTAAACCTTTCAAAAGTGAAGAAATAATTACTGGTTTTGCATTATTTTTTAAGAATACATATTTTAAATATGAAGGAAGGGTTTTAAGTTTAAAATTGTTTTGTCCTTTAGGAGCGGATGGTTCATCTTTCTTTATTCCTTCCTCATTGTGTTCTTTTTCTAGCTTTTTTTCTTTCTTTTCCACTTCCTCCTTGTCCCTTGAATGCATCAAATAGTCTTATAGTGCATCATCTAACATAATTTCCTCTTGTTTCCCCTCACACATTTTTGGACACTATCCATGAAGCAAATGGACTCTTCAAAGTCATAAAAAGGGTGTTTTATCACCTTATTAACATTAAATACCATCTCTTCCTCATTGAACCTCAAAGTTACTATTTATCCATGTACATTAATAAATGCCTTTGCTGTGTTCAAAAATGGCCTTCCCATAATCAATGGCACCTTTAGCATGGCTACCTCATCTACACAGTGTGATTGGTTTGCTTCTTCTGTGTAGTTCTTATACTTTCCCAATGAGTATCATTGGTAGCCATTTCATCAAGTAATTAGAAAAGCTTCTTCTGGTACCTTTTTCATAAAGCTTCCACTTGACACTGCATCTAGGAGAGACCTAGTTGTTTGATTCACACCTACATATAAAGTAGACATTAATTGATGTACAATAATTTCATAATGTGGAAAACTTTTGAGAAGTCTCCTAAATCTTTCCCAAGCCTTATAAAATGGCTCCTCATAAAACTACTAAAAATTGTAAATACTATTCCTAATTGTGGCTGTTTTGGTGGGTATGAAGAATCTAATAAAAGTTTAAAGATTCAAGTATCCTTTTGCAAAAGTAAATAAACTACTCACAATTCATATGAAAACTAAAGAAAAATAAATAAAAATGATACAAACATATAGAACCCTTTAGCTGCTCTTGAAGTCTTTGTAGAGTCTTCAATTGTAGCCTTCAAACCCTAAGTGTAAAACTAAATTAAACTAAGACTTTTAATTCATAAAAACAATGAGTCTCTAAAATTGGTGTTCTTTATTGCTTAAATAGATCAATACTAGAAGAAATTTAGCTGCCAAAGCTTCCCAAATGCGAAGAAAGTAGAGTCCTACTCAAATTTAATAAGCTTGACTTGGTATAGTGAAAATTCACTCCACCAACTAAGGCTTCACTATTTTTAACCCTTAGGATGACTTAGTAGGGTGAGAATTCACTCCATCGAGTGAGCCTTCTCCTTATACCTTGTTCCTTATGCCTTACTAAGTAGAGTGAAAATTCATTCCATTGAATGGCTAGCTTCTAAACTAAACACACGAATCACTATCTTCAAAAATACCTTGAAAGTTGAATTTCCTCTTTTACCCTTAAATCTTTCTTTTTTTCTTAAATTTGACACCTAAAAATCCCAATTTATACAATTAGGTACATGATAAGATAAACTTAAGAATTAAACACTAAATTAAATAAATAAACACCAAAATGATAGTATAAACACACGAAACACATATTAAAACATAGTATAATTTACAAATATAAAGGTGGAGTGCGATTAGACAATAATTTCCCTTTTTAAGGAAACTAACAACCTTTCTAAAAAATCTTCTAATGTATTCTCAAAGTAAGACCCAAACCCTTGCTTTAAACCCTAACTTAACTCCACCACCTCTATTTTTTCTAAAAATAACCTCTTAACTAGATGACCTTTAGAACCTCTAAACCACCTGGGCAATGATGTATCTATCATGGCTGTCGAAACAAGGTTGTTAGTATGATGCATGAACATGGTGCGAATGTATGATCATGAGATGCAACATCGATAACCATATGCAAGGGTCCTCTTCACCATATTTCTCCCACACGTGTAGCTAAAAATCTCTTTTTTAAATGGGCTTAATCTATGGATCAATAAGGGACCAGATGGACATTTATAGTGCACGGTGAAAATCTAACAGCATAATGCTTCTCAAACTAAAACACATGCAATAAGGGGTTTAGTCAAAGTTTATTTAAGTGATCAAGGTAAATTAAAATAAGCTTACTAAGGCATGAAAACCTTTGATAAGTAGTCATCTAAACTTGTTTGTGTATACTTAATACACAAAGACCCATATCACAAACAATGCAAGAATATTACAAATAATAATTTAATGGAAGTATTATGTGATTACATGTATTTTGGTTTAGGTACTCAATTAGAAGGCTACCCAAGTGTGGTCCCTGCTAATAAGTCTAGGTCATCAAAAGCATAATGACCAATTAGGTCACCCTTTGTTGTATCAAAATGTATAAGACTTAGACTAAAGATTATCCCTAACACTACCCTCGATTGAGTGAATGACAAGGGAGTGTTTAAAAAAATTCATCGATATCAAAAAACTAGGACACCTAACTTATTCTAAGGCTCTAATATGATTTTAATGAAAATTTTAAAAAGACATAAAATTTCTTAACCAAAAGTTAGACTATCACATAAAGCAATAGTACTTTCGAAGCAAAGTTGCAAAGTCCCTAATAGAGTTACCACTATGATACGTACTGATCCTTTAAGTCCCCCAAACTAAAGGATCTCTTAGAAATAAGGAAACCCTTTTCCTTTTAGGTCATCAAGCAATAAAGTCAAGACTTATATTCATTTCCTTGAGATCACGAAGGTTATCTTAAGTAGCAAGTGATATACTTTGACTCTATAACTGATTACTTCAAATTGGGGGTGAACACAGTTAGGAGGTTGGGTATATCATGATGTACTTGAAGATAGTTGAGTGACTGACAAAGAATTCACCATCCCAGATTTATTGAGGGAAGTTATCTCGTATTAGTCTATAATTGCCTTGTTTAAAGAATCTCTGGCCAGAGTAATATGCCAAGATGGATAAGGATCCATGAAGGAAATTTTGGGAACAATGTTTATATTAATAGAATATACATAATTAGATTTATATGAGTTGGTAGAAATCCATACTCAAAATCTAATTGAGATAAGAGTGGTGAAATGAGTAATTACACGGTAACTGTTTCTATGAAGGGTATAGTCAAACCACTTGAATTTCCTGATATTTGGGTAGTCATGATGCCTAGCTAGAGTCCGCTCATGACTTGTATAATAGTATATCATAAATATCAATAGGAATTAATAAAATAATTTAAAAAAAGTTTAAATCATGTGAGTTTTGAATAAAACTCATAATTACATATTATACTGCCAATATAGATAGGAACCCATTAGGTCACACACAATTAGAAGTAAAGGATAAAATGGTAAAATAACAAGGATAGTAATATTTGATATCATTATGGAAGTGAGAAATGAATAAGAGATTAATTAATTAAAGTGTTTAATTAATTATGATCAAGTAGAATTGTTCGCAAAACTTTTTAGAAATATTATGCAAAATGGACTTAATTGAAATATTGTATTTCATAATTAATTGTTATTTGATGATAAGCGTTATAAGGTTGACATAATAATTAATTGATTCATTCAAGAAATTAAAAGAGGCCTAGAGAATTGGTTTTGGCACATAAACCTTCTAGAGGAAGGGTTACATGCCAAACCCATATAGAAGGCCTTAGAGGCCTAATTCTTAGAAAAAAATAAATTAAATATATTTCATAAGTGTTATGGAGCCTATATATTTAATTTGGATGGGTTTGGAATTAATTTGGGTGATTAAATCCAAGTGTATGCACAAAGGGCCTAGTTTATGGGTTTTGTGCATAGTCTTTTGTGAAAGGATTTAAATTGGATTTAATTGAGCTCAAATAAATTATTAATAATTTCAGAAGTCCATTTAATATTTCTCCAGCAATTTTAAAGAGTCCAATCCCAGTATGAAGTTGGATTTTTAACCTATTTATAAAGATCCAAGTGATAGGGATTTTAGGGTTAAGTGAACATTAAGAGAAAAGAAATTCTCTCTTTGAAAAACCCTAGATGCCACTCCCTTGCTAGCATCAAGGGAAATTCGGCCAAGCCTTGTGTTCCATCATTCTTGGTTCATTCAATCCTTCTCTAGTGTAGATTACTAATTGGAGGTGTTCAATTTTGGACACTGTGGTTTGCGACAACCATGTGAGAAGGAAAATCAACTGTTCGACAAAAATCAAAGGTGATTTTTCTTATTCTCATTAATATTTATATTGTAAATTCATGGAAATATCAGATCTATTGGTTAAAAATTTTAAATTCTGCTTATTCATGTGATGCATGTAACCGATAATTCCCAACATGGTATCAAAGCCACGGTTTTGCCATTAATCTATAATTCTATATTATTCACGAAATAGTTTTTCATTTTATTTTTAAGTTATTTATTTCATGAACTTTAAAATATCATATTTGATTGTTCATGAATGAGAAATATTGATTTCTGGATGTATGTGATCAAATATATAAAATAAAAAATAAAAATGATTCTTTTGAGAAAAGAATAATTGTTTTTAGCATGTAGAGTTTTTATTTTTCAATAAAGTTTAGGGCTGTTCTAAGTTAAATTTTTATTGATCCACTCTAAAATCATTTTTATGATAATTTATGTTGTTTAATATGTGATAATAAGCCATATGATCAAACAAAATTAAAATTGAACAAGTTTTGTATTAAAACTAGTTTAATTGAAAAGTTTGATAAATTGGTGTTCTTCGTGTGTTCTTGGTGAGTTCATGTTTAGAACGATTTTTAATCTTATAAATTTGATATATCTGATATATTAATGTGTTTTTAATTAATTGGATTAATTAAAATGGGCCTTGAATTAATTGGATTAATTTTAATTCATTAAAACCACTTAATGCACTTAATTATGTTTACGGACTTGATTTAAATTAGTGAATGACTTGGTGGGCCCAAGGAGCTGATTTAAATTAAATATTATAGAATTTATTTAAGTTTATTAATGGGTTTTAGGTGCTGGAGTGGGCTTGGCTCATTCCAAAAAGCCCAAATGGTCCAAAAGACACAAAACTAGTTTGTGTGTGAACACACTTTAGGGTTTAAATTCATGGGTTTTGGCCTACCCTTTGTTTTAAGCCCAAAATTGATTCTTTAATTACTTAATATGATTAATTAATTAAATAATTAATTAATAATTAATTAATAATCAATTGGATTGATAATTAAGGCAAGAACACAAGCATGTAAAAGGTTAAAATGAAAGTTTCCAAAATGGAAAAAGTTTCCTAATTTGATCACATTATTAAAATAACTCAAAAGTAAATTTCAAGAGTTGAAACATAGTAGGTATTCCATTATATGGTTTTACTTTATGCATTAGAAATGCATATAATGGTGTATGATTGGCATGATGGATAGTTAGGGATAAAGGCCCAATGTGATTGAGCATAATGCATGTTTCGGTCCAATGTGGAATTTCATGTCCCGGCCATTTATTTTTCATTTTTTTTCTTTTTCAAATTGTAATATGTAATTAGATTACTTAGATTAGAATTAGAGATAGAAATGGAGACCACTATCAACGAGCAAGATGGGCCAGATGGAGATCCAACAAGATTGAAGATATTGTAATTATTTTTGTTGTTTGAATCATACATATTATCTATGTTTGACCTTTTGATTTCCCTTTTGGCTCAGGGAGATCAATGTAGTAAAATCCATAACTATACCATAGTTGGATGCTTATATTTATGTGATAGATATAGGATGCATACCAATATATGCCAACCATGTATGATGAGACTTAATTAACTAAAATCCCTCAAACTAATACTAAGGTATATATGCTTTCCATTAATTTGAGGGGAACCGAAATTCTTTATAGTGTGGCTTATTGACCATAGTCAAGCTCACATTATATCGAATATGTTCGAATCTCATTAAATTGGTCATCTTAGCTAGCTGATTAGCTTGTTGACCACAGTCAAGGCTAATGGTTCTAGAGGAAAGATTAGGGAATGCATATATGTTATGCATATATCAAGAAACTAGAGTTCTTTATAGTGTGGGTTGTTGACCATAGTCAAGCTCACATTATATCAAATATGTTCGAATCTAATTAAATTTGTCATCTTAGTTAGTCCATCAGCTTCTTAACCACAGTCAGGGCTAATAGTTCTAGAGGCAGGATTATGGAATGCATATATGATATGCGTGCATCAATAGTTGATAACCTAATGATCCACAATAGTTGTGTGGAGACACAATCGGTATAGAGATACCTACCTTTCAAGGGTATGGAGTTTTCATTTATTTACCACAGTTAAGATCAAATTTCATATCAAGGATTGGATATTGGCCCACTAGGAAAACCATCGGGTTTTCTCAGATTAAATAGTGAGGGCTATTAATTCGTAATAACATAGTAAGAGTAAATGGATTAATTAAAGACCTAATTAATGCATACATATATATGAACATACTCTCATATGTTTTCTTTTCACATCTAGGTCATCATCATAAGCATATCGAACATTAACATACGATCAATCTTGGATAACAAGCTGGTTGGCAGCAACTATTCTGGCTGGATCAGACAAGTGAGAATTATTCTCAGAGCTAAAAAGATCCATTATATCTTGGATAAAGATCCACGACCAATTCTATAAGATGATGCCATTGATGAGATCAAGGGCACTTATCAAAAATACATAGAGGATAGTGAATCAGCGGCATGTCTGATGCTGGGTGCTATGTCCTCAGAGCTTCAAAAGCAACATGAGATGATGGATTAGATACCAGATGTGGTCTCTTTTGTGTAATGATCTATAGGGGCTTAAAAGCAATAGAAGAGTTAGAAAGGCAGAAATATGTCTACAATAAGCTACTGGATAAAACATGTCTACAATAGTTGTGGGAACTTATCATTTGCCTCTTTCAAGTGGATTAATACTAGAATTAAATAATTGTTATTATGTTCTAGCTTTATCCAAAAGTATTATTTCTTTCAGTTGTTCATTGAACGATTATGACATTTCTTTAAAAGATAAATGTTGTTACATTTTTAAGAACAATATATTTTATGCTAAAGCTATAGTTGAGAATGATATATTTGTTCTTGATTTAATTAAAGAAGTGCATAATGTGGATACCAAGAGAATGAAACAAGATAATCTAAATACCTCATATTTATGGCACTGTCATTTAAGCTATATGAATGAGAAACACACGACCAAATTACACAAATTAGGTGATTTAGGTTCATTTGATTATGAATCATTTGATATATGTGAATCTTGTTTATTAGGAAAAATAACAAAAGATCCCTTTATTGTAAAGGATAATGAACTAAAATGGTTTTGGACTTAATAAATTCAGATATGTATGGTCCAATGACTACACATGCTGGATGAGGTCACTCCTACTTCATTACTTTCATAGATGATTATTCCAAGTTTGGATATATCTATCTAATGAAATATAAATCAGAAGCATTTGAAAAATTCAAAGAATTCAGCAATTAAGTAGAGAAGCAACATGGCAAGAGTATTAAGACACTTAGATCAGATCGAGGAGGAGAGTACTTATGTCAAGAATATCAAGATTATCTTAGAGATAATGGGATTTTATCTCAATGGACTCCACCATATACACGACAACATAATGGTGTATTTGAAAGGAGTGTTAGAGAGTATGCCCTAGAGCCCATGTAAAAGGGACAAATTTCATATGTATGAATTTATATTCTTAATAAAAGGAATTATTCATTTATTAATGCTATGTTTAAATACATGAGTTTGTAAATCTTAAATTAATAAATGAAGTCTTTGATATTATAAACACAGTACAAAGGCAATCATGAAAGTGTTCATGATATGAGGTGTCTATTGCATGCAAATGTTTTAATATCTAAATATCCCTAGTCATAGAATTAACATGATAGGACATTGTTAATTCGGATAGACTAGCACATGTTATGCTTCTTGAATTATTCAAGAAGTGGTTCTCACAACATGGTGAAGTTCAAGACCCACAAATTGAAGTAAATCAACCGAATGAAACCGAGACTGAATTTCATAATGATGAGATTACAGTTGAACATGATTATACACAAAATCCTAGAAGATGTACTAGGATTCATTCTATCCCTGTGAGATATGGTTTTCACATTGATTCGGATAGAGGCGTAATGTAGTAGAGGACAATGAGCTTACAAGCTATCAAGGAGTTTTGAACAGTTCAGAACGTGATTTATGGCTTAAGGCTATGCAGTCTGAAACGGACTCCATGTATGGCTATAAAGTATGGACTTTAACTCAACCACCTGAAGGGATAAATCCCATAGGGTGCAAATGGGTCTTCAAAAAGAAGACCGACATGAAAGGTAATATAGTTACCTATAAAGCTTGTTTAGTAGCAAAAGGCTATCATAAAAAAGAAGGTATTGACTATGATGAAACCTTTTCTCCTGTAGCGATGCTTAAGTCTATAAGAATACTTTTAGCCATTGCAGCTCATTATGATTATGAGATTTGGCAAATGGTTTTGAAGATAGTTTTCCTAAATGGAAATCTGACTTAGGATGTGTATATGACACAACCAGAAGGGTTTACATCATGAAATGGCAAAAAGGTATGCAAGCTTCAAATATCCATTTATTGATTGAAGCAAGCCTATAGGAGTTGGAACATACGATTCAATGAGACAATCAAAGAGTTTGGTTTCTGACAGAATGAAGATTAACCTTATGTATATAAAAGGGTCAGTAGGAGTGTAATTGTCTTCCCAGTTCTATATGTGGATGATATATTGATCATGGGAAATGACATTTCTCCTCTCCAATCTATTAAAATATGGTCATCCAAGCAATTCTCCATGAAAGACCTTGGAGAAGCATCCTATATTTTAGGAATAAGGATCTATATAGATAGATCTAATAGGTTGCTAGGTCTTTCTCAAAGTATATATATAGATAAGGTATCAAAGAGATTCAATATGGATCTCTTTAAGAAAGGGTTTATACACATGGCGCATGGAAAATACCTTTCTAAGTCTATGTGTCTGCAGACACTTGAGGATAGAGAGAGCATGAATAGAATACCATATGCATCGGTAATTGGTTCTATCACATATGCTATGTTATGTACACGTCCAGATGTAGCATTTGTTTTAAGTGTCACAAGCATATTCCAATCCAATTTTGGAGAGGAACACTGGGCAGCTATCAAGAATACCCTTAAGTACTTGAGAAAGGACTAAGTATATATTCTTGGTATACGGAGAGGATAGTTTGGAAGTAAATGGGTATACAGATGCCAACTTTCAATCTGACAAGGATGATTGTAAATCACAATCTGGTTATGTGTTCATAATGGGAGGAGGGGCAGTTAGTTAAAAGAGTTCCAAACAAGAAATAACTACTAATTCCACAATAGAAGCTAAGTACATTGCTGCTTCGAAAACAGCCAAAGAAGCAGTATGGATCAAAAAGTTTACATCTGAACTAGGAGAGGCGCCTAGCATTATTGATCTAATTCTCTTATATTGTGACAACAATGGAGCCATTGTGCAAGCAAAGGAACCACAGTCTCATCAATGATCCAAGCATGTTCTCAAACGCTATCATCTCATAAGGAAAATAGTAGCTAGAAATGTTGTGAAAATAAAAAGGGTCCCTACAGATGATAATGTGGTGGATCTGCTCACTAAAACACTTTCTCAAATAAAGTATGATCACCATATAAATAGCATGGGTCTGAGACAAATGAGTGATTGGCTCTAGTGCAAGTGGCAGATTGTTAAAGAGTATGCCCTAGAGCCCATGTAAAAGGGATGAATTTCATATGTATGAATTTATATTCTTAATAACTGGCATTATTCATTTATTAAGGCTATGTTTAAATACATGAGTTTTTAAATCTTAAATTCATAAATGAAGTCCTTGATATTATAAATACAGCATAAAGGCAATCATGAAAGTGCTCATGATATGAGGTGTCTATTGCATGCAAATGTCTTAATATCTAAATATCCCTAGTCATGGAATTAACAATATAGGACATTGTTAATTTGGACAGACTAGCACATGTTATGCTTCTTAAATGGTTCAAACAGTAGTTCTCATAACTGTGATTATGGAAGAAAATCAAAGCTAACATATGGATGTTTGTTAGAAAAACAAGTTTATTGGAGACCTACAAAGAGAAACCTCACATGGATATTAAATCTATGTTAGTGAGGAATCTCTTCATAGCAGTTGTACAAGTATCCTTAGACTTGAGATCACCAAAGTTATCTTAAGTAGCAAGTGGTATACTTTGACTCCATAAATGATTACTTCCAACTGAGGGTGAACATAGTTAGGAGGTTGGGTATATCATGACCTACTTGAAGATAGTTAAGTGATTGACAAAGGATTCACCAACACAGATTTATTAAGGGAAGTTATCTCGCATGATTCTATAATTGCCTTGTTCAGAGAATCTTTGGCCAGAGTAATATGCCAATATGGATAGAAATCTATGAAGGGCATTTTGGGAAAAATGGTTAAATTAATAGAACATACATAATTAGATTTATATGAGTTGATAGAAATTCATACTTAGAATCTAATAGAGATAAGAGTGGTGAAAGGAGTAATTGCACGATAACTGTTATGTGGAAGGGTATAGTCAAACCACTTGACTTTCCTAACATTTGGGTAGTCATGATGCCTAGCTAAAGGCCAATCATGACTTGTATAATAATGTATCATAAATATCAATAGGGATTGATAAAATGATTTAAAGGAGTTTAAATCATGTGAGTTTTGAATGGAACTCACAATTACATATTATACTACCAATATGGATAGGAACCCAATAGGTCACACACATATGGAGAAAAGGATAAAATAGTAAAATGACAAGGATAATAATATTTGATATTATTATGGGGATAGAGAAGTGAATAAGAGAATAATTAATTAAAGAGTTTAATTAATTATGATCAAGTAAAATTATTCGCAGAACTTTTTAGAAATATTCTATAAAATGGACCTATTTGAAATAATGTATTTCATAATTAATGATTATTAAACTATAAGTGTTATAGGGCTGATATGATAATTAATAGATCCATTGGAGGAATTAAAAAGGCCCAAAGAAGTCAAGTTGGCACAGAAACCCTCTAGAGGAAGGGTTACACGCCAAATACAAAAAGAAGGCCTTAGAGGTCTAATTTTTGGACCAAAATAAATTAAATATTTTTCATAAGTGTTATGGAGCCTACATATTTAATTTGGTTGGATTTGGAATTCATTTGGGTAATTAAATCTAAGTATATGCACAAAGGGCCTAGTTTATAGGTTTTATGCATAGTCTTTTGTGAAAGGGCATAAATTTTATTTAATTGAGCCCAAATAAATTATTAATAATTCTAGAAGCCCAATTATTATTTCTCCAGCAATTTTAAAAAGCTCAATTCTGTTATGATGTTGGATTTTTAACCTAACTATAAAAATTCAAGTGATAGGGTATTAGGGTTAAGTGTGAACAATTAAGAGAAAACATTTTCTCTCTTTTCTCTCAACCCTAGCCGCCACTTCCTTTGCTAGCATCTAGGGAATTTCAGCCAGCCCTTGTTCTCTTCCTTAGTTGGTTCATTCAATCCTTCTCTAGTGTGGATAACTCATTGGAGTTGTTCGATTTTGGACACTATGATTTGCTACTAGCCGGTGAGTAGGAAAATTGACTGTTCAACAAAAATCAAAGGTAATTTTTCTTATTCCCATTAATTTATATATTGTAAATTCATGTCAAGATCAGATCTGTTGGTTAAAAATTTTAAATTTCGCTTATGTATGAGATGTATGTAACCGATAATCCCCAACATGGTATCAGAGCCTCGATTTTGCCATGAATCTACAATTCTATGATTTTCTGCGAAATAGTTTTTGTTTTTGAGTTATTTATTCCATGAACTTTAAAATATCATATTTTATTTTTCATGAATGAGAAATATTGATTTCTTGATGGATGTGATCAAATATATAAAATGCAAAATAAAAACGATTCTTTTGAGAAAATAACCATTGAGAATGGTGTGAATGGCTTTTTTTTTTCAATAAAGTTTAGGGGCTGTTCTAAATTAAATTTTTTATTGATCCACTCTAAAATTATTTTGATGATAATTTATGTATTTAATATGTGATATTAAGCCATAGGATCAAACAAAATTAAAATCGAACAAGTTTTACATGAAAACTAGTTTAGTCAAAAAGTTCGATAAATTGGTGTTCTTCGTGTGTTCTTGGTATGTTCTTGGTGTGTTCATGTTTAGAACAATTTTTAATCTCTTACATATGATCTATGTGATATATTAATATGTTTTTAATTAATTGAATTATTTAAATGGGCTTTGAATTAATTGGATTAATTTTAATTCATTGAAACCACTTAATGGGCTTAATTATGTTTACAAACTTGGTTTAAATTAGTGAATGACTTGGTGGACCTGAGGAGCTGATTTAAATCAAATATAATAAACTATAATTAATTTTATTAATGGGTTTTAAGGGCTGGAGTGGGCTTGGCTCATTCCAAAAGGCCCAAATGATCCAATAGACACAAAACTAGTTTGTGTATGAACACATATTAGGGTTTTATTGTGTGGGTTTCGGCCCACCATTGTTTTAACCCAAAATTGATTTTTTCTTTATTTAATATGATTAATTATTTAAATAATAAATTGATAATTAATTAATAATGAATTAGATTGATTATTAAGGCAAGAACACATGCATGCAAATAGGTTTCCTAAAATGAAAGTTTCCAAAATGAAAAAAGCTTCCTAATTTGATCACATTATTAAAATAACTCAAAAGCAAGTTTCAAGAGTTGAAGCAAAGTTAGTAATCCATTATATGTTTTATTTTATGAATTAGAAATGCATATAAAGGTGTATGATTGGCATGATGGATAGTTATGGACAAAGGCCCAATGTGATTGAGCATAATGCATGTTTTAGCCCAATGAGGACTTTCATGTCCCGGCCACTTGTTTTTGGTTTATATTTCTTTTCAAATTGTAATATGTAATTAGATTACTTAGATTAGAATTATAAATAGAGATGGAGACCACTATCAAGGAGCAAGATAGGCTGGATGGAGATCTAACAAGTTTGAAGAAAATGTAATTACTTTACTTGTTTGAATCATGCATACTACCTAGGTGTGACCTTTTGATTTCCCTTTTGGCTTGGGGAAATCAATATAGTAAAGTCCATAACTATACCATATTTGTATGCTTATATTTATGAGATAGATATAGGATGCATACCAATGTATGCCAACCATGTATGATGAGACTTAATTAACTAAAATCTCTCATACTAATAATAAGGTATATAAGCCTTCCATTAATTTGAGGAGAACCAGAGTTCTTTATAGTGTGGGTTGTTGACCACAGTCAAGTTCACATTATATCAAATATGTTCTAATCTAATTAAATAAGTCATCTTAGTTAGCCAATTAGCTTGTTGATCACAGTTAAGGCTAATGGTTCTAGAGGCAAGATTAGTGAATGCATATATGATATGCATGTATCAAGAGTTGATAACCTAATGATCCAATAGTTATGTAGAGACATAATTGGTATAGAGATACCTACCTTTTAACGGTATGGAGTTTAATTTGTTGACCACAGTCAAGGTCAAATTTCATATCAAGGATTGGATATTGGCCCACTAAGAAAACCATCAGGTTTTCTCCGATTAAATAGTGAGGGCTATTAATTCATAATAAAATAGTGGGAATAAATGGATTAATTAAAGGCCAAATTAATGCATACATATATATGAACATACTCTCATATGTTTTCCTTTTCACATCTTGGTCATCATCACGAGCACATCCAACGTTAATATACGATCAATCTTGGATAACAAGCTGGTTGGCAGCAACTATTCTGACTGGATCAGGCAAGTGAGAATTGTTCTCAGAGCTGAAAAGATCCATTATGTCTTGGATAAAGATACACCACCACTTCCATCAGATGATGTGATTGATGAGATCAAGGGCACTTATCGAAAATACGTGGAGGATAGTGAAGCAGCAGCATTTCTGATGCTAGGTGCTATGTCCTCAGAGCTTCAGAAGCAACTTGATATGATGGATGCTAGAACCATCATTTTGCATTTAGAGGAGGTTTATTCTTCTAAGGCTAGAACTAAGCAATATGAGATTGCTCGAGCTCTATTTAGCTGCAAAATGGTGGAGGGCACTTTGGCTGCTACTCATGCATTGAAGATGTATTGGTATATTAAGCATTCGAGTAGACTTGGCTATGTAATGGATAATGATCTATACATAGATTTAATCTTGTACTCGTTGGCTCTAAGTTATGCACCTTTCGTACTTAACTTCAACATGAATAAGATCCAAGTAACCATTCCTGAGTTAATCAACATGCTCAAATAGCTGATGGATCCTTCAAGAAGGATTCAAAAAGAGTCATGGTTGTCACTTCTACTACAGGTAAGAAGCAGAAAAAGAAAAAAATAACCAAGGCGCAGCCAAAGAATGGTGGGATCTCTAAGAAGAAGGTTGCCAAGAAAGAGAATCCTAAAGGAACTTGCTTCCATTGTGGAAAAGATGGTCATTTGAAGCATAACTACAAGGCCTATCTAGATTCTCTCAAGGAGAAGAAGCAAGCTGATGCTTCTACTTCAGGTATTCATATGATTGAAATTAATAATTATTCCATTGCTTCAAAACAATCTTGGGTATTAGATATCGGATGTGGATCTCATTTGTGTAATGATCTACAGGGGCTTAGAAGCTTTAGAAGAGTTAGAAAGGCAGAAATATGTTTGCAGTCAGCTACTGGATGAAATATCTCTACAACAGTTGTGGGGACTTACCATTTGCCTCTTTCAAGTGGATTAATATTGGAATTAAATAATTGTTATTTTGTTCCAACTTTGTCCAAAAGTATTATTCTTTTAGTTGTTTATTAAATGATTATGATATTTCTTTAAAGGACAAGTGTTGTTACATTTTTAAGAACAATATTTTTTTTATGTAAAAGCTATCATTGAGAATGGTATATTTGTTCTTGATTTAATTAAAAAAGTGCATAATGTGGATACCAAGAGAAGAAAATAAGATAATCTAAATACCTCATATTTATGGCATTGTCGTTTAAGACATATAAATGAGAAATGCATGACCAAATTACACAAGTCATGTGATTTGAGATCATTTGATTATGAATCATTTGTTACATGTGAATCTTGTTTATTGGGAAAAATGACAAAAGCTCCCTTTTTGGTAAAGGAGAATGAGCTAAAATGGTTTTGGACTTAAAACATTTAGATGTATGTGGTCCGATGACTACACATGCCAGAGGAGGTTACTCCTACTTCATTACTTTCATAGATGATTACTCCAGATTTGGACATATCTATCTAATGAAATATAAATCAGAAGCATTTGAAAAGTTTAAAGAATTCAAAAATGAAGTAGAGAAGCAACTTGGCAAGAGTATTAATACACTTAGATCAGATCGAGGCGGAGAATACTTAAGCCAAGAATTTCAATATTATCTTAGAGATAATGGGATTTTATCTCAATGGACTCCACCATATACACCACAACACAATGGTGTATCTGAGAGGAGAAATCAAACACTATTAGTTATTGTTTGATCCATGATGAGCCGAGCAGACTTGCCTAAGTCCTTTTAGGGATATGCACTAGAAATTGTTGTTTATGTGTTAAATAGAGTTCCCAATAAATCAGTTGATGTTACTCCATATGAGATGTGGAATAACAAGAAACCCACACTTTCTTATATGAAAGTATAGGGTTGTCCTGCTTATGTGAAGAGGACAATGTTAGACAAACTAGATATTAAGTCTGACAAATATTTATTTGTGGGATATCCAAAAGAAATGTTTGGATATTATTTCTACCATCCCTTAGAACAAAAGATGTTTGTTTCAAGGCATGTTGTCTTCTTGGAAAGAGAATTTCTCTTACGAGTGGACAGTGGGAGTAAAATTGAACTTGGTGAAGTTCAAGACCCACAAATAGATGTAGATCAACCGATTGAACCCAAGACTAAATTTTATAATGATGAGATTACAATTGAACATGATTATACACAAAATCCTGAAAGATTTACTAGGACACGTTTTATCACTGTGAGATATGGATTTCACAATGATTCAAATAGAGGTATAACTGTAGTAGAAGACAATGAGCCTACAAGCTATCAAGAATTTTTGAACAGTTTAGAACATAATTTATGGCTTAAGGCTAGGCAGTCTGAAATGGACTCCATGTATAAGAATAAAGTATGGACTTTAACTCAACCACCTGAAGGGATAAAATCCATAGGGTGCAAATGGGTCTTTAAAAAGAAGACCGACATGGAAGGTAATATAGTTAATTACAAAGCTCGCTTAGTAGCAAAAGGCTATCGTCAAAAAGAAGTTATTGACTATGATGAAACCTTTTCTCCTGTAGCGATGGTTAATTCTATAAGAATACTTTTAGCCATTACAACTCATTATAATTATGAGATTTGGCAAATGGATGTGAAGACAACTTTTCTAAATGGAAATCTGATTGAGGATGTGTATATGACACAACCAGAAGGATTCAAATCAGAAAATGGTGAAAAAATATACAAGCTTTAAAGATCCATTTATGGATTGATGCAAGCCTCTAGGAGTTTGAATATATGATTCAATGAGACAATCAAAGAGTTTAGTTTCTCACATAATGAAGATGAACCTTGTGTATATAAAAGGGTTAGTGGGAGTACAATTTTCTTCCTCTTTCTATATGTGGATGACATATTGATCATGGAAAATGGCATTTCCCTTCTTCAATCTGTTAAAATATGGTTATCCAAACAATTCTCCAAGAAAAACTTTAGAGAAGCATCCTATATTCTGGGAATAAGGATCTATAGAGATAAATCCAATAGGTTGCTAGGTCTTTCTTAAAGTACATATATAGATAAGGTATTAAAGAGATTTAATATGGATCTCTCTAAGAAAGGGTTTATACACATAGTGCATAGGAAACACTTTTCTAAATCTAGGTGTTTGCAGAAACTAGAGGATATAGAGAGCATGAATAGAATACCATATACATCGGTAATTGGTTATATCATGTATGATATGTTATCTACACGTCCAGATGTAGCATTTGATTTGAGTATCACAAGTAGATTCCAATCCAATTTTGGAGAGGAACACTGGGTAGCTGTCAAGCATATCCTTAAGTACTTGAGAAGGCCTAAGGATATATTCTTGGTATATGAAGAGGGGTAGTTTGGAAGTAAGTGGGTATATAGATGCCAACTTTCAATCTGACAAGGATGATTGTAAATCATAATCTGGTTATGTGTTCATAATGGGAGGAGGGGTAGTCAGTTGGAAGAGTTCCAAACAAGAAACAACTGTTAATTCCATGACATAAGCTGAGTACATTGCTGCTTCGAAAGCAGCCAAAGAAGCAGTATAGATTGTTAGAGAGTATGCCCTAGAGCCCATGTAAAAGGGATGAATTTCATATGTATGAATTTATATTCTTAATAAAAGGCATTATTCATTATTAATGCTATGTTTAAATACATGAGTTTGTGAATCTTAAATTAATAAATGAAGTCCTTGATATTATAAAAATAGTACAAAGGCAATCATGAAAGTGTTAATGATATGAGGTGTCTATTGCATGCAAATGTGTTAATATCTAAATATCCCTAGTCATAGAATTAACAAGATAAGACATTGTTAATTCGGACAGACTAGCACATGTTATGCTTCTTGAATGGTTTAAGCATTGGTTCTCATTACTGTGATTATAGAAGATAATCAAAGCTAACATGTGGATGCTTGTTAGAAGAACAAGTTCATTGGAGACCTGCAAAGAGAATCCTCACATGGATATTAAATCTACGTCAGTGGAAAATCTCTTCATAGCGATTGTGCAAGTATCCTTTGACTTGAGATCACCAAAGTTATCTTAAGTAGCAAGTGGTATACTTTGACTCTGTAACTGATTACTTCTAACTGGGGGTGAACATAGTTTGGAGTTTGGGTATATCATTACCTACTTGAAGATAGTTGAGTGATTGACAAAGGATTCACCATCCCAGATTTATTAAGGGAAGTTATCTCACATGATTCTATAATTACCTTGTTCAAATAATCTCTGGCCAGAGTAATATGCCGAGATGGATAGAGATCTATGAAGGGAATTTTGGGAATAATGGTTAAATTAATAGAACATACATAATTAGATTTACATGAGTTGACATAAATTCATACTTAGAATCTAATTGAGATAGGAGTGGTGAAAGGAGTAATTGCATGGTAACTGTTCTATGAAAGGGTATAGTCAAACCACTTAATTTTCCTGACATTTGGGTAGTCATGATGCCTAGCTAGAGGCCAATCATGACTTGTATAATAATGTATCATAAATATCAATAGGGACTGATAAAATGATTTAAAGGAGTTTAAATCATGTGAGTTTTGAATAGATCTCACAATTATATATTATACTGCCAATATGGACAGAAACCCAATAGGTCACACACATATAGAGAAAAGGATAAAATAGTAAAATGACAAGGATAATAATATTTGATATTATTATGGGGATAGAGAAGTGAATAAGAGAATAATTAATTAAAGAGTTTAATTAATTATGATAAAATAAAATTGTTCGCAGAACTTTTTAGAGATGTTCTGTAAAATGGACCTAATTGAGATAATGTATTCCATAATTTATTATGGTTGGAATATAAGTGTTATAGGGCTGATATAATAATTAATAGATCCATTGGAGGAATTAAAGAGGCCCAAAGAAGTGAAGTTCGCGCAGAAACGCAAAGAGGAAGGGTTACATGCCAACAACAAATAGAAGGCCTTAGAGCTCTAATTCTTGGACCAAAATAAATTAAATATATTTCATAAGTGTTACGGAGCCTATGTAAGGGCAATTACATGTTATTAAAGTCTAATTGAGCATTATTTGATTAATTATTAAGAGCTAAGCTATTAATTGGGGCACAAATATTATTAAGTTATCAATAATTATGTGATAAATGTGTCAATTATATGGTATAAAGTTTATAAGGTCATAATTAAATTATTATTGTTGGTTTAATAATATTCAAGGGCGTAATTGAAGCAAAAAGTATTAATCTGGGGTAAATTTATAATTACGGCATCTTTAGGTGCAAATGTGAATAAATGAATAATTGAGAGGTTAATTTCAGAGAAAGAATAAATGAATAGGTTAATTTATAACATGCAGGAAATGGAGGGATCACTTTATAACATGCAAAAAGGTGTGGGTTAATTAAAGGACATGCAACTTGTTGAGGGACCAAAAAGGAAATTTTCCTAACTATTATAAATAGTCTTTTTGCTAGTGGAATGAAAGGGAAACTTAATAAGAGATGGTGGTGGACGAAATTCTAGAGAGAGTTACAGAAATTTCCTTTCTCCTACTCATTTCTTAAAGCCATAGATGATTTCTCAAGGTCTTCTTGAAGAGGAAATAATTGTATGTTGTTCAATCTAGATCATTAGTATAAAACTATAAGGTAAATATTTTAACTTGATAGTTTATCTCTTCATCTTCATCTCCTTCTTATTTTGATTGATGATGGATTAAGATAAATGATGGAAGATTGTTGTTGAATGAATGAATTGATGCAAAGGATAAAAAGAAGGTAGAAGAGACAAGGAAAAGGGCTTGCAAAGGACTAAGAGTGAAAGGAAAATTTAAAGAAGATTTGAATTACATGTCCAGGTTTGGGAAATATTATTTCTTGCATGCATTAATATTGTGTTGATTATGGATTTTATAAATATATTGACTTATATTAAGATATTAGACATTAATGTAAAAATGCTGTCCAGAAATTCGGATTGACCTCCAATGACTAATTTGATCATAAGTTGAATTTTTGAACTCCGAATTAGATGTAATTAGTTGGGTTAGAACCGGGACTTCTGTGCCTACAAATGTTATAGAAATAACAATAATGAAATTTTTCCTCTAAGGTCCTCAAAAATGCCCAAAACAGTAGCCTTTGAAAGAAGAAAAGTTAATGAATTTGAAATTCTGGATTAAGTTCATTTGACCTAGCTGTATTAGTTTGTTAATAACTTGAATTCTAGAAAAGAAAATTGAATGATTCAAGTTGGTATGTTTTATTAAGACATTAATGTATATTTTTGTAGAAGGAAATCATTTCTAGATCGGCCTCTAACTTCTCTTAAAATTAGCTTGAATCTCGTAGAAACAGTTGTTCACTGTCAAAGAACAGATCTTAGTATTTTTGGCATAATTATCAGTAGCAAAGTCAAAACGTTATGATATAAACTTATGGGTAAACTAGATACATAGGAGCACAACTTTGATGAAGGGAAGTTGGTCTAATTCTGTGCCCATTTTATTTTATGAATTTTCTAATTGGTGACAAAAACTGTTTTGGTGTTATGAACAGCTTATAGTTTTCTTCAATATCTTGAGTTATAAATGTGATATTAAGGTAATTCTTGATGTTTTGGAAATTAGAAACACAGGGGATTAGTATTCTCATACTTTCATGTAAATAAATAGAGAAGTAACATGAATATTTTGGTAGGATATGTTGAACAAATGTAATGAGAATAAGTTTTATGAATCTTTAATAAAGAGAAATATGTAAGTATCATGAACTAGTTGCTGTAATTACAGCATAATTTGGGTTCTAAAACCTCAATTGAGTTAATTGAAATTTCATATTTTACATGAGAAACATACCTATAACTTTATAGGAGATACAAAGGGCTAAATATGCTTGTAAGCTATTCAAATGTTCACTTGAAATTGTAGTGAGCTGTTAATTTCGGTTTCGGAACAGGCTGAAGTAGAAATATGTAAGTATCATGAACTAGTTGCTTTAATTACAGCATAATTTGGGTTCTAAAACCTCAATTGAGTTAATTGAAATTTCATATTTTACATGAGAAACATACCTATAACTTTATAGGAGATACCAAGGGCTAAATATGCTTGTAAGCTATTCAAATGTTCACTTGAAAATTGTAGTGAGCTGTTAATTTTGGTTTCGGAACAGGCTGAAGTAAAAATGATGTATTTTTGTGTTTATTGCTCAGAATGCTATGAGGTTGAATCCTATGAAAAATAGACTTATAAATTAACATTTTGTATGAAGGAAACTTTGTTTAATTATGTTTGTATGAGTTCCTAATGTTCACTTGAAATTCTTGAAAAACTGGATATACTGTTAAGGAACAGATTGTGGTATTTTGGACATAAATCATAGTGAGGGAGTCAAAAAGCTATGCTGTAAAATTCTGGATAAACTAAACACCTAGGAGCAGGATTTTTTTAAAGGAAAGTAAGGCTTATTCACTCCCCATTTTATTCTAAAAATTTTACAAGTGGTAAAAATAACTGTTTCTGAATTTATGAACAGCCAATGGTTTTTCTTGAATATCTTGAATTATAGATGAGATATTGTGATAAATTTTGATGTTGTAGAAACAAGACATATAGGGGAATGAAATTGTAGAAGGACACATGGCCTAAAAATTATATTTACTAGACCAAAAAGGGCACCTAATTTTGATCCAGAAAGCTACCTCTGTGCAGATTTGTGTAGGAAGAATTTTAATTTGTTTTCTATATTTGGTTTAAATATAGTTATGTTAAATATGTGTATATATGATTACACATTGAATTATAATAGCATGTAATATGATTGACAATAAAGATAGGTATAATCACATATATTCAAACTTATGTACATGATTTATTACATGAAATTATGCTTACATGTATATACTTACATGTTGCGCTTATATGCCACTATGCAAAGAGTATATGAAGACAATGACATATGTTCATTCACAGATAATTGTATTTTGCTGATTATACTCATATTCATGTGTATATTATCAGAGATTCCTTATCATCTTATATGAACATATATTTACATATATGTGCATATTGAATATTTATAGTCATTTGTATAATTATCAGTGATTGTATATTTATAGTCATACACATACATACGCATATAGGTTAAACTGTTGTGAACATGATCATACACATCATTGATTTAAGAAACCCAATAGAGCATGATGTTATGTATCATCATATTACATATGTAAAATAGCTACTTGATTTGAAGGGATTACAAGTACAAAATAGTAATACTTAATTGTTCTCAAGATAACATGTTTATAGAAAACTTATACGTTTATATCTATGACACCATGCTCGTATATCTATATACATGAATATATATGTATGAACATCAATATTTATATGATGAGAAAAGAGCAAAGTACAGAATAGCAATACCGAATTGTGCATATGATCACATGTTTACAGAAAGTTATACGTGAGCATGTATATGATTACCTTGTACATAGTTGTATAAGAGTATACATGTATATGAATGAATAAAGAAAAGATAACGCAAAGAGATTTTACTGCCTGTATTGAGTCTAGGAAGTGGATAGATAGGCATGCCTATAAGGGTACTTTGCAGCTGCTTCTGAACATTTAGACCTGTTTAGGTCCACTTGAATTTAAAAGTATAGTGACCTTGTTTGGGTTTAAAAGTTAAAGTTAATTTAACAACCCTCGTGTGGGTTGTAGCCGACCCTGTTTGGGTCCGCTTGACCGGTCCATGTTATTTGATTGACCCCATTTGGGTCCATGTTATTTGATTGACCCCGTTTGGGTCCATGTTATTTGTTCGACCTTGTTTGGGTCCACCAATTTATCATACAATTTTATCCCTACAAGGGATCATCGTTTAATACCTGCCTTCGGGTGACCTATTATCTCTTTGGTGCCTTTGGGTGACCTAGTACCTTCGGCTACCACCGTATAACCTGTTATCCACTCTTTAGAATTGTGCAGGTTTTATTATCAAGGTTAAGAAAAGTTTAATAAGGCATGCAAATTCTTAGTTGACTTTATACTATTCTACTAGGAAATTCCTTTTGTTGCATACAAAACACATGTCTAAAAGAATGCTCAATATACATATGTATCTATACTGCTAGTACAAAAACAAATTGCATGTTAATTGCTAAATGCTCTCTATATATATGTGTCCTTTATTCTTATATGTATTTCCTTGTATGATTTCTATAAGTAAATTTAAATGTTTAATTTCTTTCATTTCTTGAAATAAATCATTGTTACATTTGAAGCATGTTGGATGCTTGTTGACGATCACTGTGAGTGGTCGTCTATCAGGATTTAGTTTCCCACTAAGCTTTATAGCTTAGCACGGGTGTTTCATCCGTGTAGGTTGCAAGGTTAAGACTTTCTCTCAGGATTGATATCTGTAGCTGGCTGGCCAACACAAGTCTTTGAAGATTATAAAGTCTATAGTTGTCTTTTTATTCCTTTTTGTATTTCAAAGGTTTTATGTTGTGTTGGAAATCTTGTAAAAGTACAACTATTTTGTAAGATGTTATTAGCGGTTATATTTTTGTACAGAGACTCTAATGTATATTGTGAAGTTTTAATAGTTTAGCACTCTTATGGATTAAGTATGAATATCAGTTCTCTATATAGTTGATATATGTTTATGTTACACAGTAGAACATGTGTAATGAGATGAATAAAGTGATATGTATAGATTATAGAATAAGGGTGCTACAGCCTACATATTTAATTTGGTTGGATTTGGAATTCATTTGGGTAATTAAATCAAGTATATGCACAAAGGGTCTAGTTTGTGGGTTTTGTGCATAGTCTTTTATGAAAGGGCATAAATTGGATTTAATTGAGCCCAAATAAATTATTTATAATTCCAGAAGCCTATTTAATATTTCTCCAGTAATTTTAAAGAGCCCAATCCTATTATGAAGTTGGATTTTTAACCTAACTATAAAAATCCAAGTGATACGGTATTAAGGTTAAGTGTGAACAATTAAGAGAAAACATTTTCTCTCTTTTCTCTCAACCCTAGCCCCCACTTCCCTTGCTAGCATCTAAGGAATTTTAGCTATCCTTTGTTCTCTTCTATAGTTAGTTCATTTAATACTTCTCTAGTGTGGATTACTCATTGGAGGTGTTCAATTTTGGACACTGTAGTTTGCGACAACCCGATGAGAAGGAAAATCAATTGTTCAACAAAAATCAAAGGTGATTTTTCTTATTCCCATTAATATGTATATTGTAAATTCATGGCAAGATTAGATCTATTGGTTAAAAATTTTAAATTTTGCTTATGTATGAGATGTAGTAACCGATAATCCCAAACAAGGAGAAATCAAATACTATTAGATATGGTTCGATCTATGATGAGTCGAGTAGACTTGCCTATGTCCTTTTAGGGATATGCACTCTAAACTATTGTTTATATGTTAAACAGAGTTCCTAGTAAATCGGTTAATGTTTAAGTCTATAAGAATTTTTTTAGCCATTACAGCTCATTATGATTATGAGATTTGGCAAATGGATGTGAAGACAACTTTCCAAAATGGAAATATGACTAAGGATGTGTATATTACACAACCAGAAGGGTCACATCAGGAGATGGAAAAAAGGTATGCAAGTTTTAAAGATCCATTTATGGATTGAAGCAAGCCTCTAGGAGTTGGAACATACGATTGAATAAAAAAATCAAAGAGTTTGGTTTCTCACAGAATGAAGATGAACCTTGTGTGTATAAAAGGGTTAATGGGAGTGCAATTATCTTCTTAGTTCCATATGTGGATGACATATTAATCATGGAAAATGACATTTCTCTTCTCCAATCTATTAAAATATGGTTATCCAAGCAATTCTCCATAAAAGACCTTGGAGAAGCATCTTATATTCTTGGAATAAGGATCTATAAAGATAGATCCAATAGGTTGCTTGGTCTTTCTCAAAGTACATATATAGATAATGTATTGAAGATGTTCAATATGGATCTCTCTAAGAAATGGTTTATACCCATGGTGCATTGTAAATACCTTTCTAAGTCTATGTGTCCATTAACACTAGAGGATAGAGAGAACATGAATATAATACCATATGCATCTATAATTGATTATATCATGTATGCAATGTTATGTACACATCCAGATGTAGCGTTTGCTTTGCGTGTCACATGCAGATTCCAATCCAATTTTACAGAGGAACACTGGGCAGCTGTCAAGAATATCCTTAAGTACTTGAGAAGGACTAAGGATATATTCTTGGTATATGGGGAGGGTAATTTGCAAATAAATGAGTGTACAGATGATAGCTTTCAATCTGATAAAGATTATTCTAAATCATAGTTTGGTTTTGTGTTCATAATGGGAGAAAGGGTAGTTAGTTGGAAGAGATCCAAACAAGAAACAACTGCTGATTGCACGACAGAAGCTGAGTACATTGCTGCTTTAGAAATAGCCAAAGAAGCGGTCTTGATCAAAAAGTTCATATCTTAACTAGGAGTGGTGCCTAGCAATGTTGATTCAATTCCTCTATATTATGACAACAATAGAGTCATTACACAAGCAAAGGAACCACAGTCTCATCAGCGATCCAAGCATGTTCTTAGACGTTATCATCTCATAAGGGAAATAGTAGCTAGAAATGAAGTGAAAATAGAAAGGGTCCCCACAGATGATAATGTGGTGGATCCCCTCAATAAAGGAATTTCCCAGATTAAGCATGATCACCATATAAATAACATGGATCTAAAACATATGAGTGATTGGCTATAGTGCAAGTGGGAGATTGTTAGAGTGTATGCCCTAGAGACCATGTAATAGGGATGTATTTCATATGTATGAACTCATGTTCTTAATAAAAGGCATCATTCATTTATTAATGCTATGTTTAAATAAATGAGTTTTTAAATCTTAAATTAATGAATGAAGTCTTATATATTATAAACAGAGTGCAAATGATATGAGCACGACCAAGCACGCCGACAACAAGAGAGATTAACTAGCACTTTCTCAAGGAACAATAATCAGAGCAAGTTTAAAGAAGCTTAAAGAAGTCCTACAAGCATTCATGAGACCTTATGTGGATAAGATGCAAGTTCAAGAAGAGAAATAAGCTAAATTGGACTATGAAGACAAGTTTAGGCCGAATGGTGCAATAGGCCTTCAAGCTACTTTATTTAGTTTCTATTCTTTATGTAACATTTAATAAAGTATATTTGGGAAGCCTAGAACATAGGAAAATGAATTGGGCTTTATTAGAATAGGTTTGTTTTATTTTGGGCTTATTTTACTATTTTGGGTAGTTTAAGTGGGTAGGCTAAAGTTAGGCTTATCTCTTCTAAAGAGTTGGGCCAAAATAACTATTTGAGGCTTATAATACCTAAGGGGGCCAAATTTTACATGGGAGAATTGAATTTTAATGGGTTTAGGTCAGAATTAGGTTTAGGCCTACATTGGTGAACTTAGGGTCCTAAATTTTAGGAATGGATTTTCCTTAATAAAAACTTATTATTTTTGGATATTATTAAGTAGAGTTTGAGTGAGAAATAATAGCTTGACCATATCTTTAAAGGGCTGGCTGAAATCCACTTTTATTCAAGATTAATTCTACATTCATTCCTTCATTTTCTTAGTATAATCATGCATATTTGTCACTAGCTTTTAGGATTATTTTCAGATTGTATTTATCTTTATTTCTTCATGTACTTAGTCCATATTATGGCCAAATACATGTAGATAAAGGTTAGGAATTATCTTTGTTATTTATTTCATTGTTTATCTCTTAGAGTTAGTGTTTGATTTTAATTTATCTAGGGAGGGGTGGCTTCCTAGCCTATATAAAGGGCTGAATTCTTCATTTGTAAGACACTTGAATTTTGATTAATGAGAATTTTCTTTGGCTTGGCCGAATTTGTGAGAGTTAATTTATTATTGATTGTTGTTATTGCATGAAGAATTAGACTTAGGTTATTTGCATGATTAATGTATGCTTGATTCTTCTTCTTCTTGTTTTCTAAATCAATCTATCATAAGCATTTCCAATCAATCTTGTTTGGGGGTTCTTTAGATTGGGGGTTTATTATCTTATTTATGTTCAATATTCACGGTATGTTGGCATTCTAGTTTGGCATATGGCTGGGGTGCTGCATCAATTGGTATCAGAGTATAGGCTAAGGGGTTAATTCTGAACTATCCTTAAGTTTTTGCTTTTAAACTTTAATTTTCTATTTTAGTCAAATAGGATCTTGCATCTAGTTCCTTATTTGGTTCTTGCTCTATTGTGTTAATTACCTATCTTTAAGTATTTGATCATTATTTTGATTAAAGTTACAAAAAAAGAAGAAAAAAAATCAATTAGAAATAGCCTTGTTATCAATTCGGATTTACTATCTTGTTGAGATCATATTTGATCAATTGATGAATCTTGTGTTCTTGTTGAATTTGAATTTGCCATTGAATATATCAAGCATATAATTTGCAATCTTTGAGTGGTTGAACTTGGTTTGGATATAATTTTGATCTACAAAGTGCCCTACACCACTTAGAGTAAGATTTGATCAATCAAGCAAGATTGGAGTTAGAACTTTCACAATTGGTTTGATTTCTTGAAGACCAGGTTAGTACTCCTAATTTTGGATTTGGGTTGTGTTTATTGCATGCTTTCTTTGATTTTTTTTTGTTGAGTCTTACATCAAATCTGTTTAAACTAATCATTAGGTTTAGTTAAACATCGCATTTAAGTGCATCCGTCTTGTCCATTTTCTTCATTCTAAGTTTCTAATTTGTGTGTCTAAGCTATTTTTGGTTCCAATTACACTAGTTTGACATATTGCACGTTGTTGAACATCTATATATATTATAGTGCACGAAATCTTCTTTTTGTGTACTAATTTCTGATTTTTGTTCAAATAGGTCAATTTGCCTCTAGAATTAGTATATTTGCTGTTCTTTTTAGGTTTTTTTCATTGTTCCCTCAATCAAATTACTTAATTGTGCATATTTGTTAGAGTTGTTTCTGAAGTGTAATTGTGAGATACCAATTTATAAGTTGAGAGAAAAACAAAAGTGTGAAGTTGTTAAGCCAAGACCTTAATGATATAGAATTGCAATTTAAACAATGGTTCAAACAAGTAAGTAGATTGGAAAATAGCAAAGAAAATAGAAAGGAAGAGGAAGTTATCTTAGAAGAAAAAAATTGTGAAGCTGAAGGGAACACTATTGATATAGTTTTCTTTGATAGTGATGATGTGAGTGATGAAAAAGTAAATGAAAGAAAAGATGTTGTTGATTGTTTGAATGAGAATGAATAAGTTTTTTTAGTTAAGATGGAAGTTCAACAAGTTACAATTGCTCCTCTATTGCTTAAGGTGGAGGAATTGTGCATGGGAAATGAAGGAAATAATAATCACATTCGCAAAGACGTAACAATGACTAACCATGTTTTGCCTAGTTTCTTTGTCAAATTGCAGGAACATGATGAGTTTTTTGCTAAAGAAGCATTCATATTATTTCCACCTATCCCAAAGATCATTTATGAAGATGAATTTATTCCTCAAGTTTCAATACCCAACTTGAACATGACGAAGATTCGAGGATGAATCTTTTTCGAAGAGAGAGGGGATGATATGAGAACGACCAAGCACGCCGACAACAAGAGAGATGAACTAGCACTTTCTCAAAGAACAATAATAAGAGCAAGGTTAAAGAAGCTTAAAGAAGTCCTACAAGAATTCATGAGACCTTATGTGGAGAAGATGCAAGTTCAAGAAGAGAAAGAAGCTAAATTGGACTATGAAGACAAGTTTAGGCCGAATGGTGCAATGGGCCCTCAAGCTACTTTATTTAGTTTCTATTATTTATGTAACATTTAATAAAGTATATTTGGGCAGCCTAAAACCTAGGAGAATGAATTAGGCTTTATTAGAATAGGTTTGTTTTATTTTGGGCTTATTTTACTGTTTTGGGTAGTTTAAGTGGGTAGGCTAAAGTTGGGCTTATCTCTTCTAAAGAGTTGGGCCAAAATAACTATTTGAGGCTTAGAATACCAAAGGGGGCCAAATTTTACATGGGAGAATTGAATTTTAATGGGTTTGGGTCAGATTTAGGTTTAGGCCTACATTGGTGAAGTTAGGGTCCTAAATTTTAGGAATGGATTTTCCTTGATAAATACTTATTATTTTTGGATATTATTAAGTAGAGTTTGAGGGAGAAATAATAGCTTGACCATCTCTCTAAAGGGCTGGCCGAAATCCACTTTTAGCCAAGATTAAGTCTACATTCATTCCTTCATTTTCTTAGGATAATCATGCATATTTATCACCGACTTTTAGGATTATTTTCAGATTGTATTTATCTTTATTTTTTCATGTACTTAGTCCATATTATGGCCAAATACATGTAGATAAAGGTTAGAAATTATCTTTGTTATTTATTTCATTGTTTATCTCTTAGAGTTAGTGTTTGATTTTAATTTATCTAGGGAGGGGCGGCTGCCTAGCCTATATAAAGGGCTGAATTCTTCATTTGTAAGACACTTGAATTTTGATTAATGAGAATTTTCTTTGGCTTCGCCAAATTTGTGAGAGTTAATTTATTATTGATTGTTGTTATTGCATGAAGAATTAGACTTAGGCTATTTGCATGATTAATGTATGCTTGATTCTTCTTCTTCTTATTTTCTAAATCAATCTATCATAAGCATTTCCAATCAATCTTGTTTGGGGGTTTATTATCTTATTTATGTTCAATATTCATGGTATGTTGGCGTTCTAGTTTGGCATATGGCTGGGGTGCCGCATCAATTGGTATCAGAGTATAGGCTAAGGGGTAAATTCTTAACTATCCTTTAATTTTTGCTTTTAAACTTTAATTTTCTATTTTAGTCAAATAGGATCTTGCATCTAGTTCCTTATTTGGTTCTTGCTCTATTGTGTTAATTACCTATCTTTAAGTATTTGATCATTATTTTGATTAAAGTCACAAAAAAAGAAGAAAAAAAATCAATTAGAAATAGCCTTGTTATCAATTCGGATTTACTATCTTGTTGAGATCATATTTGATCAATTGATGAATCTTGTGTTCTTGTTGAATCTGAATTTTCCATTGAATATATCAAGCATATAATTTGCAATCTTTGAGTGGTTGAACTAGGTTTGGATATAATTTTGATCTACAAAGTGCCCTACACCACTTAGAGTAAGATTTGATCAATCAAGCAAGATTGGAGTTAGAACTTTCACAATTGGTTTGATTTCTTGAAGACCAGGTTAGTACTCCTAATTTTGGATTTGGGTTGTGTATATTGCATGCTTTCTTTGATTTTTTTTTGTTGAGTCTTACATCAAATCTGTTTAAACTAATCATTAGGTTTAGTTAAACATCGCATTTAAGTGCATCCGTCTTGTCCATTTTCTTCATTCTAAGTTTCTAATTTGTGTGTCTAAGCTATTTTTTGTTCCAATTACACTATTTTGACATATTGCACGTTGTTGAACATCTATATATATTATAGTGCACGAAATCTTCTTTTTGTGTACTAATTTCTGATTTTTGTTGAAATAGGTTAATTTGCCTCTAGAATTAGTATATTTGCTGTTCTTTTTAGGTTTTTTTCATTGTTCCCTCAATCAAATTACTTAATTGTGCATATTTGTTAGAGTTGTTTCTGAAGTGTAATTGTGAGATACCAATTTATAAGTTGAGAGAAAAACAAAAGTGTGAAGTTGTTAAGCCAAGACCTTAATGATATAGAATTGCAATTTAAACAATGGTTCAAACAAGTAAGTAGATTGGAAAATAGCAAAGAAAAGAGAAAGGAAGAGGAAGTTATCCTAGAAGAAAAAAATTGTGAAGCTGAAGGGAACACT